>CM024520.1:269785-849160 GCA_014182375.1 Eucalyptus virginea
GAAATGATCAAAGCTCGGGACCCAACCACGACCGGCGAGGCTCTTCGGAGCGAGTGGCTCCTCGCGACAACGACGGACGCGGCCGAGCTCGAGGCGACCAGCGGGCTTTTGGGTGTTCGCGCTCACCGAAGAGGCCGAGGCGAAGATGGTTAGAGCTCGGGACCCAGCCATGACCGGAAGGGTTCTTGGAGCGAGTGGCTCCCGAAGGCAACAGTAAAGGCGGCCAAGCTTGGAGGCGACTGGCAAGGTGACCGAGCTCGGAGGTGACTAGTTGGCTTTTGGTGTATGCGATCACCGAAGAGGCCGCGAAAACGGTCAGAGCTCGGGATCCAAACACGACCGACGAGGCTCTTCGGAGTGAGTGTCTCCTGGCGGCAATGGCGAAGGCGGCCGAGTTCGGAGGCAACCGGTGGGCTTTTGGGTGTCCACACTCGCCGAAGAGGCCGAGGCGGAGATGGCCAGAGTTCGGGACCCAGTCACGATTGGCAGGGTTCTTGGGAGCGAGTGGCTCTTGACGGCGACGGGAGAGGTAGTCAAGTTTGAAGCTCACCGGCGAGCGTTTGGTCGAGAGAGATGACGTTGCAGCTTTCGTGGAGAAAAATGTAGAGACAAAAAATTTCTAAAGAGAATGGGAGGGGAAGATCGGAAGGGACGCACACTTGCGTGCAAATGGGAGAATGGTGCAGAGTTGCAGGCCCCAACTCCACGTGTCGACATGTGTCGAATCCTGATTGGGCTGGCACACGGTGACTTGGAGGCCCACCCAATATTTTCTAGAGACACGAGAAGACGGGAATTTTATATATAGAAATTCAGACACGTGGGATGGAGGGATCCCACACAGCGACCAGTCGACTGGTCAATCACAGGCCGAAACGTGTAAGAGGACTCCGGTTTATGTCATGGCATCCGTCAGCTAATCTGTCTGGACTCGGCGATTGGGTTGAGGGGAGGGGCAGTTAAGGTAATTTAAATGGTCTCTTGCGTCTCCTTGAAAGTTGCTCTCCCTGCCCTTTTGGCCCTTCGTGGAGTCAAACCCTTTGGCAAAAGATATCGTGCCATGTTACCCCCGCAATGAAATCCAAGACAGATGTGTTATCCAATAAGGGTAATTCTAGCATTACGGTCTCACCGTCTCACGGTCAAAGAATTACCGTATTGGATGGAGAAATATCTGATAATAAGTTCTTAATTTTGACTTTTCAATTTATTGTGTTTTAATTTATAAACCAAATCAATTTACAATTTAAATCTCTCAAGATTTAAAAATTCTCTTATTCACGAGTCCATGAACGACAAGTGTGGAATGTGTCAAGGAAATTTACTTATCTTGTTGGACATCTTGTATTCTATATCATGTTGATACTAGTATACCTGGTCGCAAAATTTGAAATGAAATTACATTTAGGTAGCGTATGAGAGCGTTTACGTTTCTCATCATTGTTTTACATTCTTTTGTTCTCCGAAACAAAAAAAGAAAAAATTGTTTGGTAACGCCAAGTTATTTTTATTCCAGTAATAGAAAGTTAGCCCGGAATAGATTTGGAGCGAAACGAGAAGCAAAAAAAAAGTTACTTCTTGTTTCCGGAATAATTTTTTAAAATAAGCTAATTTTCTTTTTTATTTTCTTTCTTGCCGGCTATCGTCAACCGCTCGGAGCCACCGCCCATCGCCAGCCCCGCCACCGCCGTTGCCGATCGCCGCCACCGTCGCTGCCGCCGCCGGCCGCCCGCCATTGCCGGTCGCCAGTCGCCGGCCACCGCCATCATCGCTGAATGCCGCCGCCTCCACCGAATGCTGCCGTCGCCCGTCGTCGCCGCTGCATGACCGCCGACCGCCAACCGTCACCGCCGACCGCCGCCGCAAGTCCATCGGCCGCCGACGACCGCCGAAGGCCAATGGGCTTGCGGCGGTGGTCGCGTGACGGCTCGGCGGCGGCCGACGGTCGTGTAGCGCGGCGGGCGGCGGCGACGATCCATGAGCAAGAATAAAAAATGAATAAATACAAAAAAAGAAATTATTGCGTTACCAAACGTATTTCTATTCTTTTTTATTCCAATAGTAGAAATTTTGTGTAGTTCCAAACGGGTTCTTTTACTTAGAAATTGTTCCCCGAATGAACAGGAAGCGTTGTCATGCGCAGCCTTACTATCATGGATCGATTGTTGTGATGATTAAAATATATTAGTTTTTAGCCAATGATCTCGTTCAAATTGGCCATATGAGCATAGGTTAAAAGATCATCAAAACACAAATGGCTCTATGACCTACCCACTAGACAGCAAAGAAGTCAAAAGAGGTGGATATTCTAGTTTTCTCCGGCGAATTTAATGGGGATGGTTTGATAACTTTCGGCGGCTTTACTACGAAGGTCAAACAACGCTGGAAGGTGGTGAAATTCGGACTATAATTGACCACGGTTGCACATGAAAATATCTAATATATTAAGTATTTTTGGTGATGACCAAAAAAAAAAAAAAAAGAGCATTTTTGGGGTTATGCAAGTATCAAATCACTCGTGCTAAAAAACCAATCAAATCTCAGAAGTCAACAAGTTACAAAAGCCAAATGCGTGTAAAATGTCAAAACACTTTGACGCAGTTGAAGCCAATGGGAAAATCTACATTGGATGTCTATCCATTGGGGATTAAAATCCTACCAGAAGAAAAAGTATATGTTCTGAAAGATTTATGTCAGGAGCTCCATAGGTTTTTATTACACTACATCCTTTTCATGATATTAAAGAGGTAAGAAAAGATGCATGGATCCGAGGTGTTAGAAATATACACGAGTCATCGATTTCTTGACTAGTTTTATGGCATGTGTTTCCTCCATCTCCTATTAAAGAAATTTCTTTTATCAAATCTCTTAGTGGATTATACATATTGAAATTACCTTTATGCAAATTTAACTAAATGTAAATAAAAGTGATTTCTTGTAACCCACTCAAATAGAAAATTGGTTCTGGGAGATTTTCTCCAATCAGGGATGGAGGAAAATATTATTTTTCTAAGGATCAGTGTTGTCACCATGAATAGCTCAATAGATATAATGAGTTTATGTAACCCGACCTAACCTAAGAAAAGGAAAATTGGATTTTATAAGAGAATAAAACCACAGTTAAGCTGAAGACATACTTATGCCAAAACAAACCTACGAACAGAGCGAGTGCTGGTCTAATAACCACAAATTCATCCGAACTTTTAACTCGAGTCTTAATCATTTGATCAATAAGATTAGGAGAGTATGTTTTATTGTGATATTAGTTCATCATTATCTTTCTTTGTCGTGATTAATTCGTGCTTATCAAATATAAGAACTCACATTCATCAAACATTCACACATGTACAGATACGTATATCGAGGCGATGAGGGCATGGAAAAAGGCCGGAGACATCGATCCTTTCCTTTATTTTAGTAAATTGATATACCAAAGGTTATTGTAAATTGCAATTGCAGGTCGTAATGATTTCGAGAGAGGAAACTAAAATGAGCAATTAAGGGTGTTAATTTCAATCCCCATATGAGCTGTGCGGCGTCGTTTTTGTGAAGCCATCCACGTATGACGGCAAAACAATGTCGTTTTCTTAAGGAGGACGGAAAACGACATCATTTAAAAGCCACATCAACTTCTTTTTTTTAAATATAAAAGTCACGTAACCAATTTAAGCTAGAATTTTTCGCCGGTAGCATTAAAGTGATCGTTTTCTCCGATTTGATACTTAGATGATCCAATGGAAACGTTTGGCATCAAAGTGAGCGCCATACACAACTTTTTACACTTCTAATGTACTTTCCCCGAAATTTAGATTTCAACATAGTCCAAAATTATAGTTTTATTAAGAAATTCTCTTCGATTAAAAGAATGAAGTATTAAAATTTGTATTGAGAATTTTGACACGGTATTGATTCGACATGTTGATGTGTCCGTGGCTTGTTGAATTGAAATCCTCTCTCTCCTCCCCACTCTCTTTCTCTCCGCTAAATTTTCTCTTCTTTCATTTAACACCAGAAGAATTTTTTTTAACTTTTTCAAAAAGTTTCTTTTATTAACAATAGTCCTAGAGAATTATAATAAGAAAATTTTCAAACCTTGCTTTGACTATAAGCATCTACATCTATTGTGTGTGTGTGTATAACACAAATAAGGGGAGAAATTTTTTCCTAATCTTCAATATATATATTTTTATTTTAAAATTAAAGACCGAGGAAGCGCATGGTTGTTTCCCTTGTCAAAGAAAACTTCAAAGATCTTTCTAATAAAAGGCAAAGCCCAAGAGAACAACATTTGATATTTTAGAGTGCTTTTTATTTAACAGAAAAATCAAAATTGGAATTTTTTTCAAAAAATGATCAGTTTTATTGTTTAAAAATATTAGTCAATAGAAAATATATTCATTATCAATAATGATCTATATCTAACTATTTCGTGGATGACGAAAGTATTTTTCCTTTATTCAATTTTGTAAGTAATAAATTAATCGTTCATTAGAAAATGTTATCAAAGTCATTCTTTTTTTTTTTTTTTTTTTCTTTTTTGTGAAACAACCGAATCCTTAGTCAGTAATGAGATATATAATTTTGCTGTAATTCTTTCATAGGTAGTCTAACCACCTCTGATAGTCAAAAGACAGAAAAATTTAAAATTTCAAAATCTATCATGATTGAGTCAATATATGCATACTAAATTTAATTCTATTATTCGTAACAGCTGAATGTATCATAAATAAGTAAATTTACTTCAATGTTAATGAGTATTCCACGATTTTATGTCACATTCGCCATTGCAGACCCGGTAAAAAACTCTCATTGGATCATTTTCCTCTGTTGTCTCTATTGTCTTTTTTAAATAGCATAGGTATGTCGTTTCTATTCACATGCAAATATGACTTGAGAAATCGTAGAGTATTTACGTCCATGATAAAGGTTTTTTTTTTCCCTTTTGCTTTATGTAACTCAAAGAACTATAATTAGGATTGTTTGTACTCATCAGGTATTTCCTTTCGTGAAATAAACTCCAGTTAATATAGTATTTGTTGAATTGCGAACCTTTTCAAGTCGAAAGAATATTTCAGATTAGCTAGCTGTACATCACCTACCTAATCTTGCCTTTTTCAATAGGACTTAAGATAGATTTTGCTAATCAAGCTAGAAAACATAAATGACAAAGTTTTCAATATGCCAAAAGCATTATTGCTTACTTTTCTTTATTTATAGAAGTTTCCAAAAGTAGAAACATAATCTTAATTTGGTCTTATTCATATCAATAGCCTCAGTAACTGATTGAGGCGACTACAACATTCTTGATCTTTCTTTAAACGTTGCTGTTAGCAATCACATCTGTGAATCCACGATTGGTTCCATTATATCTTGGGAACAAATGAGCTGTGGAATCGCAAGATGTTGATTAGCAATGGCAAATGAAGCTCTGGGTAGATCTCTAAGATACTTGGATAAAAATTAAGATTGATTTGTGGAAAATCAATTTGCTTTGCATCAGTGAAGAGAAAAGTGAGGGTCTATTGAGAAAAAGAATAGTGTACTGTTCTCCTAATTTTACTTTGACCTAGTTGTGTCGAATTTCAATGTTGAGGACAACCTTTACGGCGAATTTGACAATTTTGACGGGATAGACAAAAATTATGAATCAAAAGTCGACCAAAAATTAATAAAATGCAAAAAGAAACTCACTTTGGACTTCCGTTGACCTCTTTTCTTCCTCCCTTTGGGTCTTCTCTTTTCTTTCGTCCTTTCGCCTTGCTCCTATGATCTTTCCACTTGCTCCTGAAGCAAGGGCGAGAGGAAACAAGGAAGAAAGAAGCCGTTCTGCATGGGGCTTGAGTAAATGGGGGCTTCAATGTACAAGTCCGTCAACCTTTAAGTTTCTCTAAATTTATAGAATTTTCTCATTGCCTCGTCAAATGTTTCCTTATAGATTAAGTAAGGTTCTCTAAAATTAAGGATAACAATTTACATCTTAAGATTACCCTCGAAGATATGGACTCATTTGCACAATTAATTTGAACAGCCTATTGGATGCCAGGGTCCACAGAGCCCCGAAGGTACCTCGGGAGCGTCGGGATGCCCGGTTGTATTTTGAATACATGCCCGGAGGGTAGGGATAACCATTTTCATGGCAAGCCGCGGAGATTCCTCGTGATGCCAAGTGAGGTGCGAGATGCCTGGAGGTGTAATGCAACACACTCTGGATGCCTGGTTGTATTATTAATACATGCCCGGAGGCTTTCACGATGCCTGGATGGGTGCGAATGTCCAAAGGGACGCAAACATTGGTCCTCTAGGAGGTGAAACCTTTTGAATATTAAAACTGATGATTCTACTAAGTGTGTGTGTGGTGCTGGTTATAGGACTAAATTGTATGGCATGAATGGGACGTGTCATAACAGTTTAGCCCTATAATTGGGACTTGTGTGACTGAAATGATGCGTTTTGATTTTGAAACTGCATTGCCATTGCATTAAAGAGCTTTATGGATTTGATGCATACTAATTTCTTTGATCACATGTTTTGTCTATCTTGCATGAAACTATATAGTAATGGTTCTGCACGATATAGTTTAGTGGATCTTTTACAACTGAGTGGTTGTACTCACCCCTTTTGAGGACTAAAATTTCAGATTAGAAGAAATGCCTTTGCTACCTGTAACTCCCAGTTCATTCTACGGACTTCCGGTCGACCTCCAATGGGAATGGTCGGAGTACCAACACCCCGTGGTGCGTGGGTTGTTGTTTGAACGAGTGAGGGTTATCTTGGTGTTCGATGTTGGTCTCTCTGCCGACCCTATTCTACATGAGTACATCGCTGTTTTTGTTCGCTGAGATGGGCACTTGCTGTGGCTGTTGCCACCACCGCCAGCTGATGGACCGGATGGGTGGATATGACCGAGAGTTGAGGTCTGCAGCAGAAGCATTTTTGGTTGCCGACACCGTTTGATGGACTTATGTTTATAGTCATTGTAATGGTCGGGTATCTTTTGGAAAGTAGTCGGTTATAGAAAACCACGGCGTTTTTCATATACCAACTAAGATGTCCATCAGGTTTATGTAAATAAAGGTGTTTAGCTTTAACTTATAAAATGTTTAGTAGGTGTGCATCGTTTTAATTTGTGAAAGGGGAGTTGATGGATGTCCTTCTGCTATGTAAATTGCGTAGGGACTGATCTAAAAAATATAAACCCCTAGGACTTATAGACCTATTATAAATCTTTGGTATCAAAGTAATATATTATCAGGTCAAGAGAAAGGCAAGTGGACTGTGGCGACCCTAGTGGATCATGGGCTGTTTCGGGGGTGTCACATTGTGCATCTTCGACACATTAGCGACTTTCGATTTTCGTGAAAATCTCGAGATTTCAAATACGACACAGGGTACAAAAACGACAGAAAAATCGGTGTAGTGTCGTTCAACGAGAATTTTGCAATTAGGTGGAATCACCCACACTTAATCACATACCTCTGTCGAATCAACTTTTCTCCGGTCTTTGATCGATTTTGACTATACCGTAATGACCCTTGTAGATTAACACAGTTGAGCAATCGATTCCGAGTCGAATTCTCAAGGTTATTGCGTTAAAATCCCTTAACGGCTCCACCTAATAGGCTAGTTATCTCAAGAGGGACCCTCTCAGAGAATAAGGCCATAGGCGTGTCGATGAAAAGCCCAACTTATTAAATTGAAAACAAAGTCTGAAATTCAGGATGTCACAGAAGGACTTGGAGGAAAGACTGTGCCGAAAATCAAAGGAGTGGCACAATAGCAGCAATTTCTCTGGTTATATGCACGTTTGCATCGAGTTTGAGTCGGCATATCTTGGGGATGCAGCATGGAGACTTTGTGGCTAGCTTTTCTTCCGAAACTTCCATCCATTCTGCATAATATCTCCACAAGAATGCCTCGGAAGAAAGATTGTGCCAATAATTAGAGGAACGGCACAGTAGCGACATTTCCTCCAATTATATGCATGTTTTCATTGAGTTTGAGTTGGCATATCTTAGGGTTGCTGCATGGGGACTTTCCTGCTTGCTTTTCTGCCGAAACTTCAATCCATGCTGCAAAATATTTCAACAAGAAGGCCTCGAAAGAAAGATTGTGCAAAAAATCAGAAGAACGGCACAGTAGCGGCAATATCTCCGGTTATATGCATGTTTGCATTGAGTTTGTGTCGGCATATCTTGGGGATGCGGCCTGGGGACTTTCCTGCTGGCTTTTCTTCCAAAACTTCCATCCATTCTGCATAATATTTCGATAGGGAAGGCCTCAGTGGATAGGTTGTGCCGAAAATCAAAGGAATGGCACAGTAGCGGCATTTTCTCCAGTTATATGCACGTTTGCTTTGAGTTTGAGTCAGCATATCTTGGGGATGCGACATGAGGACTTTCTGGCTGGCTTTTCTTCTGAAACTTCCATCCATTTTGCATAATATATTGCCAGGAAGGCCTCGAAAGAAAGACTGTGCCGAAAATTAAAGGAACGGCACAGTAGCGGCATTTTCTCTAGTTATATGCACATTTGCATTGACTTTGAGTCGACATATCTTGGGGATGCGGCATGCGGACTTTCCAACTGGGTTTTCTTCCAAAACTTCCATCCATTCTACATAATATTTTGACAGGAAGGCCTCTGAGGAACGACTGTGCCAAAAATTAGAGGAACGGCACAATAGCATCAATTTCTCCAGTTTTATGCACGTTTGCATTGAGTTTGAGTTTGAAGGTTAATGGAGGTTGGATTTGAATATACAGTGAAAGTTGATAATTTTTTTATAAGACGAAAAAGTACCCAACAGAAATTGGTGACTTTTTACTTAAGAGATGACGAATCCATCTAAATGGGAATTTATTGTTTCACAACATCATCTTTCTTTATCATACATTCACATAAGAGGTTTCCTACGTAACTGAGTAGGAGGAGTCCATGGATAACATGAACCAATCTCTCCGGTTTGATTGAGCTTACAAGGACCATTGGGCAAGATCTTCCATATACACTTCGTACAATAAGCATCCCTATCACCATCATATATGTCAAACCTTTGAAACTGACCTGGCCATGCAAAGCTACAAAAGGACAACGTCTTATAGAAGAAATTGGGTCTAAATTTGAATCCCCAGCTGTTAGTCGTTATGTCATGGATTCCAAGATCGTCGTCTTTGGATTTGCAATGCACTTGTGGAGTAGTTCCAGTAGGCAAATTGTTATTGATCTCAACATATGTCTTGCTAAACAAACTTCCTGCGCAACTAGTTACAAGTAAAGAACAAATAAAAAGTCCCTTAACTGGTGAGATCCTCATTGTGTAATACATTGCTCCAATATCAACATCATTCACTTATTTATGGAGGGAGAGTGGAGGATATCTTCTCTTGCCAACTAGCCACAACTGTTTGACCTTTTATTTTTGTTCCTTTTTACTATGGGATAATAATTGCCATATTCTTTTTATTTATTTTTTCCTTCTTTTATTTTTCTTCATTTCACCTTTTCATCGAAGTTTCCTTTTCCGCGGATGCCATACATTCACTAATCTTCGGTATGAGAATTGCCATATTACCTTCTCTCTTTTTTCAACTTTGATAGTGTGGGCTAAGAATTCCCATATTACCTTTTATGTTTCCCTATAACCTTTTATAATCTTTCCTTTTTATTATGTGATAAAAATTGCCATATTACCTTTTATATGCTTTCCTTTTTACTCCAAGATAATAATTGCCACATTACCTTTTCTTCTTCTTGATTTTTACTTTGGGATAGTAATTGCCACATAAAATCAACTACCAACCAAGTATAATGTGACATCTAGGAATTTCAGTCATATTTTCAATTGAATGAATCGGGCCTTTCATCGATGTGCCTATAGTGTTATTCTCTGAGCTGATCATTCATAAGATAATTAGACTATCTAGGGAAATCATTAAGAGATTTTAATGCAATAGACTTGAGAATTTGACTAGGAATCGACTACTCGACTGTGCTCATCTGCAGAGATCATTACGGCACAATTAAAAATCGATTAGAGATCAGAGATAGGTCAATTCGACTAAGATGTGTGGCTAAACGTGGGTGATTCCACCAAATTGCAAAATTCTCATCGATCGGTACTATACTGATTTTTCTGTCGTTGTTATACCGTATGTCCATATTTGAAACCTCGAGATTTTCACGACCACTGAGAGTCGCCAATGTATCGAAGAGGTACGTTGTGGCTTGAAAATTTTTCTGCAAACCGAGATTTTTGGCGACAAGTCAATATAGGGCTGTTTTTGTCCGGAAAATTCAAGGGACCGTTTTTATCTCGTTTTTGGGATGCAAGATGGTTCTATTGGAGTGGAAAAATATCAATTTGATTGCGGACACGATGGTAGAATTTATGAGGGCTGAATTGAATCAATTCAAGAGAGAATTGAAGAGGATTTGGGGGAAATTGCTTCAAAATTCGTAGCCCCCCTTAGTCCACTACCTTTGGACCATCTCAATAGCTTCTAAAGGAAGCCTTGTGGCTAGAAGAATTGCTGAGGAAGCTAGCAAACCGGTGGACCATGGTCAATGGGACAAAAGGGTGAGGTTGAAGCCATTTGGGACCCTCCAAGCTTTGTTGTCTCCCTTTCTTCTTCTTCACCAGCCACTTTCCCCATGTCCATGTTGTTTGAAGCTCCAAAAGACCAGAGAAAACCGCAGCCTTTTCCCCTTGCCGTTGAGCAGCCCGTCGCACGCCGCCGGAGCCATCGCAAGCTGCTTGCCCACCCGTCACGCCTCCACGAGCCTCGCCTGCTCATCCTACTATCCCGTGCTCTTGTCGCGCCCTGGCCATCACCCCTTTCCATCTCAAGCTAGTTCCGCTATCGTGGTTGCCACCGCCGTCCGCTGTTGGCCGTCCAACCCCGCAACAGCCCATCCACCTCATCCCCATCGTTTCAGCCCAAGACCACCGTCCCCAAAGCTCCCTCAGCCCAACCATAGAAATTGAACCCGGCAAGAAGCCGTGCACTATTTGGCCCACTTCCGGACCTTGTAGTACATCACCGCTTTGGAGTTTGTCGCTCATCTCCGCCTTGCCATCGCCATGAACTCATCGGATTTCAAAACCGATGAGTTTACTCACCAATCTCCGCTTAGGGAGTTAATTATGCTTAAAGGTTGATTAGTTTAGGCTTAATATGGTTTAGGTGGTTAGTAAGAACATATTAGCAATTTAATTAACCGTTATTGCATGTTAGGTGGTTAGAGTAGCTTAATTAGCAACTAGATAAGCTATAGTATTTATTTAGATTGGTTCGGAAATTTTTCGGGCCCGTCTTGATATTTAATTAGGCTTTTCCGACCTGAGTTACATTTATGGTATTTATTTAATTAATTTTGGTAATTATTTAATCATTTATTATTTTTTTGGAAATTAGACCGGGATAGTTGATGACCGGAGTTTCATGCTGATCGCAATGGTATGATTGGTTTATTTAATTAAGTGTTGGTTTGTGCAATTTGGGTGTTGATTGTAATTTTGGGTATTTATCCAAAAATTTAATAATTTCAATATTTAATTGGAAGATTACTTGGGCGTCGCTTTACAACGCCAAAAATGTTTTTATAGACTATATAATTAGTGGGATGTTATAAAATTAAAATATTATATTTTTGGCTTAGGCCTACCATATACCCACATACGATTATTTTTACTAGGTATTATAAAAACAGTGAAAAGGTTAGTGGATGAGTATAATATTTCTAAATTAGCTTCGGTGAGCTATACTATCTATCCATATCAGCTTAGGCAAGCATTGATTGTGTATCAGCTTAGGTGAGCAGTGATCGTTTTAATGAAACAACTTGGTAGATAGTATTGTCTGATAGATAGTATTGATTTGGGCTGACAGATAGATGGTATGGATGATATGGAATCGAATAGGTCGATTGGTGATGATTGAATTTGATTGGATTCGAAGTGAATGGTTGAGTGGTTGAATCGTACTAACTTGCGGGAAGGGGCGAGGCAAAGGTAAGTCTTCTATCTCGTGCGTGACTAGATAACCTTTGGGCGTATTTTCTTCCTAGTCGGGACTTAGGGGGTGAACTTACTAAGACATTGTCACACCCCGTTGTGGGGTAACATTTACAGGTCCTTATATGGCAGTACCTTCCAAACGTTTTGGACAGCCAAAAAAGGTCACCGAACAACACTCTCAGATTTCCCTCCCTTGGAGCCAAGGAGCCTAGGTCTACGAACTCATGAGATCCACTGTTTGGGTTGATGTGGGTCTACCCCATAAGGTACCCCATCAATTCAGATCATGGTATCAACAAGGGCAAAATGGACCCAAAAAAAGCCCCCTTTCGGAGTCCGAGATTCCTAAATCGGTCTGGAGATAGCTTTTGGCGAGGGTACGGCTAACCCTTCAGGTGGTTCAATGGTGAACTCGAGTCTGTCGGATCCAGGGTCCTCGGAGTATTCAGTTGAAGACTCGAATGTTTAGGGGACCGGTAGCTTTTCCATCTTTTGCGACTTGTATATATAGACTAATACTGTATATAACTTAGTCTGATATGTATATAAGTGTGTTGTGGTTTTTGAAAATTTGTTTCCTATCCCATATGATTGTTGTCTGGAGATTATTATTTCGCATGTATATTGAAATGAATGGGTCGGCGACGCGTCTTGAGATGTCGCTATTTAATCAACCACTGAGGGATGGGCACGCATTTGGAGGATCGGGGTGTGAGCCCTGATGAGGGTCAACATTGCTTGGGCGAGGATTAACCTTGGCAAGGACTCCCCTCATCAAATTTGGCGAGGCTAGCCCTTGCCCAAGCTAGCATGGCCTTGCTCAGTTGACACCTGTTGAGGCCGCCCTAGCCTAGGTGAGGGCTTGCTAAGGCTTGCCCTTGCCCGGCCAAGCCTTGCCTATGGCGGGTGAGGCCAACCTATTGGCTATCGCCTGTGGCTGGTGGCCGACCATTGAAAAGGAAAAAAAAAAGAAAAAGAATGAAAAGAATGAAAAAAACAGTAGAAATAATAATTTAAAAATTATTAAAATACTATTAGAAAATATCCACGTTAGCAATGGCGGTCCTACGTGGCACCATCGGCATTCACGTTAATATTTTCTTGCTAAAATTTGCTGAATAGATTCAATTGGTAGTAAATAAAAAAAGGTTTAAACCTGAATTGATAAAATTAAAAGTTTAGAAATGAATTGGCAAAAAGTGTAATAGATTTAGTACTTTTTAGACAATTTTTCCCACGTTACTCAAATAGGGTTCCACTGATAGAAGCTCCTTAAGTGTTCTATCACCCATGTATTGGAGCTTCTTCAATCAATCGTAAAGATTGCCTAGGATCTTGTGCTAATTTACTAGTATCCTCCACTAAGATTGTCTGTCCTTTCTTACCAGAGATAATATCAGCGGGGCTACTTTTTCTTGCTGTATCTTTGAACCCCAGGGAGTTAACCTGAAGCTTTTTCCTTGATTTTTATTTTGACAATTCTCTTCTTCAACGACGTCAACCCTTTCGTCGGCCAATAAGGCCACCTCTCTTCCAAGAGCAACTGTCCCTTCTCTTGTTTCCGCATAATCATTTCCTTGAGAAAAATAATTTGTCAAGAGATTAGTTACTTCACTTTGTAATCCATTAACATGTGTATTAAATGAAGGCGAAGATATAGCCTTAATAGCAGTTATGTGAATTTTTCGAAATCGTAAAGGGTAATTAAAAGATAGTATTACAAATGGAGGCTTTATCGGATCCTCAATCACAAAATAGATGAAAATTTATGTTTCTTTTGGTACATTTGAAAGTTCATGCTAAAATTGTCACAACAATAAAGGTATGTGTTTATATTTGACCTAATATCCTAAAAAACCTCCAACTATGATTTTTATCCTAATTTTACAGTTTCTCTTATAATTGGGACTAGAATTAGAGTTGGGGTTTTTTATGAAAAAAGAAAAGAAAAGAGGGGCCGCTACTTTATATTGCTTTTGCCTTATAAATAAGAGAGGCCGGCCCACCAAGCTCTGAAGGAGCAGCAGCTAGCTAAAAGATAAGCCTCAGCCTCCCCCTGTCTATCTTATCTCTTATTCTATTGGATCCTGCAAGCTGAGGCAGAGCAATGCTGCATTCAGTTCCGGCGCATAAATCTGTGATTTCAGGGTTCGGTCGGTCGAATGGGCAAATCTCCCTTCTTGAATTATGGTCGACTAAATTTCAGACCCGTTTCCCAATCAGGTGCTGCATTACTTCCTCCGGTTGGAGCGGGAGGGGTGGATTCAAGAGGCACGTGGTCGTCCAAGGAGCCCATCCAAATTCGGACCAGGAAGAGGAAGACCAAGAAGAGTTTCGAGTAATGACAGCAACGAGGAGCCAGTACAACGACATTGTCATAGTGGACACTGCAAGATCCCGGTTCCTGTTGTTGGACTCCACCCACAACGTTCACAGCATGGTGAACAAAGGAGAGGACAAATGGAGTGGTTCATACTGGGACGAGTTTGCCAGCCTGCCAGCCATAGTCCCCGAAGGCCCCATCGCCATCTTTGGATTAGGGGCGGGACTGCTGCTCATCTGATGCTGCAACTGTGGCCGTGGTTGCAGATTGAAGGGTGGGAGATTGACGAGGTTCTGATTGACAAGGCCCGAGAGTATATGGGGCTTTCTGATTTGGAAAAGCCTAATCGAGCAGGTGGGATGCTCAGTGTTCACATTGGCGATGTCCTTTCTCCTGTGGTAAAGGATGATGGAGGATATTACTCAGGGATAGCAGTCGACTTGTTTGCGGGAGGCAGGGTGTTGCCGCAGTTGCAGGAGGTCGAGACTTGGGTGGAGTTCAAGGAGAGGTTGATGCCCAGTGGTCGCATCATGGTGAACTGTGGGGGAATTGATGACACCGATCCCACAGGAATCACTAGAAAGTGGGAGATGAATTCCACAATCAAGGCAATGTTGAGTGCATTCCCAGGAGAGTTGAGCTGGAGAAGAACTGCACAGGCAGAAGGTGAAAACTATCTAGCCCTCACCGGACCTTCGCCTGATCTTGATTTGTGGTCTGCCAGAGTCCCCGGTCGTTTGAGCAAGAATGTCAGAGAATGGAGGCCTTGCATTTGACTTATCTTGCACGAACAAAATTGACCTGTAAATAGCCCTCATTTCATGATATGTTTGAGACGTGCAGGAACCGTGTTCTATCCATATTACTAAAGAGATCATTTGCATCTGCATCTCCTCTCTTCATTCCACTTCATCTTTGTTCGAATGTACCATCCATCAGTCAGGTAATGGTACTGGATGCCTCCTCCACTTCTCATGCTAGATTCTATAGTGGTATGATTAGACTTCACAGCGGTCCACAGCAATGTTTCGTTCTGAATGGTCTTCCCGCAAACTTATCCCCACTATATGCGGATGTGTATTCCAATTTTTGACAGCAAATCATTTAGTTCTGCTATATAAGCAATGCTTAGGAAACCTATACGAGTCAAGACTTTGTCCTTACAATATCCACAAAAGGAAATGAGGAAGGGAATATTTCTGGTATAAAAGAACAAGAAAGGGGACCTTCTGGACAAGATTCCGAAAGGGAACCGACTTGATGACGAACGCCTTGAACGTGAGAATCCAATGGGTGAGTACGTTAAAGTTTTATAGAACCCATCACGCATTAATGAATGGAAACTCGGGATAATTTCAGGAATCATGTTTGAGACCTCCTATTTTAATACCCATTAGACTACACTTTGTTCTCAACATGAGATTTTTGCACCATAGTTATGTCAGGGTTCGCACCTGCACTGTGTTTATAATCCACTTATTTGGATCTACAGGTGATTAGTTGGGGCTATGGAAGTACCCTCTGAAGTCCTTCGGATCTAACGCCACTACTCGGTAAGCATTAATTCAATGGAGATTTTGCCAAAAACGTCTTAAGAAAATCAAGCAATTATACGAAGAAAAGAGGAAGAGAATTTGGAAGCAACATGTGTATCCCAGTCAATCAAACAATCATCAAGAGCCTGCCTTTCACCTTAAGAACAATTTTAACCCACTTTTCGAAAGTCTAAAAAAAAGCACAGCGTTCTACCCCGCACGATAATTTTGGCATCTGTCAAACTCCGTCGAGAATCACTGTTTTTCAAATCTTAATGGCTTAAATCGTGGAAATTTGGTACTAGCATCAATTTCGCTTTGTTGCGCGTTCGATAAGAAAAAACTTTAGATGAATAATTAAACGTTGTTGGATTTTGGATTTTATTTCCAGTTAAAAACAAGCTCTATCTCCTCCCTCCCCACCTCAATTTCAGCTGAACTATCACCGCCATGACACTGACCATCATCGCTACCGGACACGTTCACTTGCCATCGTCGCTAGCTGGGACAGCATTCGCCATGCCCAGTCGCATCCATAAGGCCGCTGATGGAGCCACCAACGATCGCTGTCATGGCCATATCACCACAACCACTCACATCTTTCTCCCGCATATCTCTCTATAGAAGAAATTTTGTGCCTTAATTCATGTTCTATAAGAAAATTGTCCGAAATATCTAATGTTTATTGTACTTTAATCAATTTACTTTTAAATATTTTAAAATTTTTCTATTGAGTCGTAAATACTTTCACATTTTGTTAATTGAGTTCATTCAGACAATTTTAGATGGGAATTGCTAATATAGATGCCGATCATTCTATGTGACACGACCTATTGAGGTCAAAAATATGTAATGACTCCTATTATACTTTCTTGTGATAGTTGCTCAGTCCCAGGTTGTGGTGTTTCCTAACTACTTATTGATTTAAGGTTTTGTTCATCCTACCGACATTTCGTGTGATGGACGTTGAGAAACAAGGTGCAATTCCCACCAATACTGAACTTTGACATAACGAACATGGTCCCCTCCTATGGTTAAGGATGATCACACTAAATTAAATACATCATATGAAACAATGGTACCAATTAAGAAGAGTTTTGCTTTTCAACACGAATGTAAGATATGGGTCCAACCCAAGAGGCCTTATCCAATTGTATTCCCCATGAATTTTAATTCACCAAGGTCACCATGAGAAGATTTTTTTAATTTATAAGATCAAAAGTATAAGGAATTTGTAATAGATAATTTGTTGTATGGGCAATATTAAGGAAGACGATGCTTTTTATTTTGGATGGAATTTCTCAAGGATTACGACTGTGATATTCTTGACCACCCTAAGAAAACCAACAAGGTGGCTGATGCTCTTAGTCGGAAATCAACTATCCGCACAAGTGATGGTATGAGAATGCAGTCTTCTTGAAGGAATTTGAGATTTGGAATACAAATTTGACATAAATCAGCTTTCTAATCTTTTGGCTACCCTTATAATTGAATTGGAAGCGTAGTCAAAGATTAAAGCATTACAACAAGACGACCATGAACTTCAAAAATTTGAGAAGGAGTTTCAAAAAAAAAGGCTAGATTTTTAAGTGACTAAAGATGGAGTATTGAAATTCCATAGACGATTGTGCATACTCAACAATGCAAAACTAAAGAAAGAAATCCTATCAAATGCTCACCGAAGTAACTATAACATACATCTAGGTAGCATAGAGATGTGTTGGAATCTCGGATAATAATATCGGTGGAATGGCATGAAGGTTGATAGCGCCAAATATGTCGCCAAATGTTTAACGTGTCAACAAGTAAAGGCAAAGCATTGCAAGCCTGGTGGATTACTTCAACCTCTAGAAATCCCATAATGGAAATGGGAACACATCACAATGGGCTTCGTCATGGGACTTTCAAGGTGCCAAAGAGGCCATGATTCTATATGGGTAATAGTCGACAGGCTGACTAAGTCAACTCATTTCTTGGTGGTACGAAAGGATTTCTTATTGGAAGAATACACAAGGCTTTATGTCTAATAGATAATTTGATTTCACGGAGTGCTAGTGACAATTATTTTGGATAGAGACCCCAAGTTTACTATCACATTTTGGAAAAGTCTTCAGATGGCTATGGGAGTGAAACTTCAAGATAACATAGCTTATTATCCACAAACAGATGGCCAATCTGACAGGACGATCCAAATGCTCAAAGACATGCTACGAGTGTGTGTGCTTGATTTTCAAGGAGGTTGGGAGGAATAGCTACATCTCATTGAATTAGCCTACAACAATAGCTACCAGGTAGAGCAATGGGATGACACCACTCGAAGAGTTATACGGACAAGCTTGTAGAACTCTAGTTTGTTGGGATGAGGTCAAGGAAAGAAGGATCCTGGCTTAAAGTTAGTCTAGATGTCAGCAGATGCAATGAAAGTGATTAGAGAAATACTTAGAACTGCCCAAAGCCGCTAGAAAAACTATGCGATAGACGATGCAGTCCTTTAGAATTTCAAGTTGGTGATCACTTCTTTCTTAAAGTGTCACCTATGAGATGTATGTTGCATTTTGACAAGAAAGAAAAGCTAAGTTCGAAGTACGTAGGACCTTTCAAGATCTTAGAAGAATAAGGAATTTAGTTTATAGGTTAGCACTTCCACCCAGACTTGCTCAGGTGCATGACATGTTCCACGTATCTATGTTAAAAAAGTATGAGCTAGATCCGGCACAAGTGCTAAACTCTGAAGAGATCGAAATGAACGACATAGTATTGTATGTTGAAAAGTTTATGCGGATTGCGGATAGAAAGAGCAAGAGCTATAGAATAAAACCATTCCCTTAGTTAAGGTCATTAGGAACAGCATGGGAAAGTTAGGAATCGATGAGGCTTCGATATCGGCATCTATTTAAGGAATTAGGTATGTCTTTGAATTTCAAGGATGAAATTTCTTTTAGAGGGAAAGAGTTGTGACATCATCAACTCGAACCCCTAACTAGACCACGAGGAATGGACTAAGGATCGGTACATCGCAACGAGGATAAGTTGTGACTTAATGCTAGTAATTGTTCACGAGCCGACTAGATGATTAAGGGCAAGGCAACTCAAGAACAAGGTTGCGATAGATCGTAGTGATTGAATGTGAAAGGACCATTCCACCATAAGGATTGTTATGGACAATCACGTGCCATCATGAGTTAGTTAATGGATGGGTATAGATCAATTCGACTCAAGTATATACCGGTCGCAAGTGACGCTGCATGATCAATGTACTATTTGTGAATGACCTTAATCGATCTCAAACAACCATGAGTCGGGGCAAGTTGATTGATCCTACTTGATTATATGACAACTAAAGATTATTCATGGATGGACCAATCTCAAAAGAAAGTCATATGTAAAACCTTGAATAGGCGTCGAACTTAGTTCGAGTTTGACCATGCGAGTTCTGCCAATGCCGTCCATATTCGCATAGGCCACATTAATGCTATTCTCAATTGAAACTTAGCCATGAACCTCAGTCCGATTGCGAGTGTCGATTGTAGATGCTATCAAGACATTCCTATTCAATTGAAATAATTTTAGTGAACCGGTGAGTAGATTAATCGAAGAAATGTACTAATTTGAAGACATAGACTTTAGTGGACCTAGAGGTCAAACCAATTTAGCCAATTAAGATTTAAATTGAGATGAGACAAATTTTGGGAGACCATTCAAAGGGTGTAGGTGCCACTTCGGTGTAGACAAGGGGGAATGGACCATTTTACCCTTATTGAACCTAGCCAATAATTGAGAAGTCAAGAAGAAATCTTGGCCCTTGAACTTGGATGACGATCTTGGCAAAGATGGAGGATTACATATTGTCCTCCAAGTTTGAAGCCATCATGAAGAGAGAGCAATAATGCATGGTGTATTTAATGTGATTGACTCATTTATCTCTCTCTCTCTCTCTCTCTCTCTCTAACTCCCCTTTCAGCCGAGACCCTTCTCTCCTCTCCTCTCCTCTCTCTCTTTTTCCCTTTCTTTTTCCTCCCTTTCTCTCGCTCATTCGCTGCCCATTGCCCGCCTAGTTGATGCTCGTTGCCCGTCCGCCACTACATGCCTGTCTGCTCATCCATCAAGCTATTGTTGTCGCCATCCTCATACCGTTGCTATGTTTCCATCCTCTAGCCCCCATCGGTCGCCTCTCATCTCATCACGGTTGTCATAAGTAGATTTGTTAAATGTTGGCTAGGCTATTGCATTACGTAAGTCAGATTTAGATCCGTTTGTAGAGTTGTTAAAGCCATCCTAAGTTGAAGAAACTTATGTGACTAATTTTGTATGGTTTGCTCATGAGTTACTTGGACTATAAGACTCGAGAATGAGTGAGGAGTGAGCATGATATATGGACATAATTTGTTTAAGCTTAGATTATTGCTTGGGCTAAGAGATTTACTGTGATTATTGCTTGTGGACCATTTATTATTGTTGCATAGGTTTAATCCTCATGTTTGATTGCCTTGGTTGGTTGTATATGGTTATGTGATGTGGTTTATTGTATGTTATGACTATCGTGATTGAGTCGTCCATCTATGTTGTTAGGAGATTTGATATTTAAGCATTATGGTTGCAATATGGATGTGGTCTTTGCATGTAGAAGTCCATAAGTCATAGTCAATCCTTGAGTTGAAATCGAACCTCCGAATCTAGTACAGTGTTGGTTCTTGGGTCACTCTTTTAGTTTGGCAATATTGAAGCGTATCATTATGTCACAACCCCAACTCCATCTCTAGGGTCATGAGCGACAAGAGTTATTTTTGCAACGTCCCAAACTCGTCGCCGTCCAGATTCTTTTTATCTTGTTATTATGCACATGTGAAAATGTGAACAAATAACTCCCTGGACAAACAACAACTGGAAGACTGAGACATACATCACACAGAAATATTGATTTATGTTATAACAGTACTTTTACAAGCCCTTTTCTCTACGAGCTCTCTTTTCTTTTTACATCACAATACAAATTTTCCACATAGGCCAAGGGAAATCTTATCTCCTCTAGCGTGACTGCCGCTCCCAAAACTAACGTAAGACTTCCATGCCTACAAGACTGAAAGATGAGGGGTGAGTTTTGGGGAAACTCGGTAAGTAAAATTCTTAGTTCTCTACTAGTAAAGCATCTCATCATCAAAATCTAGCAAGTACAGAACTCGCAAACAATGTTGATGGCAAATCAATCGCAAGTCTATTGCCACCTCTCAACTATCTGTATGTGATCCAATTTTAACTAACCAAATAAGTCATTTCACCAAACAAGTTTAGCAACAACACATAGTAACATGTTCAATATGTTAATTGACTGTATAAACGGTTCTTCCCATACTTTTAGGAGCTTCCAGCTGCGGGCTGTGCATTCGGCCTTAGGCTAGGCATCCCATACTCTCAGGGGCTTCTTGGCTCAACTAGGGCATCCAGCTATCAAGCTAGGTATCCTATACTTTCAGAGGCTTCCTGGCTCAACCAACGCATCCGACCATCAAGCCAAGCATCCTATACTTTCAAGGGCTTCCTAGCTCAACCAAGGCATCCCATTCAATGAACAAGGTATCGCCACCAATGCTATGCGACAACAGACGCTTTTTCCTCTTTAAGTGCACACACATAAATGCATTACACAAGTCGGTTCTTATCTTTTCTCTTAGCCAACACATGTATGGCCCGAAAGCGTGCTCATTTGTTTGTGTGCCATGAGTTCTTGCGCTACATTATTTATGATGATTCAAGGCCTTATGATTTGGATGACCTTGCCTTGTGTTGAACTCAATCCAAGCGAACCTCGGCTTCATTCTCGAACGTACATGACACAAGCATATGACCAAACACAATTGCAAGTAAAACCAAACAAAAGACATCACACACCACCCATGGCTTCACGGATGAGCACTTAGCTAGCCTCAACAATGAAATCTACCTTCCAAGGAGAGAAAAAGGAACCTTACTTACCTTGGCAAAATTGAGAACTAACCTAGATAGCTTGGTGGGTTGAGGATGCAAGGCCAAGAGAAATGGCATGCAAGAAAGGAGCAGGAGGAGAAGTGAACTAAAGATCAGAGTGAGTGGATGAGGGTGGTTCTCCTATTGATTACCGAATCTTCTCCTTGCCACCTAAGTTAGTGAGTCATACTTTCATTTAAGGACTAGCCTCCAAGGAACACATGGTACTTATTCTCCAAGTCACTCCTAATTGGTCCACCTAAGCTTGTGAGTCACCATTTCATCATTACTTGGCCTAACTTAATCTCCAAGGAAAATCTTATGCAATAATGATCAAATCCTCAAATGGCCACCTAAGCTAGTGATTCATCCCTTCATTTAATGCTTAAGATATGGCCATCACAAGTCTTGGATTTTTGGCACATTTTTCATTATTTTTTTGCTCATTAAGCCAAGCATTCTAGAACCTTCTGTTGGAGAAATCTTTCTGGAATATTTTGAAGCTGACAAAACGTTTCCATCAGTCTAGTCTGAAGAGTTGCAGACTCTACTATTTAAAGTCTGAAGACCTCTGGACTGCCAGACTCAAGACTCAAAGTCTATTCTCAATGACAGTTTCTAATCCGTTGAAGAAAGGCTATCCAGAACTAAGTGCTTCATTAAGGATTTGGCCTTATCGACTAGAGAAGATCTCTTGGCTGGATATGACATAACGGATTCCTTTAAGATTGATTAAGGATCCGATGATTGGCGAAGTATACTTGGAAGGTTCTACTTATGGAAACCGAGATCCTGATTGTATGGGCGAGCAGGATTGATGGGCTATCGACATGTTCCTTTAATAGCTCGAATGATCTTTCTAATTGATTCCGTCCAACAGGTAGATTGGAGGAATTCCTTTGGTAAGTGCCAACGGGTGTGATGGCATAAAGGAGTATAAAAGGAAGACATTCCAGTTGTTCGAGAAGGTGTACGATAGAAGAATTCCAAAGTCTGAAGCTCCTTGATTCTTAGTCAATTCATTTACTGAGCGAAATCTTGTACGCAAAAGAGTTTATATTTTGAGATACCTTGAGGAAGTGTGGTAGAGTATCTACACTGTGAAATCAAGGGAAAGCATTGCTGTAACATCTCTTTTGTTCATAGTGAAATCCAGCTGGTGGGCTGTCAGTGCAGAAGAGTGGACGTAGGCTTGGAATAAGCCGAACGACTATAAACCTTGTGTTTAATTTTCTCTTCCCTACTCTCTGCTTTACTTTGATCATAATTCGTTTTGATAACTAAAGGAGAGTTTCCTTTCTATTGTCTGCCTAGTATTGCTTTCGTATCTCGAGAAATTATTTTTACACCTATTCACCCCCCTCTAGGTGCTTATACTAGCAATATCACCTTCCATGGTATGGCTCACTTAAGCCAACTTGCTATCTAAGTTTCTTCTCTTTAACACACTAAGGTCCAAAAGTATTTAATGCATTCTTATCTTCAAGCCAAGAAATCTCTAGATTAGCTTGCTCCTCAAGTTAGACATGCATCCCTTTCCCTTCCAAGTTGGGCATATGACCATCTTATCCCGGGGCGAAAGACAGTTTCGAGCAATTTCCAAAATTGGCATCGTTACTCTATCAAACGGGCTTGAAAAATTATAAAATCTTGATATGTTATAGAGAAGACCTCAAAAACCATTTTTTCGTGAGGGAACTTAGCCAAATTTGTGATGTGCAAAGAGCAGCAATTCAATAAACACAACCCAAAAATTCGTCCGTCGAGCATATTCAATGGTCAGAGAGAGAGACTCATTTCGAAATCCAAATCTTCATAAAACTCTTTGAAATTTAATATGTTATAGACATGGATGTCCTTTAAAAATTTTGTAAAGAAGGCATGTTCAAATTCGAAAGGGAAAATTTTATAAAAAAATTAGAGAAAGCAATATGGTTACTGTTTTTACTACACCAGGTAGGTTCTAGCCGGTAAATGATTGGGCTTTCGTCCCAACCATTTCACCTCATAAAAATTTAAAATTTACGTATGTTGTAGATAAAGATTTTGTGAACAACTTTTATGAAGAAAGTTTCTCCAAATTCGAACCACAAAAGCTCTGTAAAATTGGAAAACGACGAATGTCTAGAATTTTCGAAAAACTGGAGAGTCAAAACCTATGAAACCTTAAGTGGCAAGTCTAAGGAAGAGTGATGACGCCCTAATTGGCCTTCAAGATCTTTTTTAATCATTCTTCTAGGCCATGAGTCACTCCCTACCATTAATGAGCTTATAACTCACCCTATCTTAATGTGTAATCATCCAAAATTTCTTGATTACATTTCAAGAGTTAGACTAATTGTGCCAAGTGTCCTACTTAGTCATCATGCATTAATAGGCTACCTTCCAAGCACATTAAATACACCATGGGAAATATAAAGTTAGAAGGTCATCTCATTAAGCAGGTGTGACATCCTCAAAATTCGACCCTATTCAGGATACAATAAGGGGATTACTGTTATCAATGCACAATTAGTGAAATTAGACTTTGAATTGATTTTTGAGCCATTCAAGAATATTAAACCTATTGGGAAATGCAATTTAGGATTTCGATGCGCACGACCAGAGAACTTAACCATGGATTGACAATTCGATCATAAGGATTGATGAGGGACAAACTTAAGCCGTTTCAAACCGTTCTAGGAATGGTTATAGATTGATTCGATAATAGTATATAATCGGATTGTGGGTGATTCCGTACGATTACTATAGTAATTACGAATGACCCTAAACCAATTCCAAACAATCATGTACTTTGAAACGAGAAATTGACCCCTCACGATTACATGACAACCGAAGATCATCCATGAATTGAAAATGGCTTAAACGTGGATTAATATCAAATCAGCCCCGGGTCGAACTCACGAAACTCCTAAAGGCTTCCCATTGGTTTTATAGAGGATTAAGAGACAACCATTGGACATTATTTAATCAAATTCTTTATTTATCAGTAAACCCTGAATTTTGGATAAGTGAAATTGGGCTGGAAATTAGAAGCCAAAAGGGGGCCCATGAATTTGGAAAGGCCCAATGGGCCACATTCCCTTTAAATTTCATCCACAAGGGCCCAAATAGATGGAAATTATAGTTTTGCCCTTTAAGGCCAATTAAGCTTGTTTAGGCCTAAATTGGATTAATTAAGCTCAAGCCCAGGTTTGTCAAGCCCAAGGACAAGCCGTTTAAGACAATTGGGCCATTTTGGACCTGGTCCATGTGCGTGAATTGTAACCTACGTGAGTAGTGCCCGTGAATAGTAACCTAGTATCTAGAAGGCTTTGACTTTTGTGGCAAGATGGAGGGATAAGATTTATTCTTGCTCCCCAAGTTGGAATGGAGGGCCAAGATGTGTTCTTGCTCCCCAAGTTAGGACAATATGTCAAGGAGCATTAAATGGCCAACTACTTCCCCAAGTTTTCCTCTTTTTCCATCATTTCTCACTTTCGCTCTCTACCCCTCATTTGGATGAATTTCCTCCGTCACTCTCCCTCATCTCATACCCATTTCTCTATTTTTTTTTCCCTTTGGTTGTGGTGGCCATGAGCCACCGTCCACTGTTCAACTCGCCGGGCTACCCTTGCCACAAGATCTCACTGTGCCGTCATTACTGCGTGTTGGTCGCGAGTCCCAAGCCATTGCCAAACCTCCCTCAAGTCGTGTGCTACTATTCCTTGGCTGTTCTAGCCTTATCGTGGGCTACTGACCGCCAATCTGCCACCACCACACCTTGTGGAGCCTTACCGAGAGCCGCCACCATGCCATGAGCCTTGCCGCCACTTGCCGTGGCCTAGTTTTGGAAGTGAGTAGCTTCCTAACCCTTGATTAGGGCAATAATTGCGCTAAGGAGTAGAGTTAGGATTGGTTAATGGTTAATGTTGATTAGATTAGGTGATAAGTGGATTAAAGTGATAAGTAGTGGTAATAAGCTATCACGATATGTGATAATTGGATGCGTTAGGTTATTGCGATAAATGATGGTTATATGTGATAAGCTATCACAATAGCCTATCATTAGATGTGATAAGTTATTGTAATAGGCTATCATTAAAAGTGATAAGTTATCGTAACAGGCTATTGTTAGATGCGATAACCTATGGTGGGTGACACGAAGGCTGATTCTCACGGGAAGGCAACGGACAACTCAAGTTTTCGGAGAAAGGTCAGTTGGAGCAGAAACAAGATGGAAGGAAAACAGGGGAGAGAGAGGTCGGTCAAGAGAGGGCCGAAGGAGGGGAGAGAGAGAGTGATGGGAGAGCTGTTGCACTTCTCATTAAGGCCCATAAAGCATGCCCCAAGTCCCCATGCAAGATGACCTCATCTTCTATCTCTTCTCTTGCCTTATCCACATGCTTTTAGGGGCAAAATGGTCATTTTCACCTTGCACAAATTCTCAATCTGCCCTTGGGCCGAAAATGATGGGCAAGCCTAAGAAATAGGCTTGGAAATAAATAGGAATGGGCTTGGGAATTTATTAGGCTCAAATGGGCTAAAGATTGGACAATGGGCTTGGAAGATAAAAAGGTGGGTTGGGCCTAATGGGCTCACTTGCTTGCCTTGGGCCTACTATGGTGGCTATCCCACCTTGGGCCTAAGGCCCACATAGGCTTTGCTCGGCCCACGTCCTCTCAGGCTCGATTCCTCGGACCGTAAGTCCTTTTTCCCCACACTCAGCTTGCCTAGCACTGCTGACTGACGAAGTAGCTTCATCCAAAATCCATCCCGGACGTTCCCAATAAGTCGAAGTCCAATCTTAGGTTCTCATACCATGTCAATTTCACCCTAATGCCATTTTTGGTACAACTTAGACTGACGGGCGGCTTTGAGGATTCACGCATAACCGACTCGTGCTAAACCACGTTCAAGACATCTCGACACATGGACGTCCTTAACTACCTGAAATAGCGGATGATAGATTCTTATTTCAAAGTACACAATTACCGAGGATCGACCTAGGGTCATTTGTGGGCTCGATAACAGTAAACGGAATCACCCGTTGTTCCATTATGTTATGTCCATGAATCGACTTTTAGTCATCCTTGAAATCGGCTTGCCTAACTACAGAATTGTCCTCACGCAAGTCTCACAGTCAAGTCTTTTTCCCAAGTCAAGTTCTTTAGTCATACAAGTTTTGTCCTCATTAGCCTTTTCCCTCATGGTCAGTATATCAGGAGTGATCTATTCCGAGTGAGATCAACCAATAATACATTGACGAAATTCACATTCATTCATCCCTCAAAGAGCTTGAATTTGAGCATGTCACAATAAAGATTAGGAAAATGCCATTATTCTTTCAAAAATTTTGAAATAGTTTTATGATGCCACCACTCAAATGTCAGAGAGTTTATATATTACTTCGAATGATTATTTTGAGGGGATAGCTTTTTTGTATAAATATTTGAAAGATGTGAGTAATACTATGGATCCTAAGCTTAGAATTATGAATACGAAGATGAAGGAGAAGTTTGATAAATATTATGAGTTTGGATAAAGTAAATATGATGGTTTTGATTGTAGTGGCGTTAGATCCTACAAAAAAGTTGTAGTATGTGAAGTATTGTTATGAGCAAATTTACAATGATGAAGTTGATGAGATGCATGATAAGGTGAAGTACATGTTGGAGCGTTTGTATACATTTTATGAGCAATATTTTCTTGATCATGATAACTAATATTTGGGTGGTCAAACTATGACTATTGGAAGTAGCATTGCTTCCAATACCGCCAGAAATGATGGAAACAACGAGATTAACATCAAAGCTTGGCGAAAAAAACTTTTTCCATCAAAAGAAAGGAGGGCATGATGACAACAAATCAAATCTTGAACAGTATCTTGAAGAGGATTCTGAAGATATTCTTGATTTTGACATTTTGATGTGGTGGAAGAGTATTGGTTCGAAGTATAAAATTCTATCCTTGATAGCTCGGGATGTTTTATATATTCCTATAACTATTGTTCCTTCAAAGTCGGCTTTTAGTACTTTGGGTTGCGTTCTTGATGGTTTTAGAAGTTCTTTGACTCCTAGAGTGATAGAAGCTTTAATTTGTACTCAAGACTTGTTGAGAGCTACTCCCGTGCCTATTTATGTTGAAAAGTGCCCTGAGAATGTCAAAAAGTTTGAATTAGGTGAGCTTAAATCATGCATATTTCTTTTTACTTATTAATTCTTTTGTATATCTAATGAATGAATTCATTTTTTTTTTTTTTTTTTTTAGATATGGATTGTCTTACTAAGGAGATTACAATCAGTAAATAGAGTTTGCACGTTAAAGTTGAATGACCATAAATGGTGAGATGTTCCATCAATGACACTAATAGTAATTTCAATTTAAAAATTTTGTTAAGTATTAATAATGTGTGTTGTTTGTTTTGTTTTTAGGTGTTAAGAAGCTAAAGCGATCATCTAAGAGTTAACAAGAAGTGAAGTTGTATATTCATGGCTTATCTTAAGTATTTTGAACTTCTTGTGGTTTAATTATATTTCACTAGTAATTTTTAGTTGCACTTTGCTTTTTAGTTTGTGTAAAATGGAAGAAGTTTTTGAAGAGTAGCATTGCAGTTGCTATGATGATTAGCTTGTCAAGTGGTATGAAGCTTCATTATTGGTTGATTAGACTTTGCTTGATTAAATGCAAGAACCGATTTTGCAAATAGTGTTACAAGTATTAATGATAGATGATTATAGGAGCAGATGCCTAGAAAACAGTTTTTGGCCTGGAATTCTTTTCTCTTAAACTTCTTATCTCATCCCATTTCTCCGAACGGAAGAATGATTCAAAGACAAATCAAAAGTTAGAAAATTATAGCATGGTTTAGCGATGGAAACACTTTATCTCTATTAGCAATCTTGATCATTTTTATAGTTGGTTGTTTTTAGCAAGTGTGGAATTTTTGTAGTTACCTTATCTTAAATTTATGTTGAATATGTACTTATATTTATAGTTTGGTTGCTCAACACCATATTATTGATTGATATGTAATTTAAATTAATAGGTTTGTCCATTTAGAGAATACAAAAAATGAAACAAAAATATTATCAATTAGTTCCGAATTAACCTTACAATTGGATCGAACCCATATGATCAGTCCGGTTCTCGATCTCGGACTCAATTAGGTCGGTCTTTAGTTTTAAAAATTAGAGATGAACATTGTGCGGATTGGCTTTGAATTAGACGCTGAACCAGCATTAAAGGAACCGTTTCCTTAACATGGACACACGGAAGACACCGGGGCGCTAGACAGCTTCAGCGGTAATGCGAGTCTTTAATAATCGGTACCTAGCCTGAAAATTCGGTGGACGAGAGTCGGAATGTCCTTGAACGTGCGGCATTAAATGAAGAAGGCCTTTTGTTTATTAATTGACTTGACTCATGCTCCATCTACGTGGCTTTCTCCCCTCCCCTTCTTTTGTCTTTGTTAATAATTGAAGAGAGAGGATGGCCCTGTGCAAGAACGGCTATAGTTTTCTTTCCCTCATTCATGCATGCAAATGCATGTGCATAGAGGCAGATAAATTTGGTGGACGTGGATGCTGATTGTGGGCACCTGTGCTGCCATTTAATGAGTTCGTATTTCTGTCTTGTTTCTCCTATAAAAGGAGGACCGCAAAAGAGGACCGAGGTAGAGCAAGAAGAGAGAAGACTCGTGAGCCTTCCCGGAGACAAGGTAGAAGCTCTCAACAGAGGGAGATTTTCTCGTTGTGATTACACATAGTGATTTATCCAGTTAAATTTTTATGGGTAGAATTTATTTAATTCCTTGAGTGAGGTTTTATTGAAAATTCTGAGGAGTTAGACATTGTGTGAGTTATTAAGCATAATTGGGAGTTATAAAACACCAAGACAGTATTTGAGTATTCGAGTAATTGCAATCTCTATTGTAACGTTTGTTTTAATAGTAGGATTCTGTATTATTCTCTTCGTGGATGTAGGTTTCGATATTCTAATCGAATCATAAAAATTCGGTGTCCGATTTCCCCTCCTTTATTCTAATTAATTTTAACCATTTTCCTAGGCCATCTTACTTCGCAACAAATTGCGTCCGCACTCCTTTCTCAAGAAACCCAGTCATTCAAGAAAGCAGAGCATTGCAACTGCAAACAGCCAAAGCCCAAACGCGTACAGAAGGAGAGAGAGAGAATAGAAGCATGAGTGCATGCACGAGCCAAGCAATCACGACGCCCAGTGAAGATGAAGAGTTCTTGTTCGCCATGGAAATGAATGCTCTGATAGCACTCCCCTTGGTCTTGAAGGCCACCATCGAACTGGGGATCCTCGAAATACTGGCCGAGTGTGGGCCTATGGCTCCACTTTTGCCTGCTCAGATTGCCTCCCGTCTCTCCGCAAAGAACCCGGAAGCCCCCGTAACCCTTGACCGGATCCTCCGGTTTCTCGCCAGCTACTCCATCCTCTCTTGCACTCTCGCCCAAGACACAGAAGGCAACCCCCTGAGGCTTTACGGTTTGGGACCCAAAAGCAAACACTTTGTCAGAGCCCATGGCACTGCCACTTTTGCTGCCCCCTTGATGCTTATGCTTACCGACAATATCGTCACTTCTAGCTGGTTTTTGCTTCTTCCTTCCTTCCTTTCTGCTGTGTTGAATTGGCCATGTCCTCCATCACATGCGCCGTAAGTATATATTGATTATACCGTGCATGACTTACAGGTACTGCTTAAAAGAAGAGATTATGGAAGGAGGAGACACCTTCAAACTTGCCAATGGACTGCATGTTTTTGAGTACACTAACAAAGACAGGAAATTTAATGAGATATTCAACAACGCAATGCAAGCCCCGACAAACATGTACATGAGTAAAATTGTGGAATCTTATCAAGGCTTCAACAACGTCAAGACGGTGGTCGATGTAGGTGGTGGCATGGGTGCAAGCCTTAGGATTTTGCTATCCAAGTACCCCCACATTCATGGCATAAACTTTGATCTACCTCATGTGGTCAAAGAGGCTCCTCCTTATCCTGGTAAAGTTTATTTATTTTTCCCCTTCTGCTCCACCTTCTTTTCTAAAAAATATCTCTCATAGGGATGAACTTTATTAAGGAAAGTTCGATTACGTCGTTAAGTTATTCATATCATACCCTTAACACAATTGTTCGAGTGAGTCATCGCAAATCGAACATGATTCATACTATACAAAATCGGCTTCCATATAGAGATAGAGAATGAACTCTTTGGATAAAGCTGAGGTGTTTGAGGATGGATTGAATCACTTATCTTTTGATGACAGGCATAGAACATGTGGGAGGGGACATGACAAACTACATTCCTAAAGCGGACGTCATTATCATGAAGGTTATTCCTGTGTTCAAAATTTCCTTATTAGACACTATCAAGCTCTTCGCATGATAATATGATTATTTTCATATATTGCGGTTTGCTCGGTTTAATAATGGCTACACAGCTCGTGTAACCCTTATCTACACATCCCTTATCCATCACTACTGCAATGGATGGTTAATTACTTGCCAAAAATAAAACTACTCATATCAATAACGTTATAAGTGGAATGTGTAAAGAAATGTTAAACAACCTGGATGCTTAATATGTATCCAAAACTAACTGATCACCCGTCGTTTTGTAGTGGATAATTCACGGTGCAGATGACAAGTTATGCGTCAAGCTACTCAAAAACTGCTGGGAGGCATTGCCAGAGAAGGGCAAGGTCGTGATCGTGGACGCTGTCCTTCCAGAGTATCCCGAAACAGATATCATCACGAGGAACGCCCTCCTAGCGGACATGTCCGTGCTGAATATCACTCCCAGCGGAAAGGATCGGACAGAGAGAGAATTTGAGGTCCTGGCACGTGCATCCGGCTTCGATGCCCCGAAACTTGCGTGTCGAGCTTACAACATGTGGGTAGTCGAGTTACACAAAAGGATGTGATCTCTTCTCATCATAAGCATGTATTGAGCTTTCCCTAGGGAATTCTCTGTATGTTCGTGTTGGGTTTGGACACTTGAGCCAGACCCTTAACCTTGTGTGCCATCGTAAGGAATAAATTAGTGCTGATGGAAAAATAATTTCATGCTTTACCTGAACGGTCCCCAATGTCCTATAATCATTCTTTTTTTGGGAAAATTCAAAAGTCCATTTCACCCTTATATACGAAATGTCGTGCAAAAAACCATTAATGTCATTACCCTTCAAATAAGAAGAAGAAACTAATTAAAGATAATTATCTTTAAAAGGGCCAAGTACCCAAAAAATAAAAAAGCCCATGCACATCCTTTCATATCAAGAACAATTCTATTCACTTTTTCGAAAGTCTTAAAAAAGCACAGTTTTCGGCATCTATCAAATTGCAGCGAGTCCGTCAAAACATGGGGAGCTCACCTAACACAAAATATGGGTTGAATTGAGTCCGTCAAATAAAGTCCGATAACATGGGTTTGGATAGATTTTAAGTTCAATCCATATAAAAATTATGGGAATTGATCAAGTAACGGCACCGTTACTCTTTCAATGGTGACAGTGGCATGTGCACCGCTAATTCTTTTACTTATTTCTTCAGAAAATTCGAAAAATAATTTGTCACTTGGGACTTGCTCCACTTCCACCCTTATTTTGTCACTTGTAATTTGATTTTTCTTTTTGTTTGGTTGACATCAAAATAAAGAGAGATCAATTAATTTCTTTTCTAACTTAGAGAAATTTGAAAGTTTGCAAATCAAAAATATTATATTTGCGCTTGTTATTTAATTTTCATCTTACGTGAGTTTTCTTAAGTATATCATTTATATCATTTTTTGTTACCAATGTCTACCATTGAAAAAGAATAGCTCAATTACCCCCATGATTTTCTTCTCCCTTCAAGAACTTCATCCATTTGTTTCTTTAAATATGAAACTAGTCATCTTCATCAACAACTAAAATGGAATATGAAACTAGTCATCTTCATCAACAACTAAAATGGGTGGCCAGTATTGCACCGTTACTCATTGGAAGTAACAATACCGTCATACTAACAGTGCCCTAAAATTATTAATAAGTGTCCACAAATTCTAACACTTACCAAAATATTTAATCTCCCCACAACAAACACCATCGGTCATGCCAGCCATAATAGTCGTAGGTGCTCTCTCTCCACCCCCCCCCGGCCTCCCCTTGCAGTTTTATATGGTCCACCAAGGGACGTATCCTCGATCTTAATAGATCATAACTGCTCATATTTATTTGTAACCCCTATATAAACTGTCGTAACACACAAAACTTAAGTATGAACAAGATTTACTCTTTTTTTCCTCCAGCAGTCATAGTGTGACTAGAGATCCGTTGCTCAAGGGCCCTCGAATTTATTATTTGGGATGTTTTGAGAGTATTGTATTTTTGTGTGCTGGATCAAAATAGGTTAATGGTTGGGTATGTGGTTTGATTGGTTGATTCAATGTAGGTTTGTAACAAAAGTAATGGTTATATAAAAAATGAAGTTCCTAGAAAATAGGAGGAATCAATCTACTAGAGCACATCTCCTCTTACTTGCCCTAAACCTTAAACCTTGAAATCCTAACTCTAAACCCTATTGCCTCCATTCAGTAAAAAAAGGAGAGGCCTTGTGTGATTCATTTTGCTGATTTTTTGTTCAAGATAGAATTCCAAAAAAAAAATAGACCAACCCATACTTTGAACTAATAACTATAGAACATAATAAGAGCGTCGTCTAATTCAATTCATCATCATGAATAGCCTATGTAGCTTTTGATAACTCTTCTAGCCATGCATTCTTTGGAAGCTTTGAATTCTTTCCAATCTTAGGCCTTGACTCACCCACCATGGATGAACATTAAAGAAGAACCTTTAGGTTTCCGGGACATTGAATTCTCATCATGGTTGTGGTAATATCTGTTGCTCTTCAAATTTTTGACGATATGAAAAAATCAAAAGCCCTGCCATCAAAATCTCTGCCGTCCCTATTCAATCATGGAAGCGCAAATGCCTTAAGTGTCCCCTCTAGTCAAGAGTTGAGCCTACCAATCACTAATCAATATATTTTTCTCTCATGTGTTTTTTCATTTATGGTTTGATATTCTTGTACTACAGGAACCACACCAATCCATCCTGGTTATAGCCTAGCCTTACTATGCTTACACATGAACTCCCTTGTATTGGCAAAATCGATAGGGAATTGGCTTCAAGTGTAGATAGGGTCGAATATGCAAGGAATGCAAAGACACAGACCCCTTCCTTCTCTTTTAGATGAATGGAGTGGTTTAGAATTGCTTTCATAGACAAACTTGGGATTTGCAATCCAAGGTAAGATCGGTTCAGGATCATTGGGTCTTTTACTATCATAAGGATGTGCCATTACTCAAAAAGTACTTCTAGGTAATTGCCTCACATATTCTATAACTATTTATGTGAAAAAGAAATCATGTGCCAAAGGGGATTCTTATTTGTACATGTGGTTAAGAGTTTCACATCTTGTGCTCACTGGCATGTATGGATCCCCCGACTCCAATTGCTTTTCCCCTCTTCATATTTTGAAATTTTATTTTATAAAATCTTGGATCTTGTTTGCAAAGGTGAACCATCAGGAGGAAAGTTAATGAATTATTAAGCTGAGAGACTTAGTGCGAACTCTCCCAAGCCCAAACCAACCACAACTTTGAGATTTTAATTTGTTCTATTAATCATGCAAATCATTTTATTACTATATATTAATCAGTCGATTAGATACCTAAGTAAAGTGTGGAGAGCATTTCACTTCTGCAAATTAGAGATTCATGAATATGAAGACTTGATTGCATTAGATAAATTAACGCTCTTTCGATGCTTTTTCTCTTTATTTCAAAAAAAAAAAAATTGTACTTTGCAGGTAGTCTTAGTCAATTTTAAGTTAAGCCACTAATACGCAAATGGTGGTCATGTGAGTGCAAAAATAAGAATTTAATAATCAATAATTAAAGCAGTAAATAAATTGCTAGAGATAAGGAAAGAACATAAATATCTCAAGCAAGGGAAAGCAAAAACTCCATTAACTCCAACACGCTAAGTGTTCTGCAAAATGTTAACAAAACAATATATGCATGGCCTAAACATGATTTGTAAATGCAATAATGATTATTTCTTTTTGGATTTTTCTTGTTTAACAAAAGATTAAACTATATGCAATGCAACCTATATGTAATTTAGAGTAGGACCGACAAAAAAAAAAAAAAACCTATATGTAATTTTAATGATGTGAAAAAAGGATTACTTATGAATTAACCCTATTATTTAACCATGTGAAAAAAATTTGTGTTTTCTTTAAAAGACTAAACTCTAGGACACTAGAAATGACTTAATGACTTTTATTTAAAAAAGTAGTGACCTAATGATGAAGTGATAATTTTTATATTTTCTTTTACAATACTTAAATGATACGCATTACATGAGATGCATGAAATGTGATTATTAATGGTGTGATTCTATTAACACATTAGCATTAAATTAAATGAGTCACTAATTGACATGTGACTTATAGAAATAAACGTGCAAGTATGTCAATTGAATCACAATGCAATCTAAATATTCTATTTTATATGTAAGGATTGTTGTAAATATAGACAAGCAAATCGGATAAAATTAGGCAGAAGGAAAGGAAATGCGATATCGGATTTATGTAATTCTGTCCAAATATCAGTACTTACATCCATAGAAAGAGCAGCACGGAATTCCGCTATAAAAATGAGCGATACGCTAGAGATTGTAATCACTCAAGTAGGGGTGTGCAACGGAAACCGCCCGAACCGGGACCGGACCGGACCCGACCGGACCGGCCGGTTTTGGGCGGTTCCCACGGTCGGCGGTCCGGTTCTCAGTTCCAAGGTGGGAACCGGACCAACCGGACCGGACTAATTTTTTTTTATATATAATTTATAGACATATAATATATAAACATATATAATATATGAATATTATATGAAATTTGTTGCAATCAGAATTGCAATTGAGGTAACAACCTCTTATGTGGCCAAGAGACCACCAAAGCTCTTAGAAAACTTATTTATTAGTTTTATCTTCTACTCGATGGGGGATAAGGCTCTAGGAGTTCCTCATGCTCACTCTCTCTCTTGCTCCCCTCACTTGCAAACAACAAGGCACTTCAAGCCTCAAAGAGTCCGACATCGACTAAACATTTAAAGCATAGAAGAGAGATTGTCTATAAAACCTAAGCCAAGCACAGATTTTACTCAGATTGTTCATGGCTTTTATGCTTAAAATTAAGAGTGAAACACATAAATTATGAATAATATTCACGCAAGTGAAGTTTGAATATTTTGCACGTGAAAACACGTGTGAGTAGTTTTATTAGATCGCCCGGGAACCGAATTGGATTGATCGGTCCGGAGCATGGTCGTTCTTTAATGAATGGTCGTTATTTAATGAAAAAAGAAAGTGCCGATCCTATTGGACCGAACCGGACCGGACCGGAACCAATGGTCCGGTCCACGGTTCCCAAAATTGGGAACCGGTTTTCCCGATCCGGTTCCCGGTTCCACCTTGGAACCGGACCGAACCGGGAACCGATCACCCCTACACTCAAGTATCCAAATACTCATTCAGTGTTTCCCCGCCCCTCAATTCACCAAATAAGTTACATAGGGTGCGTTTGGTTCAGCATTCCCAATGGGCTTTCAATCTTCAAAGCCCATTTGGGAAATGCTAGACTATTTGGCAACCATTTTGAAGTAGCTTTCAAGTGAAAGTCAGTATTGAGAAGGTTGAAAGCCCAATGCTACTAGGGATTAGCTTTGAGCTTTCAAATTTGGCCAAATGCTGAAACTTATTTTTATTTTTTCCAAAACCATCATCACTTATTCTTCAAATTTCTAATTTTGCCCTTGTTATTATTTTTTTTAAATGCCAAAAGAATGCTAAAAAATCAAAATTATATAATTACTAAAAAATAAATATATTTTGGTCTTTTTAAAAAAAATTATTTATATAGATTTTTTTAGCATTATTCTCAAAATTTATATTTAAAAATTTACATACATTATTTTTTTTTCAATTTTAACAAATAAAAATTAAAAAATTCCAACGAAGAGTTTGGTCTCTTTTTTTTTTTTTAAATATACATATGTATTTGATTTTATAGCATTATTTTCAAATGTTTTTTTTTAATTGCATACATTATTTTTCAATTTAAAAAAATAAAAAATAAAAATTTTCGACGAAGGATTTGGTCTTTTTTTTTTTAATTATATATATATATTATTTTTTTAGCATTATTGTCAAAATTTATTTAAAAAGTTGCATACATTATTTTATTTTTCAATTTTAAACAAATAAAAATTAAAAAATTCCGATGAAAGGTTTGGTCTTTTTAATATATATATATATATATATATATATATATATATATATATATATATATATATATTTGATTTTTTAGTATTATTGTCAAAATTTATATTTAAAAAGTTGTATAAATTATTTTTTTCAATTTTAAACAAAAGAAATTAAAAAAACTAATATTAATAATGCAAAGGGCTTTTCAAATGTATTTTCTATCAAACGGCATTTCTCTCACAGTTACTTCTCAAAGCATAGTTTACCAAATGGCACTATAGTGTTCAACACCTTACAATTCCTAGTGAAATCTCACTCAAGAAATTACACAATTTCTACTCACAAGAATTTATCTGGCTAAATCACTTAGGTGTAATTACAACAATACTCAACCCTCTCGGCCACCAAAGAACTTGGTGCACTCTCTTCTCTCTGGTCACCATGGACTTGGCGCACTCTTGGCCACTAAAGGAACTTGGCGCACTCTCAGCCACCTTGGCACAATTCTTGTCCTACATCAGTCACTCTTTTATAATAAAGAAGAGAGAGTCTTCATCATTCAATGGCCATGACCATTGAATAATCGGTACTGCAGTTCATCATGTTCACATGAGAAAGAGACATCTTGTACGTTGACCTTTCTTCCCAAGTTCAGAAAGTCCACCTTGTATTTTTTAAGATTGGCTCCATGCAACTTCCTTTTTCATTCCTCTTTCGACTAAGGTTTCCATATGTTTCTTTACGCGAATTCCTTCATTTAATATACAAATAGAGGAATTTCCATATTTGCTGCTTGAGCAAATCTCTTGACTCCAATTACAGCTCCACATAGAGCCAAGGAAAGAGAGTCAATAAAACACGTAGGTTTTCTCTACTGCTTTTTTACACATGCAAAGAGACAAATAAGTGCAATCTTCTTCTTCTCACAATTGTGGCAAAACATAAGTGCAATCAATAAACTCTCAAACAGATGTATCTAACATCTTTGGGGCGAAACTTGTTACTGTCTCACGTTGAAATTCATATAAGCTATCATGCTTGATTCCTCTCATTATCACGAGGGCACCTCAAACATTCTTCAGAACTCCACTTTCTGAAAACACTTGCAACTAGCTAAGTCTATGGCACCCAAGGAAATTAAGTTATTTTTCAATTCTGGAACTTGTCTTGCTCCAATCAATGTTCTCACAATACCATCATGCATTCTAATTTTAACATCACCAACACTCACAACATCACATTTAGTGTTGTTCCCTAACTAAACTTTATCACTACCCGTGCACTAATAAGTGATAAACCAATTCATATTTTGTGTAGCATGAAATAAACAACCAAAATCCATTATCCATCCGTCAAATGACGAATCCTCAGTGACAGACAAGACACAATTGACACGATTAGAATTATTCTCAACTATAGCTACAACATCATCTATAGACTCAACGCTAATTTCTTTATGCTTTTCCATTTTCAGCTTAAAACAGTCTCTTCTACAATACCCACTCCTACCACAATTCAAATGACAACTCCACCAACCATAGATTGATTATGTCTGTTCTTGTTTATACTACTTTTGCTAACAGATGTACTAATTTTTTCTCTACTTTCACCTACTAAAGTAGTAGGTACAAGTTTACCAGGTTGTTTCATACGAATATCTTCACTTAGAATCAAATCACATACCTCATCAAATGTCGAGCTTCTTGACCCAGAGGAATTACTAACAGTAGTAATAGTAGTATTCCAATTATCAGGAAATGAAGATAATAAAATCAAAGCATGAACTTCATCTTCAAAGTTGATCTCAACCAAACTCAATTGGTTAGCGACCTCATTGAATTCGTTGATATGCTCAGCTACTAATGTACCTTCACCCATTTTTAAGTGAAACGGACGTCACCACAAATAGACCTTATTGATTGTAGAGGATTCTCACCTTTCTTTCTTCCATCATTACCGATAAGCTTCACATCAGCCAACTCTGGCTCTAATACCAATTGTTGTGAATATAAACAAGCAAATCGGATAAAATTAGGAAGAAAGAATGAAATGAAATCGAACATTAGATTTATGTAGTTCAATCCGAATATCAATATTGATATGCTCAGCTACTAACGTACCTTCACCCATTTTTAAGTGAAACAGACGTCACCACAAATAGACCTTATTGATTGTAGAGGATTCTCACCTTTCTTTCTTCCATCATTACCGATAAGCTTCACATCAGCCAACTCTAGCTCTAATACCAATTGTTGTGAATATAGACAAGCAAATCGAATAAAATTAGGAAGAAAGAATGAAAGGAAATCGAACATTGGATTTATGTAGTTCAATCCGAATATCGATAACTACATCTACAAGAAGAGCAATACAAAATTCCACTATAGAAATGAGCGATACACTAGGATTAAAATCACTCGAGCATCCATACACTCACTTAGTGTTTCCCAAGCCCCCAATTATGCTGAATAACTCATAGTATTTAGCTCTCACAATTCCTAGTGAAATCTCACTCGAGGAATTACACAAATTCTACTCACAAGAATTTATCTCACTAAATCTCTCAAATGTAATTACAACAATACTCAATCCTCTTGGCCACCAAAGAACTTGGTGCATTCTCCTCTCTAGCCACCAAGGACTTGGCACACTCTCAACCATCAAAGGAACTTGGTGCATTCTCCTCTCTAGCCACCAAGGACTTGGCACACTCTCAACCATCAAAGGAACTTGGCGCTCTCTCGACCACCTTGGTGCAATTCTTATCCCACGTCTCTCGCACTCTTTTATAATGCAGAAAGAGAGAGTCTTCATCATTCAATGGCCATGGCCATTGAATAATCATTATTGTAATTCATGATGTTCACATGGGAAAGAGACATCTTGTACGTTGGCTTCTCTTCTCAAGTTTAGAAAGTCCACATTGCATTTATTAAAATGGACTCCATGCAACTTTCTTTCTCATTCCTCCATCGGCTAAGGCTTCCACATGCTTCTTCATGTGGATTCATTCATTTAGTATGCAAACAGAGGAATTTTTAAAGTTGTTACTTGAGCAAATCTCTCCATTGACTCCGATTATAGCTCCACATAAAGGGAAGGAAAGAGAGTCAATAAAACACACAGGTTTTCTCTACTACTTTTCTACACATGTAGAGAGATAAATGCAAAATGAAATCCATACACAATCTTCTTCTCACAATTGCGGCTAAACATAAATACAATCATGTGTTGTTGGACCAAAGAAGAAGTCACACAAAATCACAAGGTCGAGTTTCGTCCAGGTTCAAATTCGAGATATATTTTAACAATGCATATTGAAAATTCATGAAAATAACAACAAGCAAGGATTAAGAGTTTGTGACAATCGTGCAACCATTCAATACCGGCTTACTCGAGCAAAACTTATGAACTTCTACGAAGCAACATATATTGATGTCATCTAAAAACATGACTTTCTGTTTTTTTGGACGAACTGGACTTGAATGTTGGTAAGATTCATCATGAATTAAGCAATAAACCTTATATGATAAACTAGCTGAGGCAACATCCTGATATTTATTTCATAAAACCTTGCAGTTTAATTCAATTCAATTGATAACGTGATCAATTCTTAATAGACTATATACCCTAGTATCAAATTAATCTCCGTTTTCCTAAAAATCATAGAAATCAAGCACTGTCAAACAGTCTCAACCATCAGTCACTCCAACGTACCATACAAGCCTATCCACTGTAGGTTTTCTTTTAGCAGAGCTAATTGACATGGCAAAAGAAAAATCTGTACATAAATACACGTTGTTCTAGGAGTTTAACCATATATATATATGAGAGAGAGAGAGAGAGAGAGAGAGAGAGTACTATGTGTTGGTGCTAACAATAGGATTAATAGGTTGTTTGAGAACTACGAAAAACATTTGCAAAAGAGAGAGAGAGAGAGAGAGAGAGAGAGAGAGAGAGTACTATGTGTTGGTGCTAACAATACAACCTAGAGGATTAATAGGTTGTTTGAGAACTACGAAAAACATTTGCAGAAGAAAAGAAGGTTAGCTTTAAATATTGGCAGAAACAGATTAAAGAAATCAAGTACGGGTGCTCCTATTTAACAGAACATGATAATAAAAATCAAGTAATACAAATAGTAATGAGATGGAAAATTCACAAGCAGATATATAGTAGTTCGACTTTATTCCCAAGCCTACGTCCACTCCCAACACTATCAGCCACAACAAAGTTAGAATCCACTAATAATCTTCAAGATAAGTTACAATCAACAAGTACCACATTTCCAGTAGATCACACTACTAGGACGCACATACTTGTCACGGGTCGGTAGTTTCCTTGGCCGCGGATTAACCCTTATAGCTTCTTATAACACTTGCTCAATCCCAAGTTGTGGTGACAGACAAGGTGCAATTCGCACCAATACTAGACTTTAACATAACAAAGAACATGGTCCCCTTCGATTTTTAAGGATGACCACTAAATGAAATACATCATATAAAACAATGGTACTGAGTTTTGCTTTTCAACACGTATGTAAGATATGGATCCAACCCAACGGGCCTTATCCAATTGTATTCGATGTGAATTTTAATTCACCAATGTCACACAAAGAAGATCTTTTCATATATACAACCAAAAGGATAAGGAATTTTTAATAGATAAGTTGTTGTAGGTAGGGGTGAGCAGCGGTCTAGGGTCGACCTTGGACCGACCCTGGACCGGCCCAACCCTGTCGGTCCTGGTCCGGTTCCTAAGGGGACTGGGTCGGTCCTTGGTCTTGAAATTCCATGACCAACACTGTGCGGGTTGGTCCTCGGTCCTAAGAGTTTTGGGTCGGTCCAACCCTGGACCAACCCTGTATATTATATTATATTCTATTATTTATAATTCTTTTATATATTCAAACCTAAGTAAAATGTCTGTTATATTATATTATATTGAGATGTTCTATCAATAGCACTAATAGTAATTTCAATTTAAAACTTTTGTTGAGTATTAATTAAGTGTCATTTGTTTTGTTTTCAGGTGTTTAGAAGTTCAAGTGAATTAAGAAGATGTGAAGTTATATATTCATGGTTTATATTAAGTATTTTAAATTTTTTATGGTTTAATTGTAATTTACTAATGAATTTCAGCTGCACTTTACTTTTCAATTTGTGTCAAATGGTAGAAGTTTTTGAAGAGTAGAGTAGTACTGTAGTTGCTACGGTGATTTGCTAGTCAAGTGGTGTGAAGCTCATTTTTTGGTTGAGTGCACTCTACATGATTAAATGCAGGAAAATGCTTTTGCATATGGTGTTATGAATATTAAAGATAGATGATTACAAGAAATTTCCATCTTGTCCCATATCTCGATGAGTGGTTAGCAGGTATGAAATTTCTATTATTGTGTCATCTTAAATTTGCTAAATATGTATTGGTATTTATAGTTTAGTTGCACAATGCCACATTGTCGATGAATGTGTAATTTGAATTTGTAGGTTTGCTTTTTTAGGGAGTATAAAAAATAAGACGAAAAAAATTATTGATCGGTCCCGGGTTGACCCTGGAACCGGACCGAACCCATTGGGTCGGTCCGGTCCTTGGTCCCAGGCTTAATAGGGTCGGTCCTCGGTCCTAAAAATTGAGGACCGACACTGTACGGGTTGGTCCTAAGATTAGGGGGTGGCCCGGACCAACCCGGACCATGCTCACCCCTAGTTGTAGGAGCGATGATAAGGGAGGGACTGTTTTTTATTTTCTAAATGGCCACAAGTTGGGTATTTCCCCTATTCTCATCTTTAAAATATACATGTTTGGTTACCCATAATGCCCCTCAGATCACGGGTTTGGCTAGATTTTAAGTTACTCCATTTTCAACCCATTTAATATTATTGACGAATGTGTCCACTCTTCTGACCCCCACGAAAATCTTTAATATCCACAACCTTGGGATGACGGCAAACGCAACCTCAGCGACAGTGGGAGCGGTTCTAAGATCCAATGAGGAACGGAACGTGTGGTTTAAATGAACCGTAGCTGTTTGAATTTTTTTCGTGATTCCTATAAAAATGTCGTACTATGTGAAAACTTATAAGTGGATGAGAACTGGTCTTTTTTAAATCCAACGGTGGTAGAGAGATTAGGGATCCGTTCCTCAAGGGCACCAAGAAATATTCGGAGCAAGAAATTGATTGCCAGGTTCTTCTCGCTGAACAACATCATTTTGGGTCGTGTATGCAAATGAAACTTGTTGAGTGAGGTCATTTTGGTCTTTTTATATTGATTAAAACCTATAAGAGGCCACATCAGTCGAAAAAAAATATTAAAATATTACCACATTAGATTTTCAGCATCTAAAATCGGAATTAACATTGAAGTGATTGTTTCTTCTTTTAAGCAACATTTAAATAATCCAGGAAAAAAAAATTAGTATCAAAATGGGTCTTATATGAAACTTTTGACACTTCATCTTTTTTTTTTTTTTTTTTTTTTTTGAGCAGTGACTTTGCCACTCACTTTACCGTTAGTTAGTCATGATGATTGACCCGTGGAAGATAAGAACTTTAAAAACACGTCCAACCACCGATAATTTCATAATATCAAACGGGTGATGTTTTTTGTACTCCCCAATATAAGTTAATCCCATTAAACTAGGCACTCCGTATCTTCTCAATCATAACCGTTTATAGCGCTTTTAGTTCAGCATTTTCAGAAGATTTTGGGCCTATAAAGGCCCATTGTGCCAAAATTGAGTTGTCGGGCAACAAAACTCCAAAGACATTCGAGCAAAAATTAGCGTTTCTAAAATTCTGAATGAAAGTCCGACCCAGCTTTGGCTTTAAGGACTAGTAAAATGCTACCTTAGAGAGTTAATGAAATTTTTTTTCCTAATTTTGATATCGCCCAACTATTTTCAATTCCAATTATACCCTCACTATCAATTTGCTTTGCAAATTAGATTGGCATCATGCGATGATGGTGGCGGCAAGCTCAAATCTAATCGTCAACAAACTAGATTTGACACTAACAACCCTTGCCTCATGTCATGCAACCTCGGCATGGCATCATTTGGCATCATTTGGAGAGGACAACCTCAGCCCTCGCCTTGGGTTGTTGTGGCCATTGCCTAAGATGAGTCGTACAATCCATCATCAAGCTCATACGATCTCTCTCTCTCTCTCTCTCTCTCTCTCTCTCTCTCTCTCTCTCTCTCTCTCTCAATTGTTTTTCAAATTGGATATCGAAGTCCTTTGATCTAAAGTCTTTTATATTTATGCAGAACTTTTCCAAAATCCTCATCCACCTTGCTCTCTAGGCAGGCAAGCGACTTTCATTACGCAACTGTGGAAGTGAATGTACTGCTGACCTTCATTGAACAAGTATGAAAGGAAACCACAGATGGCAGCTAGTTAGAAAATAACCCCAACCTATGCAAATAGGCTTCAAACCATTGCTAAGTAGTTTTCTTTCGTAATAAATGGACGAAGCCCATACGCAGCAGTTATCTCACATCATCAATGATTTTCTCATTCAATCACTATCTGCATTTCCTTCTCCAATTAACATTATGGAGTCGAGCTTCCCCTTTCTTTCTGTTTAATCAATTCTTGATTTATTGAGTTCCTTGCTGTCTTGACTTTAACCACTCAACTGCATCACCATTTGCTCTTCTTCTCTTTCTCGATGTTCTTTTTCCTAGAAAATAATCGGTTAGGGCAGCAGAAACACCAAATGAATACATGCAACGCATACTTACCGACGAGTACACGCAAAGTTCTGGCTCCGGTGGCCCAAAAAGTTGAAAATGTCCATGATGGTAGATTTCTGAAGGTGATGATAATTATGAAATACTAGTGGTAAGAGAATATCACCACTAACTTGCTTGTCAGGTCATTTGTTGGTAAGTTGCCAATGTTACGGTGAAAAGGGTTAATACCGTCAAAATCTCAAACTAGTATACAGTGCACGTGTCATATTTACCTCATACTCTAAACTAATATACATGTGCTATATTTACCTAAAACTAGTTCTTGTGTCAAAAAAAGTCCAAAGCTAATACACTTGTGTCATATTTACCTCAAAATTTGAAATTATTTTGGATATGAACACTAGTTTGGGGTAAATATGACACCAGTGTACCCATTTAAGATTTTTTTGTGACACGAAAATTAATTTGGGGTAAATGTGATATGGGTGCACTAATTTCAAGTTTTTTTTTTTTTTATATTATGAAAATTAGTTTGGAGTAAATATGGAATTAGTGTACTAGTTTTGGGTTTTTTTATAGTATAAGTCCGCATGAATATACCAAAGTTGAAAGTATGTTTAGTAATTTTAAAAATAATAATGCATATACCAACACTCAATAATTTAGTAAATCGCTAATTTCTTTTACATTCTACAAATATACTTAGTAAATGTGTATGTATCATTTTGTCATTATGTAATATTTGAACGTTTTGTTATAAATCTATTCATCGTTATGATTTTTTGAATTCATTAACGAGGGGTCATGCCCATTGTTTATTATAGACATATTTTCTGACGCGGCCACCTAATATGGATGAGTCTGGATTAGTAGAAGTAGAATCCCGGATTATCCATATCTTTTCTGAGATGATCTAGAGAGATTTAATTTCATGGACTCAAAGTGGGGCTTGTTAAGAAAGTCTTAGTTAGGTCTATCCGAACATTTCTAGAGGGCTTGATGCCAGCAGTGTCCTTCTGATCAACCAAAATTCGATCGCTGGAGGCAGTTATAGCGACCGAGATTTGTTCGGTGGCTAGAAGAGAGGTTCTGGCGACCAAAACTGTAGATATGGTCGCCAGGCTCTTAACTTCTAGCGGCCCAACAAGAGTTTGGTCGACGTAGCATCCCACGTCTGGCGGCCAAACCACCTTCGATTGCCAAACTCGGCCTTTCGCGATCAACTGCTGTATTTAGGGACCAAACCTGATTATTTGCCACTTTCTCCCTAGCCCACCTCTCGCTCTCTCCCCTTAATTTCACGATCCTGAAATCACCCACCTCGTTATTGCCGTCAGCTCCGGACGCTATCTCTGTCACGCTCTCTACTTCAATCAATTCTTTGGTATTGCTCTCGTGTGGAGGTATCAAAATGGATTGAAAACCCATTTTTAACCCATATTCAAACAGCTCCAGCCGCTATCTCTCTCACGCTCTCTACTTCAATCAATTCTTTGGTATTGCTCTTGTGTGGAGGTATCAAAATTAATTGGAAACCCATTTTTAACCCATACCTGAGTTGTAAGCCTAATTTGGGTTGTAAATAGGTTTGTCTTTAAATCCATTTATAACCCATTTAGCTAATAAAGGTTATTAGTTGAGTCAAGCCGCTGAGCTGTTTCTATAATTTTTCTTTTTTAATACTCTGATTTTTTAATAATTTTTTTTTCTTTTACCTTTTTTTCCTACAAAGTCAGATGCCCGTCAACCCTCTCTAATTGCAAGTGAGGGCCGCAAAACCCTCACCCAGCAGCAACCTTCGCAAAGTCTAGGTGAGGGCAACAACTGGTGAGAGCTTCGTGGCCCTTGCCAGATCTAGTAGACTAGCAAGGGTCCGGTCCTCACCTGTGACAAGCGAGAAAGAAAAAGTAAAAGAAAGAAAAAAAAATAAAAATTCAGAAAATATTTTTAAAAATTATAAAAATTGTTTGTTAAATTTGGATTGCATAGAAGTATTTTAGCAATGTAATTGTTTTAGCAAATTATAAGAAATAATTTTTCCTAAATTGGATTAAATGTGAAAGTATTTTAGGAATACAGTTCAAGTCGAGTATGGGCTAAGTACGGGTCGAATTGAGTATGAGTCATTATATTTGCATTGCAATAAATGGATCATAAACAAGTTAAATGAGTATATTTGGATTAGATCATTTATGACCCGATTCATCCGCTTAACGAGTCTACTCACATGTGAGGCTAACACTCTCCTGCCACAAGGAATCTTGTGCAAACCTCGGGACAAGGTCCTCCTCTATAATAGATCATCAACTTTGTAATAAATTTTCAAATTTCCCATTAAATTAGTAAGAAAAACTATTTCAAGATTTTAAAGGTTAGTGAATTACCGAGGTTGTGTGAAATTTTCTAATGTTCCAATTAATTAGTAAGCTAGCCATTAGGTATGGTTAGGAATTTTTCCAATGTCTTGACAAATATAAAAACATCCAAAGAAATTAGTAATTTTCTATCTTCTTTTAAATATAGAAATTAAGGGTAGTAAATGACCAACATAGTAATGAATTGTCCAACAACCAAATAAATAAGTTATTATCTTCTTTTTGAAAATTTTAGGACTCGATTATACTTTCGTGACCAGTTTTAGGACTTAATTGCAATTTTTGTAAATTTTAGGACTTAATTACACTTTCATGACAAATTTTAGGACTTTCAATACACTTATCTCTAAGTTTTAAATTAAGTTGGCCACTTACTAATTTATTGGGATGTAATAAATTATTTATCATGTTCATGTTCTACCAATCATACTTGTAAATTTTGAGAGAAATTGATAACTCACTAAATTATCAAGATGTTGGTAAGTTCATTGTAATTTCGGCAGTCCGCTAACCACACTAATACATTTATAAACCATTTGGTAACTGAGCGATAATTTCGATACTGGTAAATTCATTATAACATTAGCAATTTACTTAACTAACCTTGTATAACACAAAAGAATTTGGCAACTTACCAATTTATTTGGGCATTAGTGGATTCATAACAATGTCGGTAAACTACCAAGTTACCAGACAAGCAAGTTATCGATCATACTGATTTTTACCAACGACATTGGAAAATTTAGCAACAACTCCAGCATTCTACCAACCAGCCAGTCCAAGGAACAAATCAAACACCATTATAGGACGTTCAACTACAAGATATTCTAAACTCCGCCAATTGGATTAAGTTCCTTCTTTCAACGGGGTGTCTCTAACAGCCTATAATATAATTCAAATTATTTGACGCATCAAAAGTTAAGCTTCACCAAATATGATGATGATGATCTCGTGGATCTTCTCTCATTCAATCTCTTAGTTTCCTAAAGGAATAATCCTAATAAAATCAGTACTGAAACATGATGACAACCTTGCACTGTGTCCATGCACAACACGTTTAGGTCTTACAGAGAGAAACGCCGTGAATGATAACACAGCGAAGTCAATGGTATCTTTCTTTTGAGTGATTTCTCTGAAACTAACCCGCGATGATGAAGATGAGCGAGTGGAAGGAGAAGCAATCGATGGTTGCTTCTTCAATTTGCCGTGGGGGAATTATTGACTAATGCATACTTTTGGTTGATCGACTAGTTGCAGCATCTCCTGCTTATTGGCTGATCCATAGGCATGACGACGACTTATTAAACAAGTGGAGAACGGACAGCTAGTAAAGAGCAGGACAACAACTCTCACCTAAATCACCAAAACTTTATTCAACTTCTCTCTAGAGCCTGATTAGTTCGCTGCGATGTCACATCACCTCCATTATTATGTTAAGTTAATCACCAAAAACTTAGTATTTCAACGACAAGTGGTTAAGAAATGACAGACCCCCACTTCAAGTGAGATGGTTTAAGGAGAATAAATTGAGATGTTCCGGTTCTTTCGAACTGCAACGGCTTCGTCCCATCTAAATTAATTGCCCGCACGACGAGAATTCTGTACAATGCATTTATTCATATTTTCAATTTGTTGTTGGATGGAGGAGCCCGAATTAGAGTTACGCAAAATGCAATGGAAAGTAGTGAGGCGGACTAGTTCAGATGCATCGTCACATCCAATCACGATGATGAATGATTAGGAATGATGCGTCAACCGAAGTATTTTCTCACTGTCCAAGCATTTTGTCTCGCCAATCAGAGAACAAAAGGGTAATAGGGCATATTTAGATGGCATGTAAGATCACTACAATTATTAAGATGCAAGTAAGTAACTTTACCACGTTTTTAGAAGTTTGAAACTGCCGGCATCTTCGTCGTTCAAGTAACATCTCCCACGTTCGCTACACGATCAATCATTAGTATAAAGAAATGCTTGCGCATCCGCTAATCGCATGACGTTGATCATAATGTGTCGTGCATTAGACTTCAATTGAATAATGCCATGACCCGTGCATTACCCTTTATCTTGCTTATCCGTGAAGGCACGACATTCCTACCAACATTATTCTACTCCCTCTTTTAATTTCACCAAATGAGTTCTATCTCAGTTAATTTCATTCATTATTTGATAAGTGAGAGTGAAATGAGCACATGATCTTGAAAGTCATCTATGCGTTGACTACGTCAGATAATTGGTTCCCTTTGCCTTCTTTATTTCCACTGTTTTGGTAAATTTTGTTGGATAGGTGAGACTTAGGAGGTATGTGAAAATAAAGGTTCAAACGACTTTAAACGGAAAATTCTGATTCCAAACTTTATATTTAGCTAAAACTCATTAAAGGTAAACTTTGACTTTAGTTAAGAGACAAAAATATGTGTGTGAAAAGTGCCCGATACAGGTTCTATTGCCACATGACCAAGTAGAATAAAATCTCATATTCGTGGCATGGACCTTGCTTGCTGGAACAGAATATATATATAATCATTAGCCGATAACCCAAAAGACATACCTAGTTAATTCTCTGATTTAATCTGATCCAAAAGCGTACATCATTCCAAAAAACTCAGGGATGGCTACATAAAAGAGGCTTGAAGGGTTCTAAAAGATGGGTATGTGGAAAAAGGAAGAACAGTGACACAACCAATATCCAACGGTTGTTTGCTGAAGTTGTCAACCGAAATCAAAAGGCAGGTTTCTTCCTCTTTACTCTCTTGTATCGGGGCTCGTAAAAGTGGGCAAATCCCATTCGGCCATGTAAAGCTGTGTTGAGTATTATAGATGAAAATGAGAAACTTTCCAAAGATTCCAGCGTAAGACATTCCCCAAAATGATTTGACAATGAAAAGCCAGGAGGTCTTGCTGTGAATCATGAATTGCTGCACTAGCCGTCACCCAAATCATGGGCGATTGTCCCCCTTCCCCCCATTCTTGCATCTCAAGAAACCACTCCCCAAAGCTAAAACCCCATTATCAATGAGCGGCTTTCCTTTTCTCTGTGGGGCTAAACTTGGGATGCAACATGACGGTAATGGGCTATCCCTAGAGGAGAGATCCCCCGCAAAGTTCATCCTACCTCAATTTTCTACATCATCAAAGTACTGTGCCTCTTATCAATACATTGCATTTTTATCACTATTAAACACAAAGCTCGACTTCAAGAAAGTAATTCCGGAAAGTCTTTTAGATAATTATTGCCGAAAATTTTAAGCCTGTTGGACGGTAATAATAGATGCCAAAACCAAGTTTTCTAGTATTCGAGATAGAGTCAAAGGAAGCAGAGATTAGAATTTAAGCCTAGACAGCTCAATGTTCGAAAGAGCCACCGGCTCTCGCTAAGTCAATGCAGAGAGAAACAGGGGGGTTGGAGTGTCAATTTGCTTTCGCGGGAGCAATTGAGACATCTCTTTCGACCGTCCAGAAGCAAATAAAATAGCTGATTGAGCAATCAAGACTATTATTATTGTTATTACATTATTAGAATAATAAACGAACCAACGTACTCCAATTATTCACAACCAAATGAACATAGAGGAAACTAGCTCCATCCTTACATTGGAGGACCTGCTTGCAAATTGTCCTAAACACGACTCCTTGTTCTTTTAAAGAAAAGTAATAATCATTTCACGTACACCCGGCTGCTCTCTCTCTCCTCTCTCTGTGCGTTTGTAGACTGCATCGAGCTTGCACGTAGAAGAAAATATATAACTTGTTCTGACTTGTGAGGGAAGGAAATAGGAGTCGGTCTCTTTCTGTGTGTGTGTGTGTGTGAAGAATGAGCAAGCCAAAGAAGAAGCTCTCAGTGTCTTACATTACAGTTCCATCTCAGATAATCAACTCCCTCTCCTCATCATCTCTTCAATCTCTTCTCATATCAACCAAGAAAGGACCTCCTCCTTCCCCATCTCCTTCATCAAAGAAGGCCAAGCCGTTTCAGTATAAGTTGTCATCTAAATCTCCAAAGTTATGGTTCTCAGCTCTATTCCTTGTGGCCCTGCTCGGCATGCTGAGGATTGGCTTCCTCCCTCTCTCTTCATACCCTTGTGCTACTACTCCAACTGCAAGTAGTCACCATCACATTTTAGATAATCAGGCCATCAGTCAAGCACGAACAGAGCCTCGTTATAATAATAATTACACATCGGTGGAGCCAAGAGAAGAACCAGAAGCAGAGCACTCCTTCTGGAAGCAACCGGATGGGATGGGGTACATGGGGTGCTTGGAGTGGAGCAGGGATTACAGGCAGAGGAGCGAGAGAATTGTGAAGGAGAGGCGAAAGTATGTGATGGTGGTGGTGGCCGGCGGGATCAACCAGCAGCGCAATCAGATTGTGGACGCTGTCATCATTGCCAGGATTCTCGAGGCTGTTCTGGTGGTTCCAGTTTTCCAAGTCAATGTCATCTGGGGCGACGACAGGTACCTAGTTCTTCACGCAACTCACAAATGCGCCATTGGTCAAGAATAGAATAATTATCCATAGATATTCCCCTTAAAAAGAACTGGATGAAAAATTCATGTCATCTTCATACCAACCAAACAACGAAACAAAAAGCAGGATTCATGGTCAAAGTAATTCTGGTCATTAGCTATTCCCCTAAGCAAACAATTCGGTAAGTTAGTGCATATCGTCATGATTTTCTTGCAGTGAATTCTCAGACATATTCGATTTGGATCACTTCAAGAGAGTCCTTGCCAGTGATGTCCGCGTGATTTCATCTCTTCCCTCCACTCATATAAGGACAAGGCCGATCGTCGAGACACTGACTTCACTTCATATTTCTGCTGACTGGATTCGCTCACGTTATCTCAGAAGGGTAAAAACAGCCCGTTTTGCCTCTTTTTGTCCAGAATGAAATTGCTCTGCTCAATTTACAATTTTTAGTTGACTAACAAAGACATCACCAAAGTTTGTGCCCGTTGATAGGGGATCATATATGTGTACAAGGTTGCAGCCAGCCGTCCTTAGTTATTGATTGGCTTTTCATGAGCATTGTTGACATCATCTCCATTTTTGTTATCAATATGGTTGGCCTTCAGAATTGAATGAATTCCCTCGAATGAATTCCCTCGATTTCTTGACTTGTAAATTAGATGCAATGACCAATTTAAAGTGTCATTATTATTGGATCATATGCTTTGTGTTTAACTTTGGCTCTGTGGTTTTTCAAAAAAAAAAAAAAAAAAGACAAATTCGCCAACAGTCACTATGAGGAAAACCAAATGATTTACTTTGTTCGTGAATTTCTGCAGCTCCAGAAGGTGGGGGTTCTGCTCTTACGAGGTCTAGATTCCAGGTTATCTAAGGAACTTCCTTCTGATCTTCAAAAGCTTCGATGCAAGGTACTCCCAATCAATGTTCTGCTTCTTCAGACAGATAGGCAATTAGTCAAAATCGAAGTGACAGCTGGAGATTGAAATACATACTAGTTGGAAACGAAAGCACAAACTAAAGAAGAAAATGCCAATTCTTTAAATTGCTTAAAGTTAGATATGATTGTTCCGATTGCAGATCAAACATGATCACCCTAAAATGATGAGAACTTAATCTTTACAGGAACAAGCCTTGACTAGTTTGCTGACAAAAATCAGTTCTATACCCCAAGTAATTCTGTTCATTCTGTTCTCTATCCTCAGGAAGTTAGGCTTGAGATTTTCTTGTAGGATCAGGGTTAATGTTCAACATTAACAGAAAAATCGGCTTTCTTCTTGAAAATTTTTAGATTTATCCATTACTTCAGACAAGCAAAAGGATGCGTGATTGCATTCTCTGTTTTCCACAGGTCGCCTTTCATGCGTTGAAGTTTGCACCACGAATATTGGAGCTTGGCAATAAGCTTGCAGAGAGAATGCAGAGCAAGGGACCCTACATTGCTCTTCATTTGCGGATGGAGAAGGATGTTTGGGTGAGGACAGGTTGCCTTTCGGGTTTGAGCCCCGAGTATGATGAATTGATAGGTCGGGAGAGGAAACGGCACCCCGAGCTCCTAACTGCCAAATCAAACATCACCTATCGTGAAAGAATGCTTGCGGGTCTCTGCCCCTTGAATGCATTAGAGGTTGCCAGGTGATCGCTTGCTCTTAGTACTTCCTAATCGAGCATAATCAGGTTCAGTAGGGTTTGAGATCTCGCCATCGTTTTATTGGGTGTGTCTTTAGTAATTGAAGTACTGATTGTCCTCTTAGGTTGCTTAAGGCTCTCGGTGCCCCGAAGAATGCAAGAATCTACTGGGCTGGCGGGCAGCCACTTGGTGGGAAAGAAGCATTGTTGCCGCTCACTAGAGAATTTCCACATTTCCACAACAAACAAGATCTCGCGTTACCCGGGGAATTGGAACCCTTCGCTAACAAAGCGTCCTTTATGGCTTCCATTGACTACATTATATGTGAGAGGAGTGACGTCTTCATGCCATCTCATGGGGGGAATATGGGCCATGCTCTTCAGGTACTACAGCATTTGTTATTGGTCTAGCTGACTAGTTCTACACATAGTTAACGACACCCATCGCTACATGATTTAGGAAGTACGCAACGGGAGGCATGCAAAAGCCTGATTTGTAAAGGTGTTTAAAAGTTTGTCACAAAAAGAGCACAGCCTATTTCTTATTTGTTGAGCAACTTGACACTCGTCAGAACTAATAGTATCATGCACTAGTCATCACCGGACAGTTTCCTTTTCACTTGTGTCATTTTGACTGACAAACGTTTCTGCAAACAGGGGCAGAGGGCCTACGCCGGTCATAGGAAGTACATAACACCTAACAAACGGCATATGCTCCCTTACTTCTTGAATACATCTCTCCCTGAGCTGGAGTTCAACAGAATCATGCGGGAGTTGCATCAGGACTCCTTAGGTCAACCAGAACTCAGAACAAGCAAAGTTGGAAGAGATGTTACAAAGTACCCTATTCCTGACTGTATGTGCAACTCATCCAGTAGGGGTTACTCATTGCAACGACACACAAGGAGCTTGCTTTATAACTTTGGGTAGTATACTATGTGGAATTTCTAAATGTTGCTTCTGCAAGATTTGGCATCAAACACCTGAGCTCTTTTGGATCTTGAGACGGCAGCCACAGAGCTGCTCAGGCTATTGGCGATGGCACTACTGGCAGACTGTTCAGACTGTAGAATCCTAAGCTTGCCTCTGCCCACCAACAAGACGAAAAACTGGCAAGAAAATAGAAAATCATACAGAGACAGAAGCATTTATTCATTCTTTATTGCACAGATCATTCAGAAGATGAATACGGGCCAATGTTCATCGAGGACTGACGAGTAATTGGTCTACCACCATGTAATATAATCGCTTTTGTGCAGAAATTGCCATTTATGAGTTTGGAACAGAAAATACCGTTCCCTCTTTATGTTTTCACAGAAAAAATGGTTCAAGTTAGTGTTTATTGCAATATTTTTACAAGTGATAAGACAAAATAAGAGATATAAAGTATGTATACACCGTAAAAGGGTACCTGAGCTCGATGTCATTTTCAAAGCAGTGGAATGAAATTTTCAGCTCAAGAAAGGCTTGGCGCAATAGACTGAGCTTGATTTCAACAAGATGGCAGTGGTAATACTTAGCAATGCCATTATGCTATGGGTTCTGTCATGAAATAATTTGCTCCATGTGATGCAGAAATTCCTTCGATTTCTCATACTCACTCATGAAGCGGAAACACAAAATTTAAATCGAACTATATGTAAACAAACACACCCAGGAGGAAATTCAGGAAAAATCCTTCCTTGATGTCATCTTTTGAAATACCGCGGTAGGATGTCTTCTATGGTTGGATGAAGTAAAACGAGGACACATATTGTCACGCAAAATGTAATTACTGAACAAGTCATATCAAATGAGTTGATGTAATGTCAATTGAGCAAAAGCAATTGTGGTGACGAGGTTTTGATCCGAAAATTTAGTACTTGTTGATCAGTTGGTTCTTCAAACATGATTGGCAATGAGAAAGGGAAATTTTGAGCGTTTGAGATGAAAGACTGTCTTCTTTGTGCATTGCACAATCCGAGACACCAAAGATATCGTGAATTAACCTCTGGGAATTTAGTTCAAAAAATGTAACTGAAAATCTGGTAATTTGAAGTGAGAGGGTTGTTGACTGAGGATGGGCTAGCGTCAACCTAGGATTTAATTGGAAGGGACAGAAGAATATGAGGTGACACACAAAATGGCATATTCCAAAATGGTAGGGATCCAATTGAGAAAAGGACGGGGTATTTTGGGGACGAATCTTTAAAGAGGGCACAAAAGTTCTCCCAAGGGACGATGGGAGCGTGTTTTTTTTTTGGAGGGGGGGTGGGGCTGGCGGGGATAGCCGTAGAGGCGAAGCAATCTGAGTGATTGCGTCTCCCACCCAAACGTTCATATCTCAATCGATCCAATCGAAAGCCAGGGTGAAGAAAGAAGCAGGGGAAGAAGAAGCAGAGGAAGAAGAAGCGGAAGAGGCAGAGATGGGAGTGCTGTCCAACAAGATCGAGAGGGACCAACTCAAGCCTGGGGATCACATCTACTCTTGGCGTCTCTCTTACCTCTACGCCCACCACGGCACGTTCCCTTCCTCTCGCTTTTTCCAATTCAATCTCTTTCGTGATGATGATGGTGGTGGTGGCGGTGGTGATTTCGCGTCAATTCCTCTGCCCTTTTTTTTCTTTTTTTGGTGCAATTAGATTGCTTGATTCTTTACATGATTGATAATGTCCTTCCCTAGTTTGACATATAGGAGCTTTGCCCTTGTGGGTCTGCGAGAGAGGTCCTTTTCCTTCTCTTGGTGGATTTTCTGTCCTGTTTTTACCCCTTCTGCTAATACAGATTGTGGCAACGTTGCTGATTCTTGTATGAAAAGAGATGTTTTATGATGGGTAGTCATATTCGATGTGGCAGAGAGATCTAATCCCCTTGAACCCTTTGGAACTCTGCCTCCCCCTCGTCCGTCGTTGCTTAGCTTGTGTTCCCTTTGCTATTTCTGAATTGTCAGTTATTCCTGTCAACTTAAGGAGATCGAATTCTTTCCGTCCTTGATTGTCCGAATTATGTTCTTTACAAGCACGTACCTTCTATGGACTTAGCTGCTTTCGCATACTGAAAAGATTGACGCTTTTGAGTGCGCCAACAGGAATATACGTTGGCGAAGGGCAGGTTCTTCACTTCACTAGAGGGGGACACGAAATCGGCACGGGGACTGTGTTAGACCGCATCATTTTGAGCTCATCTCCCTCTCCTCCCGTCGGCACACAATGCCAGATATGCGGAGATCAGTCGAGGCTTGATGGTGTCATCTCTTCGTGCATCGACTGCTTCCTTTCAGGTGGAAACCTCTACCTCTTTGAGTACGGCGTGTCCCCTGTTTTCTATCTTGCTAAAGCTCGAGGAGGGACTTGCACCCTTGCGAAATCTGACCCCCCTGAAGATGTGCTTCACCGTGCCTCTTACCTCCTCCAGAATGGCTTTGGAGGCTACAATCTTTTCAAGAACAACTGTGAGGACTTTGCTGTCTACTGTAAAACGGGTCTGCTAGTGGTGACGGCAATTAGCGTAGGCCGAAGTGGGCAAGCAGCGGCTTTTCTGGCTGCTACAAGTGCTGTCATGTCCTCTCCACTTAGATTCTTGACGACAAGTGTTAGTGGTCTGGCAGCTGTGAGTTATGGCATGTATTGCATCAGTCGTTTGGTCTCTGACCTTGGGGTTCGCCGCGATGTGGTTAGAGTACCCGTCGAAAGACTTGTTAATCAATCTGATTTGTGTGATCCCCAAGCTGCTGTCGATAGTCCCACTCCCAGTTGTGTTGTCGCTGCCAAAAATGACTAAAGACTGAACGCTGCAATTTGCCTGGCAATCTCCACCAGAACTTTGCCGGCAGTGGAGATGAAAACTCTGTAAAATGTACGTTTTAGCTCTTTGTTGGATGTTACTTCTGCAAACTATACCCGGTAGAAAATTTAAATACTCCTCAAACTTCAGCTTTGTTGGATTTGGCATCAGAGGTCCTTGAAATTTTGGGTGTAGTCTTGCTTCTTGTTGTGCAAACAAATTGATCAGATTTGCTTTCAACAGGATATTTCCTGTTGATCGCCACAATCTCTGTATAGAACTACAGTTGCAAGAGAGAGTGGTTCTACTGTTCTCTCCAATTTTGATATTTCTGCATCTGAATTATTTAAGCTATACTCCCGATGGGTTAGACTAGCTTTGGCGTGGGTTTTGTCCTAAAATTGTGTATATATGGTATTCCAATTAAATGATAAATTACATTTAACCATAAAACGAAAGAATTTCAGACAGGAATAATAATTTGAAAACAGTTTAGTAACACTTGAGTGCTGGCCATGGTCACGGAAGGCAGAGAGAGAGCTGGCTACGGTTGGGCGAGAATGAAGGTCGCACGACCCTCGTGTTGCTTGAGCAAGGGTCGACGTGAGCATCACTAAGGCACAATGAGGGTCCTTTGACCCTTGCCATGGTTGACTGAGGGCCTCCAACCAACCCTCACAAGCTGAGGCAAGGGCTGTGCAGATCCTCCCTTATAATAAACACGATTTCATGGAGCTTTCTTTAATATAGGCCAAGGAACAAATGGTGCAGATGCGACAAATTTCGAGCCATGTCCACGATGCAGAATACCATTGATGCACGCCCATCACTTCATAAGTAGAGTCTCACATTGTGCATAATAATACATGAAGACATGGCAGTTTGTTTGCTCGGGAGAAGTGATAGACCTGAATTTGAGATATACTTTGTTCTTGAAAAGGAGGAGAATCGAGTCAATATTAATTTAAAAAAGAGACTGAGCAGACATTTTCAAAAAGAGAAATGTTGATAATTTGTGGAACATTAAAGATAACAAAACCTAGTTTTTTCCTTCCTCGGGGTAGACCAGACAATAACTGAAACTGTAACTCGATCATTGTCCGAGAGCATAAAGCAACGTGAGGAATACCGATGGGGTATAACTACACTTCCATGTAGACTAGCCCATAAGACTTAAGAGCAGTACAAATAATCTTTCGGATATTGTACAGGACCTTCATATAATTAAGTCAATCATTTTTACAATGAATTGTGTACAGATGAGGCCAAATTAATGGGAAAAAATGCAATGTCTAAATTGATTTTAGTTTATTGGAAAATTTCATCTTTTGCAGAAACGTTCACGAAACGAACTTTGCATCTTCTGCTGAAAGATGGGATGCATCAACCTGGCTCCAAAGCTGATTAGCAAATGCGTTCTCCTCTTCTGTAGCGATTTGGTCATTAACCTCAATTAATTCCTCTTCATCGAGGTTCTCTTCCATGATTTCCTCAATAGATGATACTTCTGAAAGTTCTGTCCCCAACCCACTTATTTCAACCCCCGCCTCCCTCATAGCTTTTGCTGTTGCCGGCCTGTCACAAGACCTATATTTAGGAGCAGGCATGACAAACGGCAAAACTATATTGTCTAAGTCTATGTGGCTGCCCTTCATTCTAGCCCGTGTCTCCGTCGGAGGAACAACAAACAGTATCCCAAGTTCATAGTTGCAAATGTGAAGCTTCTTCAAATCGAAGTTGCTTCGACCAGGTGTGTTAAACTTTCCATCAGATTGATTGGAAATCAACCTCCCCCAAGCAGCTGCACTGAAATTATGTGATCCACAATAAACCCAACCAAAAGAACATGCACTTGCCCTGGACTTAAAGCGCCTCATTGCCACCTGAAAGAAAAAAATTCCTTGAAGATGTGCCAATGTCCCCAGCACGGATACAACATCCACACTCTGAAAAAATGGCAAAATTCTCTCTCAACCAAAATAACCCAGTGACATGCCATGCCGATTCAGTTATTCATATCAAAAGTAAAACGCAGTAAGGATAAAGCTGTACAAGATGGTCTGGCCAAAAAGCTCAGGATTGAAAAAGAATATCTTCAAACTGAAGATCAATGTCTACAGCAATGTTTTAAATTTCTTTATAGATCAAGAAATCGAATTTTTAGTGCAGAGTGGCTGTATACATTTGTCTCAGGAACACCAATTTCTGTGTCCAATTTAGTGCCTTCACTGCACTTCTGTCATAAGTATTTATAAGACTTAATGCTCATTGCAAATTAAAACAATTTTTCTCAGGAATATATTTGGGGTTTATTGACCTCCAAAACTCCTGCAAAGGCCATCCACACCAACTTGACAGGTTAATCTATGCTTCTATTGATGTCAAAGTGACACCAATTATATGCTCATTCATATCAACAAACAAAGAATTTCAATTGCATACTTCAAAACTATAGGAGACGCATGCTTACGTCACCAACATAAAGTGGAAAAAAGTTAAGATGGATTGCTCAATTCTGCCAAATCCATGGACCATTCTGCTAATATGGCCGAAGATGATGATTCACTCACAAATTCAGCGGGGTGAAAGAAGAAAAACCCCCTGGAAGGCAAAAACTATTCTGAAGTAGTTATTTCAGCTAAATTGAACTTTTCAGTATCAAATCTAGCATGTGAATAAGGGGTAGTTTATTTCATTTCCTGTACGTACATTCTCTTCTGCTAAAATTGGACATCCAGGCCCAATCGGTCCTCTTGGTCATGGGTAGTCCTCCAGTCCCACCATAATCTAATCATAACCAAGGCGAAAGACACTTGATCCAGATCAAATATGTCTCCATGGAAGAATAAACACCTCCATCAGGCACATATGTGGCAAACCGGTGGATTGGGTTGGTTTACATTTCAATTGTTTGAGATTGGTTTATGTTGGGTTGTTCCAGATTCAACTACTTTTGGGTCCAGTCATTTCAGGTTCTGTCATCTCGAAGTCTGACCTGGGTTCCTGTGAATCAATTCTTGACCTTCTCAGGTTCCACTTTCTAAAAGTGAATTGGGTCCGGTTTATGTAATACATTCATCATATGTTTACTTAAGTTCCAAATCACTGGCATTTGGTTTTTCTGTGATTTTGGGTTCATCAGAGTTAGAATTAAATATCATGACAAGTCAGTCTACATCAAGTTCAGGTTGTCTCAGATTTGGTATACTTCAAGTTTAGGCTACTTTGGATTTGGCTCATTTTGAATTCAGCATGGATGGATTATCAATCACTCAATGTATGAATTCTCTTGAATGCAGTTGTTTCCAATTCATATTCATCAGGTTTCAGTCATTGACTTTTTCAGTCAGCTTGGGGTTGGGTTGAGTCAGTTTCATGATGGGAAGGCCAGGTTTGTTGAGTTCCAGTTCCCACCTCTACTGGCAGGAGCACGCACACACAATAAAAAAGGATGCCATCCATTTGATGCATTGATGTTATTCAATTCGGTTTCTAAAATACAGGGAATAAAATCGAACCACAAGAAGGAAAGAGCGCTTTACAGAGAAAAGCGTATTTGTCATAGTGTACATTCTATAAAAAAATAGTATAACTTGGTCATGCTAAAGGCTTCACTATTAAGTGAATAAAACCATGTTTGTGCATTCTATGTTTTCACGTGCTTTTGTCCATCAAGGTTTCACTGAATTATAAGTTATCACATAACGTGCCCTCAATAGGATATAACTTCACAATAGTCAAAACAGATGAGCACTAGATCTCTTAATCTCAGATTTTTCAGGTTTTATGAGGGACTAATAGATGACATTTTGAAACACATTTTATCTCCATGAGTTGCACAATAACATGATGATGAAATTCTTTCTCTCCACATAGTCGTGAGCACAAGGGGACAAGTATCCTAACAGCTTAATTTTTTGTAAAAGAACATTTGTCTAACAATTTCAATTTTCCTTTTAGGATTTGCTAGTGCGTCATGCATAATGAATGTATGCTATTGTCATCCACCTTAGCCCAAGTACAATGCTCTCAGAGCAGAATCCCACTTTATTAAACTGCTAACGAGTGGCCTAAGTGTAATTATTAAGCACTAAATAATAAAATTTTATAAATTTCATTTTAACTGCACTAAATAAATATTTCGTGGGCACTCGTTAACAAGACCCTAATTGAAATACTCCAAAAACAAGCCAAATGTGCTAGTAGCTATTTATGGTTGAGGACCTCATTTTGTTTGCCAAGTCAAGATTTTGAGTTCATGGGTTTTGCAACCCTGACCAATATTCCGACACCCAAAAACTCTGCTGAATGCAATGCTATTAAATTGATTACAGCGAATCTGTATGCCGTTTGAGATGTTAAATTTCACTCTTGAATAATAGATCATTAAAATGTATTCCCATGCACTAGTATAACTTTACCATACCTAAAATTAAGAGAAAAAACATAATAATGCTCTGTTTTCATTAGCGGATGATACAATCCTATACACATTCTGCAAAAGGGTATGATTAATTCATGAGTGCATGCTAATTGATGGCATCAGAACAACACAGTTTATTTTCACTGGAGAAGAAGATAAGGAATGGACCTTCGCATGAATTGGGTGGCCAATCCTATAGGAAGGATAAGGAATTGCATCATAGAGTATGTCTGCAGTCTTCAACTTTTGCCATGTTTTCTGTATGGGAAACAATGAATTATTGCACAAGGTACTCAATAAAACCAAAGAGCCTATCAGTGATAAGCCCCATTAGTTAGCACTTAACAACAGCAAAAGCACCAGAAACACAAAAAGCACAATCCTTCCTGTACACAGACAGATATCTGATCGGCCATCTGAATGTACGGGAATTGGACTTCACTGGCATGATAAGCTCATGCTTGGACAGCAAATGGTTCAGCAGTCTCTATAATTGCAAATTTCAGTCCAGAAAAGTAATGCTTATAAGTGCAAGAATTATGTCTATTGTCTTGTCTATATTATAGAACCCCTGTTGAGATCCAAGGAAAACTAGACAGGATAATAGCAAAGCCAATGAATTTGGGACAACCAAGTAATATTGCATGCTAGAAAGAGCACAGAACAGCAGAGAATGATTCAAAAAAACTTATGAGCACTCAAGAATATAGAGCAGCGAGTAATGCAATAATAAGAACATGATGTGACCCACTCAGATGAGATGAGATGAAATAAAGTTAAAAAAATTTGTTTAGAAACACGAAACAATAACCTCAAATGCTACTTCAAAGGTTTAGCTGTATGATCCTGTGTAGATCAAAGGAGAACAAGGGTAAGAAGACAAGAACAGATATATGATGAAAGATTCAATGTTTCGACCTTACTGTAGATAGTATCGAAAGTGGTCCACAAAATAACGAGATGCACGGAGCCAGACCCACTACATGGAAAAAGGCTTTGCTGTTGAGGATGATTTTTCATTTAGCACACAAGAGATAGCATCAATTACGATCCTTGGGCTCTAGTATTTCTTTTCTCCAACTTCTACCTTGCCATTGCTCATATAGTAATAATCTTGTCGATCCACAATTTTTTTAAAGTTTCACATAATCCATTCATTATCTCAGAAATCAGGTACAGTGAACTTAGTAAGCTCTTTCATCATATTAAATACTTCATATATATTCCTGGAGTTGATTCGCTAATTACTTGCAATCACCAGTGGAATGAATGAACTAGCAACATAAAACCTACCTAAAGGATAAATCTCATTATCACAAGCTAATGGAAGCAATCAAGAATCAACTGCCACTGGGAAGGAAAAAAATTTGTGCTCTTTAGTTAGTTTTTGCCCTAAGATTTGTATTATTCAATGCTTAGGTTACACTCCCTCTATTTACGTTTCTCCTTTCTAAACATATTTAGGGGTACTATACAAGACCTTCTGACAAAGGATGCCAAAGTATGGGAAAGCTTTTAGCCCACCCAGTGATCAAATGGGCAGCATACCTCTGAGAAGCAAAGAATCTGCTTTGAAGCTGAAATTCCATTAATAGCTGTCTTCGCCCTCTCAATAGTGGGAAAAATAATTCTAATGGATGGATTCTTCAATTCTTGACTAGCAGTCCAAAATCCCCACTGTTTCAAGAGAGTCGAGCACATCGCAGTTATGAACAACTATCAATTGAACCATGAGTTTTCACCAAATAATAAGGGGAAAACTGCCTACCTCTGGATCTGACTCCTCAGAATCAGACGATCGCAAAGATCTCTTTCCAGCAGCAGCCGAAAAAGCAGCCAAGAATTGCGCATTGATTGATGTACCGATGGAGGATGAACCTAAAGAAGAGAAAATTTATTGCACTTGGTAGTATTAACGAGAACAATCATTCGAGTATATAATTCCAAATAAAAGTAACGAAAAATGAACTCACCGTAAACAAAGTCACTTTCTAGTGATTCAGGCCACCTGTATTGACCTAAGACCTTGTAAAAAGCAAAAGATAATCATAAGACATTTCAGACACAACATTCACAGACAAAAATGCTCTCCTGAAGGAGCAGTGTCATAATAGCATAACTTGTTCAAATGACCAGCTTTACTTTTACCTCCTTAACCAATTCTAACATGCGTAATATTCATAAATATTCCCATCTTTTGCGCCAGCCTTGTTAAACACGAAACTTCCCCAAAAGAACAACAATCATATAGCTGGCAATCCCGTAATTCGAAGTACACCCTCACTAGAAGCTTCAAGTAACTGTCTCAGAAATTGCCTTAAAAAAACTATTGCAATGTACACACATGGAACACAAATATGCCACATGATGATGGTGCAAACAACTCAAACTTAGTAAAACAAATTGCAATACGAACATTTAGGTCTTAAAAGTGTAATTCAAAATGATAGTGACAATATACTTCCAGAATTGGTACCAAAAACTTCACATTCTCAAGCCTTGGGGGCAAAATGACAAGGTTCGTAGGACCATACTTTGTTCATCATTACCAAAAGTCTTATGGCTAAAATTAAATGATGAAGTGCCAACTTTGCAAAATTGCATTTGTCACAAAGAAAATCTCATAAGAGAATAAAAGACTAAAGAATGTATACCTAGCAAGCCTAAACGTCTATGAGAGACTTCAATTGTCTGAAATGAATTTCAAGATTCACAGATTTCCATATCAAGATCACAATAGAACAATCATCTAGTTTGTTAAGACATCCAGAAATTTAAAGAAGAGACAAATAACTCAGATGTGGTTTGAGCAAAATATTCTAACGTACCAATAAACCTCAGTGACATTTCCTCCACGAGGTGGAAGCAAAATGTAGAATCCACTAACATGAAAAGCTCCAATTGTCTATGTCACAACATTTTAAGTATTAAACAATGCTTTCAACTAACAGCTTAAGCTTTTCAAACAGCGAACAGTAGTCCCACAAAGGTCACATGGTATCCAAGAAGTGGTATCTAAATTCAAAACTATATAACCCCCTTTTTGCCTCTCGAAATATATATTTCCATGGTCTTAGGCCAAATCTCAGCCTATACCTAAAGGAGTGTTATGACAATTAAAAATCAAAACATGTGTTCACTTAATAGCTTGAGCATTTAGAAAGTTAGCAATGGTCCCACAAAATTCGATCTTGAATGTGTACATAGATGCATGCTGGTGTGTCTGTGTGTGGATAGATGGATAAGCCTGCAAGTAAATTCAATAGCTTCATCTGAGAGGGCACGAAGGGGTTGCACCACATTTATGTAAAGACCGCAAGTGCATTTTTACACAAGCTAAAGAAGCAGGAAACAATAAAAAATAAAGCTAGACCACTAAAGCACACGCAATGTGCAACACTCATATATACTGAAATTTTTTTTATGAAACGACCCAAGAATGGTATTCGTTAAAGGGCTCTTCTGTTCCTATACCTCCAAACTAAGAATTTAGATCAAAGTCATAGGTCAATATCCATTGTGAATGATTGCTATGGAAGTGAGGTGTCACCCAAGTCATGTAGGCTCACTGATATAAATTTTTTATCAGACCACACATACACTATAACACAGAAATTATAATCACTTATTGCTCAAACTTTAGCTATATAGCTCTTTTTTGGTAAACTTTCCTAAGTATAATCTGATCTAATTACTCTAGTCCAATAAAGGGGAAAATTACACCAAGGATTTGAAACCTCCTATATGAATACCATCATCCTGAACATTTATTCAAATTCTCTGTAAAAATTTTCTTCTATGCACTAATTAGTTTGTGATGTAAAAGATTCTCCAGCATTAATTTAAGACGGAGTTTTAGCTTTGAAGCTAAGCTCACCATTTGGTCAAACTCTATAAAGAACAAAGCTTTAGACTATATTGTTGAGAAATCACTTGAGGTGAAGTTCAAGTGCAATCTGAGCAAGAAAGAAAAAAAGACATAGGTAAATTAAAAGCGCCTCTTCTGCCGCTGACCCATTTTGGCACTTGTGCGAAAAGTTCCTTTGGTAAGACCGGAACCCTTTGCTCATTCCTCAATAGCCTATTCAATAAAACTTCCTTTTCTTTTTCTTTTTTTCTTGGGGGGGAGGGGGGATAGGTGGAAAGATCAACTGCAGGGCACTAGGGGGCGCAAACCCATAGACAAAAAAGAGCTCATAAAACCAAAAGGGAGATCAATCACATGACAAAGCATCTACCATATCAACCAAAGGATTTACATCTGTATGCAATTTTTCACTACACCAAAAGCACAAAACTTTAAGCCAATACAACAAAACAAAAATGAAAGATTCCTGTCCATCCGAAGATCTCTTGTTTCGCTCCTTCCAAATCAACCAAAAACAGAGAGGAGTTGAGACAAACTTCAATGTCTTGTTGCTGGATGCCCCCAAGCCCATAGTTCTTGCTCAAGAGGACCTTTAATAACCCAAGATAACCGACTCCAAGATAACCCAGTGCAAGCCTAAGTTGTTGTCCAATCATTCTCATCCAAAACAATGAAGGATGAAAGACACACAGTCTTTACCTCCATTTTGCAGAGAAAACACGTATTAACCAGTACCTTGCCATTTGTTGTAGGTTATCTAAAGTCCAGTCTACCACCAAAACCTCCCTAGCTCACCACTTATGGTAAGACATAAAAATTTAAGGGCAAAATTCTTAGTACTAGCTTCAAGAAAGCTCCGTTCCTTTCGAATTTAGAAAGGAAAGATCTTTCCAGCTGAAAAGCCTCCTCTAAAATTTCTAAAGAAACAGGCTCCCAGCTACACTTGTTGAAATTAGGACTCAAATAGAGACCTAAGTAGGTGATCAGGAATGAACCTAACCAAAACCCCATAACTGACAATAATCGAGTATTGTTCACTACTTCACCCTGCAGAATAAGCTTGCTATTACTCAGATTGATTTTAAGCCCAAAAACCGCCTCAAAACAAAAGTATACTCCTCAAATAGAGTAATGAAAAGATGGCACCATCTGCAAAAGGAAATGTGATACAGCCATTGCCATGTCTCCATTGGCCACTTTAAAGCCAGTAAACCATCCCAAGTCTGACCTTTGACCATTTTGCTAAGACCCTCCATCATCAGGATAGACAAGGGGAATAAAGGGTCACCTTATCTAAGGCCAAGAGAAGATTGAAAGAAACTAGATGAACAGCCATTGACTATAATAGCAAATGTAGGGGCTGAGACACACTGTTCCATCCAAATTGCACCACCTCTCTCCAAAGCCCGTCATCTTTAAAACACACAAAAGACAATCACACAAAGCACAGTCAAAAGCCTTCCTGGTATCAAGCTTGCAAACAACTTTCTTCTTGGCATTAAATTGGGAATCCACTGACTCATTTGTGAACATAGCTGCAACTAGAATTTGTCTTGTATCAACAAAAGAACTCCAATAAGGTCCCACCACTTTGCTGATAATGCATTTTAATCTTGTTGCAAGCACCTTAATAAGAATTTTATACACACTGCGCTCACTGAATTAATCGGGAGAAAATCACACTATTCCTTCAGGTCTCTCCCGGAATGTCTAAAGTAGTCAGCGATGGATTCTACCCAAGAAGCTAGTTATAAGGCAATCAATATGTTAAAGGAGCAACTATGTTCCTTTTTCTACTCTATTTGCACAGCTGACATGTATATCCCAATTGTAAGTTGAGAACATAAAAGCACTTGTTATCAGGTGCACCAAAAGTCAAATCTGTAAGGTGTTGCAGATGCCCAAATAGGGTGTTAAATAAGCCACTAACCAGATCAAAGTTTCAAAACTCAATGCTAACTATGAAACATCTATATACCGCGCATCTCATGGTGCCAATATCTCTATATTTTCAAAAAATCCAATGAAATACAAAGGGCTGTTTACATAGATGAAACTTTCAGTGGGCTAATTATAACAAAGGTCATTAATTTCTAACAAATTACAAGGAGGTGGACAATGGGATGCCTAGGTAAATTTAATGTCTGCATTCTCCAAAAATAATTCAGGCTGGACCGCCTTTCTTTACTTCAAGAGGGATGATAAGAAGGGGGCTGGAGGGTTTGTTGAAATTAAACACTGAAGTTTCCACGAGTAAATGTGATAAAGTAAGTGGTTCTCATCAGACCATAGAGCACATAAACATGCATGTATAATACCTCTAAAATAATAAATATGCATGTAAACTTCAGAGGTACCAGAACAAGCTGCTTAAAAATAACAATAGGTCTCCAGCATCTTACCTCACGCAGTCTATAAAGTCCTCTACACCTTTCAATAGAAGCAATGAAATAGCACAAGGCGTTTACATGATGATGCTGCATCAACTTTGGCATGTCGGAAAAAGAAGGCCCCTGGAAAGATCAATAATAGGTTTTTAGATGAACCGCTTATAATATGTACTAGGCAAGAAGTTGATAGCTACAAATATTGATGATTAGTTTATTTCAGGAAGTAGACAGCAACATGCCTGAAATACATGTAGTATCAATGATACTTTCTTATTATTTCCTCCAAGAGCAGCAGCAAGCACCTCCTTTGGATAAACATAGCCAGAAAAACCGAAAAAACCATCGTCCCACAAGGGGGATACCCACTTTGCAAAATTTCTAGGTAGAAATCCTACTCGGATGCAATCTATTGAAGAAATGCCAAAAAAAGGTACTTGAGTAGCTCAAAAGTAACAGTGAAATCATAAAAGGAAAAGACAGAATATACAGGAGAAAACTTAGAAAGCATACACTTAGAGCCATCTTCTGATTGGAGAATGCTGATATCAGTTCATCTTAAAATCTAAAACAGAAATTTGTCTTAAGCTAGGAAACCAAGCGAGTGACATATAGACAGCAAAAGTTTGTTAGTGTTGCCTGGGAAAGCTCTGAAATTCCTTTCCCTCCACATAATAAGAACAAGCAAGAGAGATTGAATTGACGATCTTTCTGCAGAACTCTAAGCATTTCTACATCATTGTCAATTGGTAGTTAGAAAGAAAAAAATGAATAAGAGCAAATACAATAGTATTGGCAGTTAGAAAACAATACATAAAGACAAAGCATATCTACAAAGGCCAAAATCTTATTTTTAGTGCTCCAAATGGTGCTATACAGACAGTGAATCCCCTAATGAGTTAGTTAGCAACCTAGCTAAGCATTCATCAAAGTAGTACTCTGGGAGTCTGGGTTACACCTAAGCCTTAATTAAAGAAGCAAGCAATCAAATTGTACAATGGTGGAATATGCCATTCTCCAAAAAAACTTGAACTAATACATAAAAGATTGGTTTGCTCAAAGATATCACGCAGATCCATCCTCAAAAACCTTGATTTTCTTGAATCCTATTGTCACAATTCAACTTTTCCCCATTCCATGAAGGCATTGAAGTTACTTCACAAGACCAGAAGAAGCATAAGGGATCCAATATGAACAATACATCTAGATCGTGAGAGTGATGTCGGAGATTTTGTGCCAGGTCTATTGATGAAAGGAAAGTCGTGTGGAAGATTTCCAAAGGCATGCTTGGCCACCTATGCACAAATTAGTAGGAAGCTGATGCTACTCTCCTAATGATGACCATGTAAGGGTGAAAATTGTTTTGTTAAATCAAGACGCATGCATTACACAGGACACAAGATGCCCAAGTAAAAGAGACATTGTACAGTGGGTCACAATGAGGCATTCTACAATAGAAGCCACAAGAATGAACCCTAGAAGGGAGGGCTGACCTAGTGAATCAGCTTGCCAGGCCCCAACTAAAGGCAATCCGCCAGTGCCACGACAACTGTTATCAGAGCAAGATTTCCAAATTTTATGTGCAGATGCCATCTGTCACCATGATTTGAGCATGACCTGTGGAAGAGACGGAACACCTATTGGAAGGGTGTAGGCCATTCATGTAAAACCAAGGCAGAGTCAGTGATGATGTGGTACGCGAGGAAGCGACACCGAGTGACATTCTGTTGGGTGAGCTTTGGGCATTCAAGTCAGTGATGGTTAGGGAAGTGCAAGGTAGCCAAAGAATAGGTCGCAGCGAGGGTCTTATGGAAATCAAATCAGGGAAAATGTCATAGTCCAATTTTACCCCGTTTTATAAATAAATGGAAGTGAGCTCCGTAATACCAGAAGAAACATGAGGGATATGTAATGAACAATACCGCTTGGTCATGGTATTGGTGCTAACAAGTTTGTGCTAGAAATCAACTGAAAGAAGGAATTTCATGTGGAAGATGTCCAATGGAGGGGTGGTCCTTTGTATACAAACTGGTCGAAAGCTGGTTTCACTCCCTTGACGATGGCCATAGAAAACCGAAACCACCAGTTATTGTATTGAATCGAGATGAACGCCCAACTTGGGACGCAATATGCCCCAATAAAAGGGAGATGTTGTACGGTTATTCACAACGAGCCATTCCACAATAGAAGCCATGGGAATGATCCTTAGAAGGGAGGGTTGGCCTGGTAAATCAGCTCGCCAGGTGCCGCACGACAGTCCGATGACCGAGGCCAACTGGCCCGCATTGTGACACATAAACTATTGTAGCCAAGAGCACATAACCAAGCTCCAAAAAAAATTTGTCTATCACATTAACTTGATAGCCACTTTCCCACAAGCATGTTCAAAGCCAACTTCTATCTCACATGAAGTAGTCAACTATATCCAATTAATAAGATGGTATTTGAAGCCCTCCCATGAATGCCCAGAAAGCATTTTCTTCTTCATTTAAAGACCACGTAAACATTTTCATTGGACAGCTTCCATAGAAGAAGAGGAATGGATCATTTAAATTAAATAGAGTCCCCACAAAGGTCTAAGACAGATAAGAAAACACTTGACAAAATATCCTGCATTCAATTCCGGTGACAAAATTATGAGGTATTTCCAAAAGGTAAGAGATCATTGTGCTTCTATTGTTTCAGCTCATACAAGAGCGAGCCAGTAAAACAAAGTATGAAGTTATAATGCACACCAACGAAAGAAGCCTGTACCAGAGTAAAAAACATTATCTTCCTGCCTGACAAATGCCACTGAATCTGTCATTTTATTGGTTGTATTTGCTTCCATCTCAAAATTCTCTATCATTATTGTATGTAAAAAAGCTCTCGTGCATATGCATAATATTTTTTTTTTTTTATGCTGGAGGAACCGCTTTGGCCGACAGCCGCCACGTAAACCCCCAGGTGTCGCTAGCGGGGAAACCACCACCCCGACGCCACGCTTAAGTCACCACACAGCGCTTCAGTCACCCCGACGCCATGCATATTATGCATATGCATAATATTATGATAAGTTGATTCCAAGAAGAGAAGTATTCTACCATTTAAGACAAGATGAGGGTTCAATCCACTAATCACTGACTTTGAAAACAAGATGTGAAATACATAAGTAATTAATGAAGTGCATACTGAAATTGGTGGAATTACTTGAATAACTAATTCAAATTATTTAAATTATTGATTTCAATTTTACAAGTAGACCAATTTACTTTTTTCTGAAAAATTTATTATTGATTAATACTTTAAAATGATCAAGTAAATTATGTCAACCATTTGGTAGACGTTCATAAGGCCAATCGAGTTTGATTTCAAGGGCTTGCCATATCGGCCCACTAACCAACTCCACATATAATTGTTGACCAGCAGGAATAAAACAGAAACATTGCTTATTTATGAAAACAAGAACCGGATTTTACCTCCCTTGAAGAAGTTATTGGGATTTCGAACAAGAATGCTGACTGCATTGTAATCGGCAGGTATATTTGTTTCTCTTCTTAGAGTTGTTTCCAGCATCCCAGATGCATTAATATTAGAATCTGAGAGGAAAGAAGCTAATTTCCGTAGAGTTGCACCATCTGAGTCTGCTACCGCATGCAAAAGGTGACTTACGCCAGCAATGGATGCCTTAACCGTGGCAATGTGCTTTGGAAACACTAAACATGACGTGCTGTGATTGTCCTGTGAAGAATGAAATCATGGAGTCACGTCCTAAGAAATCTATAAAAGATTAAAAAGCCAAACTTAAGGTTAAAAGGAGTATAGTATTATGTTTATCCATTATCACATCATGAACTAAGTCGTCTACCTTATGCTGAAGATCATGAACAATCTGCCTGCAACATTGCCTAACACTATGACTATAATATAGAATAAATTTTGGAAGTCCTAAAAACCACTTATTACTCCTACTATGACTTCCCTCCAAAATTGTAATGAAAAAGAAAAAATATTTTAAATTTAATGAAATTATGAAGAAATTGTATATGATTCCACATGTCAATATTGGAATATTTTGAAAGGTTTCAGATGTTTCAAGTTAAATGAAGACAGTGTGAGAGTCGCTAGATTTACAGAAAGTCAAAACTTAAGTAGAAGTAACCTGAAATGGCCCTTCCTGCAAGCACCTAAAAGCATCTCTCTATGCATTACAAATGATCTTAAAAAAAAAAAAAAAAAGAGGAGAATAAAATCTTTGTCTGTAGTAAACCTATTTGAAGATCCCATAGTAAAAAAAAAAAAAAAAAACATCTGTCAATAATCTTGTTAGAAACCAATTTTCCTCATAGGAAGTCTGGAGACATCAAACAAAAAAATAGCAGCTGTCCAAGATGAAAGCTTTCTTGAGTGATGCATTCCTGAGATGGACGAAGCTTAAAAACTGAGAAAGACCAAAAGTAAACATTTAAATCACCAAAAACCTCTCTTTGATGACCTACCCAAATAATACCCTCCAGTTACACTGCATCAATGTCACAATTCCAGCAAAACTATAAATATGTGAGAATATGTCACAAGCTTAAAGCATAAGACCAATGAGGCATAAAAAAATGTACTCTTTAAGTGGAGCAACTTTTTGGTAAGACTCTCTAGCATCTTTGACAAACTTCACAAGCCCTCTTTTAGTCCCAGAGAGATATTGTGATCGAGGAATATTGAGGAATTTTTCTTCAGTGATCCATTTTATGCTGAAAAGAAAGATCAAGCTTCCAAAAAAGGTATATCTTTTTTCATCTCATGACAATTGACTGGAGCTAGTCTCTGGCTACACGTACCCGGGATTGCTATATTCCCTTCCAATCTGGTCTTGGTAAATTTGTGTCCCAGACCATTTCCCTAGCCCATCGACCCCTTCACATTCTCACGCAATTCAAAGATACCAGCTAACTCTTATTTGCTAGCTCTTCAAAGGACCAGAATATTATACATTTTGTATCTAATTTAGGCTTATGGATTCGGGGAAAAAAAATCTCGGACAGAACAAGTCTATTTAATCATTTAATCAATTGGAGCTTGTATTGTAGTTAATCTGTAATTTCAAAATAATTCATTGTGAAAGAACAACTAGATTACCAAAATAAAAGTGAATGACCTCAAAAAGAGAATGTTTCCAAGCCTATCACAATTAAACCGACTAATCCAACCCCTTCTGTTACTTTTTTCTACACGTCTTTTCTTGTACCTGCACCATCCCTATTATAGTTGCTATTTCATAGATGGTGAGACTAACGACAGTCAGACTCAATCAGATATGATTCCTCCGCTCCAACTGAGCTATGGCAATAACTCCTACTGCAATATTTGATGATGTATCCATTCCCAAGTGACAGAACTACGCAACAAAATAGAACACTTACAGACAAAAAATCAGTCAGATCCAAAGTGTCTTGTGGCATACAAGAATGGATTCCAGGCACTGATGCAATTAGATATCCCATAGCCTTGTTAAAGTCATATTTTGCCAACTCAACAACCCAATGAGCCTGAGAAGGTGCATCAATCACAAGAGATGCCATAAACCCTGCTAGTTGAGCAGCAAAATCAGATTTTACACCTTGTGTTATTTCATCATCAAAAATTTGGGTGAACAAAGATGAGAAATCAGGAGCACTTCTACGAGGGAAATCTTGCCACCACACAGTATTGGTAATGCCAGTCCACTGCAGAAGTCAAAATCATATGAATAATGCAACATCAAAAGTTTGTTCTACAACAGCACAAACTAATAACAAGAGGGGCCAAAAAGAGGTAATCAAGAATGAACAAAGCAAGAAGAACGTGAAAGATAAGATATGCCTAACAGCTTCCCAAAAACCATTATTATTAAATAACTTTTGGCATCTCTCGTTCCACATCATTATAGCCAAATTGATCCAGCCTATGTAAGGTCATCTCTGAAGTCCAATAATCAACACTTGCCTTTCCCAAAAATTCTCAGGCACTTTCAGAGGAGAATCAGCTCCCACTTATTTCCCATATCATCTTTTACCATGCCACTTACGAAAGTGCCATGCCAAGTATTCTACAGGCTTTATTACCAGAAGTTGACGAAAGAAGAAAGTCTATTAAATGCCATGAAAGGGTTGCAGATCAACGTAAAACTTAAGCAGACTTCTTTTATGAGCTTTTTTCCCGATAACCAGGCAGCATAACAGGAGAAAAAGCTGCAAGATTTATAAAGCAATTATGTAAGAAGAAATGTTCCCACTGGCCGTAAAAAGTAGTGCAAGGATTGTGGACACGGTAATGTCTATGAATTATTAGGCCAAGAAGTATAAGAACATGGCACAAATTATTGGTATTTACAAAAATTAAGGAGTCAATTGTCCATATAATTGACAGGCCAGTCTTGTCAATACTCAAAGATTAGAAGGATAAAAGAATATTTTCTGTTTGCAGATCTAACCTACGCTCGAATAAATTATAGTTTACTTGACTTCCACTTAAATCCAATGGTACCAGCCACTTCTCAGACAAATATTTAACTTGATTTAGTCTTCCAGATCATAAACAGTAACTTAAAATGCATTTTGAATTTGCATAGATTTTACATTACAAATATTTACAACATAAGGGTTGATGGATCAACTGGACCAACCACTTCAATAGTGCATGGAAATATTTTTATCGATAAAGGGGAGAATGTCAACTGGGTAAATTTGTAAATGGCCAAATATTAGTTACCATATGGATTATCTAGCCAAAACTTCTATACTCAGGGGTACATAGAGATGAAGCTCCACAAATGGGGTGACGGTCTGTTGACGATAAAGAACCAATGCACATCTCATGCTTTAAACACAGATACCACAAACAGTGCAATCTCAGGGTAAAAGGGGGAATGTTATAGGAAGAACTCTAATTCATATGTGCAGTTCCATGACTAAACCTCCAACTTCATGACTAAGTAATAATGCCATCAAATAGATTATCTTAAAATAGTTCTCCCATCAGGGCATAAATACATTCAGAAGGAAAGCACTCTATTGCTTGGCAGAAAAAAGCCATAAGCACAACTTGATCTTACTGCATTGTTCCCACCATGAAATAACTTGCATATGAGTTAGCTGTACCCTAGAAACCACTGGATGTAAGGAACTGATAACCTCATAAAATTTTCCAAACAAAAGAAAGTGAGAACAACTACCACATAACCCTAAAAGTGGTAAAATAATTCATTTGAGAATTTTAAAGGAGAAAAAAGAGCCGATGACAAATGTTAAGTCACAATATGTTAAACCCAGGAATCACCTGTTTGGCAACCAAATTGGCAGAAGTAATGATGATACGAATCCGATCCTCTCTTTGAAAAACAAGAAGTTTTGGATGATGACATGCAATTCCGTGCTTCTTTCGATCTCCACCAAAAGCGATGGTCTCAGGGAAAGGGGGATATCTGTAAAAGTAATTGTCCAAGAATGCTAAATTGTGTAAAACTGTTTAGGCACATCACTCAAGTTAACTGAGAAATGATAAACAACTTACACCACAACAAGCTTTGGGAATTGCACATCACTCAAGTTAACTGAGAAATGATAAACAACTTACACCACAACAAGCTTTGGGAATTGCACATCACTGAAGTTAACTGAAAGATGATAAACAACTTACACCATAACAAGCTTTGGGAATTCTGGATAAGGTACAAGGGTTCTTTGCTCAGGGCTTGAGCTCCAACATCTATCAGTGTTGTGACAAGCAATGGTCACTGGCAAATGGTCAGGAATTCGACAGTAGGATAGAAACCTGCCATTATGTCTCAGCAAAGATACAAGCATCCATTCAGGAACAAGAACCAAAAACAAGTAAATGTAGACTGATTTTCTAGATGCAAACATGAAAGCAATAAGGAAATATGCATGAACTATCCACCTAGTTATTAAATTAACAAGAAAAGCCAGAGCTATAATATTGTCCCTGCAGAATAATATAAAAAAGGGAATGGCTGAAGGCATTCAATGCAACATTCATAGCAAATGTGGACAACAAGAGATGATTAACATATCAGCCAAGAGAGCATGGAACCAAAAGGTACAGATCTGTGCAAAGAAAAAGAAGTACGAACCACGCAATGTCACACGTGAACGTCGCAATGAATATCTGCGCAATGCTTTCGACAGGATAGATAAGTTCTGCTAAGGAAATTTCAGAACTACAACCAAAAGAACCTTGTCCAATAGATTCAAGACGATTGAGGCAGAAATTCATCCCTGGAGGTGGACAGAAGCTGCGCCTATCTTCATCATTTGCGGTGGAATTGAAACAAGGGCCAGTTTCTGGAGGCACCCGGTTTAGATTAGAGGTGATTTGATCGGCATTCTCAAGATATTTGTTGCCTCTTTGAGATAAGTTTCCAGCATGGGCAGAAACACATGCTCCTTTCCCATCAATCTCCGAGCTCACAACCTTTTCAGCTGGATGCACAGGAGTGAGTGGGTGAGGAAGTTTGCACCTCATGCTTGGCAAATTACAGATGGTGTCGGAATTGTTAATGGGCAAAACATTTGGCAACTCTGGTTCGCCACCAGGATCGGTGGCAGGCTCCTTGGAAAAAAGATCGAGCCTGGATCCAGATGAATTATTACAATTCAATGAAGCGGGCACGGCTGTTGCCAGAAAAATAGGGCATCTCCGGATGCAAGAAACAGGGTCGGCGGAGTGCAAAATGTGCCTGCACCGAGCCAAAAGCGATTTCGCTCGGCGATAAACAGCAGAGGAAGAGGATGGACCTGGAGACGAAGCAGTAGACCGGGAGGCCGATACCCTTTTGCTGCTGCTCGACGTCGTGGTGGTTGTGGTGGTCGTCCAAGGCAAAGAAAACCTCTCCTTGACTGCACGAGGATCATCCGAACCAGGAGAAACCACTTCCTCCTCATCCAGGACAACAATTCTCCCAATAGCAAATCCAATTCGAATGCCGGACCTACATTTACCATCGCCGCCGCACACGAGCAGGACTTCATCCCCAGCAAACAACGCGACGGCGCAGCCCTGCCGACACTCGACTCCATTGACAAACACTCGACTCAAACTACCGCAAGGAGCAGCCTCGCGCTCCTCCCGGAATTTCTCCCTAGAAACAAAGGAGTCGTTCGGACGAGACCCGGCATGGAAAACGAAGACCTTGCGCTGGCTACCGTCGAACAGGATGCGGCAATGAAGGTTGCTGACTCGGGGGTCGGGCAGGAGGAAGTCGCACCGGCCGGCGCCGCGGCCGATCGCGTAGAGGCGGCCGGCCTCCAGCCGGATGGACTCGCAAGGGCGCCCGGTGGCCTTGCAAACCAAGGGGATCCCGACATGCCGCACCTCAAGCAGCGCCGCCGCCGCCGCCGCCGCCGCCGCCTTTGCTACGCACTGCTCCTTCTTTCTCTTCTTGTCGTGGCCTTGCGCGACGGGGTGGTGGGCGGGTCGTCTTCGTTTGAGGGTAGCGTCGGGGGCGACGGTTGACATGGGTGGAATGGAGAGAAGCGCACGTCATGTCATGGCACCGATCGAATCACAGACATCAGTCGAACGCGCAAGAATGATTAGGAAACGAAGATGAAGAATTTGACAGAAGAAAACGGAGATGAAGAATTCGAAGGAAAACGAAGGATGAAGGAAGGATTCGGGGGTTGCAAGAATGGTGGGCGACGTGGGGGTTAAAAGCGGGGGAGGGAAGGTTTCAATGGCGGCCAATGCAATCCCCACCGTCCGTCCGTTTGCGCCCCTCCCCCGATTGCTTTCCCTCCAAAAAAAAAAAAATGAACCCCACTCTCTCTCTACTTTAAAAAAAGAAAAGTTGTAAATCTGGTTAATAGCCCGGTACATGCGGGGCCGGGTCGGATATCGGGTTTAGGAATCATTGCTCGGAGCTGTTTGATGAATTCAAAATTTTTGAATGAATAAAACCATAGCCCAATTTTACTCTCTCTATTAGTTGAACCGGTGATAATTGAACCGGTGAAGAGGAGCAAATCCTTCATATTTGAGGTCTTTCGGTTGGAAAATGAGGAGTGCAGTAGGATCATTAAGGACACTTGGAATGAACTGGCCTAGTTGCTGAGGATTCGGTACTGAAATTAAAAGCTGTGTCATTAGCTTTAGCCAAACGGAGCAAGATAAATTTTCTAAACGACCTAAAGCAGATTAATGACCTAAGAGATGAGTTGCAAGGAGAAATTAACTTCTAGAGCTTACTTGCATGCAAAAATAAACAGCAGGAACTTACGGAACAAATAGAGAATTTGTGCATAACAGATGTACTAGGGCTTGAGATCGAGAATAGAGCGGCTAAAGTGGGGTGATAAAAACGCAAAATATTTCTATGTCACAACCATTCAAAGAAGGCAGTAAAATAGAATTTCCATGTCGAAAAATGCGGGTGATACTTGGAACTGAGACCCAACAAGACTGAAGGTTATGACAATGATTCGTAAGCTCTTCTAGTAAGTCAATATGTCTTCGATGAACACCACAATAAATCTATTTATACACTCTTTGAATACTCCATTGATCAAATACATGAAAGTAGAAGGCACATCTATTAATCCAAGAGGCTTGATAAGAAATTTCTAATGGCCATATTTTGCTCTAAAATAATTCTAGGCTCATCATCTCTTTTTCTTTTTCAAGTTTAGAAAGTGTCATTCAAAGTGGTACCTTAAAAAAATGATGCATCAAGTATCTAATCAATACCAAAACCAATTTCTCTATAAGAAGACAAGCCTAATAGATTCTCAAGAAACACATCAGATAACAACAATACTTTCCAGAATTTTATAAGTGTGTTGCCCGTTTCTCCTTCGGTGCAGTTTGCCACATCATTTGGAAGAACAAGAACAATATCCTATTCAGGGGAGAGTCGAATTCTCTTTTGGCCATGAAGAAGCATCTACTTAGAGCCGTGAAAGATAAGGCCCTTTCCTTTAGGAGTGTGGAGGATTTCATTAGGAATAGGAGGCTGCAGCGTTCTTGGGATATCGACCCCATCGTTTTCTCTTTTGGGAACCTCCTGCCGGCTAGTTGATTTTTGGGCGTGGTGGTTGCAATCACTGCTCCGTCACGTTTGGTGTTAGTTTCCTCGACCTTCCTGCCTAGCTGGGGGTTGTTTTTTGCTTGTTTATCTGGTGTGGCTTTCTGCTGCCCTAGCTGTGTTACCGGCTTTCTGTTTGCCGTGCTTGTTTTGGTAGTTGTGTGGCTCTATTTTTGCCACAGTTGTTCCTTTTACGTCCTAGTATCCTTCCACTCATGTTGTTTTTCTTCTTGAGTGTAAGTTTCGATGCCAAGATTTTATGTACATTTGCCTGTCCTCAATATAATTGTTACCCTTTCTACCAAAAAAAAAAAAAAACAATACTTTTCAACTTCAAAACATTCTTTTTTATATCTTTTAAGTCTACAAATAATCACAATAATATCACAATGTGAGGATAACCAAACAACCCCTAAAATAACATCGAGAATATATATATTTAACTCAACTAGATTTCCATGCAACTCTTTGTCATTCATCTTAAACACACACTTCTTGAACACGCGAGTCGCAACTGAGAAATCATTACTTTGTAATCCTTAGTTAAATCAATTTAGGGCTCATCTCTTGCTCCGTGCAAGTCACCACAATGACTCTTTATCTCTTTCTCGAAATCACACCTCGAGAACCTTAAGATACATTCTTCATATCAAAAGTAACAACTCCTTTGCCCTTGATACACTTTATAAAGCCAAATAAGCTTCTCCAAATCAAGATCAATAACCGCATGGACTCAAAATGAATCATCCATTCCAGTACTTAATAAAAGATTGACGCATTCTAGCAAACAACCACATTGACGCATTCTAACATACAACCACACAGCATCTTTATAAATTCTACCTGATAAAAGATCATAATCTAAGTTCCAATACTACAAAATGGAGGTTGGGACACCTGAAGTGCCATAACTTGGCATGGAAGGACACTTAAGTGACATAACTTTGAAATGGTACACTTAAGTGCCAATATCGGAGTAAAATGGAACACTTAAGTGCCACTCCGGCAAAAATCCGGCCAAATGGCTGACGTGGCAATTTTCCAGTGAGTTTGATCCAAAACGGCATCATTTTGCACGCTGACGTGGCGGAAAAAATGCAAAAACGACGCCATTTCGTGTCTGATGTGTAAATAATAATATAAAAATTAATTAAATTAGATTTAAACTTAATTTTATTTAAAATATTCAAAAAATTAAGAAAACTTAAGAAAAATTTAAAAAATTAAGGAAAAAAAGGGGAGGTCGAACGGGCGGCCGAGGGCCGAGCCCTCGCCGCCGCCGCCTCCTCGCCGTCGCCCGGGGTTGCCGGCCCCCGGCCGACCGATGGCGAGGGCTGCGAGCCCTCGCCGGATCGTGGCGAGGGCCGCGACCCTCGCCCTGATTTGGGCAAGGGCTCGCGGGCCCTTGCCGCCCTTTTGCCGCCCGGCCAAGGCTCGGCGACCCCGACCAACCCTCCCCACTCCGTCACCGGTCCTTCCCGACGGCGGCGGGGAGGCGGCGAGGGCCCGCAAGCCCTCGCCGGCCGCCCCCGTTCGACCTCCCCCTTTTTTTAATTTTTTAATTTTTAATTTTTTTTTTAAAATTTTTTTAATGTTTCTTAATTTTTTAATTTTTTAATTTTTCTTAATTTTTTTTAATTTTTTGAATATTTTAAATAAAATTAAGTTTAAATCTAATTAATTAATTTTTATATTATTATTTACACGAAAACGGCGTCGTTTTTGCATTTTCTCCGCCACGTCAGCGTGCAAAACGACACCGTTTTGGACCAAATTCGCTGGAAAGTTGCCACGTCAGCCATTTGGCCGGATTTTTGCCGGAGTGGCACTTAAGTGTTCCATTTAACTTTGAAAATGGCACTCAAGTGTACCATTTTAAAGTTATGGCACTTAAGTGTCCTCCGGTGCCAAGTTATGGCACTTGGGCTGTTCTTCTGCCCTACAAAATGTGACGCCCAAAACCATCACGAATAGGAGATGACACGGCCGTCCTTCCACCCAAAAGGCACGGCTTCAAAGCTCCCAAAAACATTTCCTAAAGTCCCCCGTCGATATCGCTCCCATAGTATTCATTATTAGCTGAGGAACTTGAAAATAAAAAAAAAGTTTGGAAAATAAATAGGTGAGCAACCACAACTCAATGAGTAATATATCTTTTCTAAGCAGATTGAGCACCCATTATGCATACCTGCAACCAAAAACCACAACTCTTTTAATCCAAAATTTAGAATATAACAAACATATAATAAAAAAATAAGTTACATATACTTCAACATAGCTGTATTTATAGTAGAAATATTCATTTTATAATAATATCAAAACAAATATCAATAGTTAAATCCATTCATCAATCTCATCATTTCACACGTCAATGGTCTATTCCATTGGTTAATCTCATGCCATACATCAATGATCTATTCCATTGATCTATCTCATATAAAAACCACACGTCAATGATCCATTCCAATGATTAATCTCAAATCACATGTCAATGGTCCATTTCATTGACTAAACTCAAATCACATATCAATAGTCCACTTCATTGACCAATCTGTTGCTCAACATCAAACCATGGTCATGATACAACAACTAGTGACAATGCGACCAAAATTTCCCATTTGCAAGGTCTCCACCTATTATTAACCGGTGGCTCAGCCCACAAGGAGATCCTAAGCTAGTATACATACCCACAACCCCCTCACTAGGCTTGTAGCGATATTTGAGCATACAATTCCACAATCCACAAAGCAAATCCAGAATTCATTTCATATATCACAAAAAGCTTTCGCAATTCAATTCATCTACTAGAAATAGACTCGTCTCATTAACTAATTTTACAAACCAAATTGAATTGAATGCATGTCATAAGGTATTTCACAAATCGATATCTCTATAACATTCCATAAACCATCTCAAAATCAAGAGCTTTTTGTACAAAGGTTTCACGATGTCAAAATATATAATATTTCTCAACTTCATTTCTCAAACAGAACATTCCACCAACTAGTTCTTACACAATTCACAAATATCAAAATATAGCAAGTGCCTGATTCAAATTTTATGCAACAAACATGCTAATAGACAAGCACTTGAGGAATTCGATTAAACACGGAATCAAGTAAGGACACCTCCATCACAAGAACAAGAAATGGCAAATATGGATGATCCCGTACAGTCCTCTCAGGAATCATATACTCAGGCATCCTATGCCCAATGGAAAGGTCCTCTATCTCTTGGAATGGACTCTAGCACAGTCTCTCATTATGCCCAAACAGCAAACTGGCCCCAACCAGTCATGCCTGTCGACACTCCGAGACCCTCCAGGATTCATGAAGAAGAACATGCCTTAAGTAGTCAAAGTATGTGGGATGCCCTGATCTCACAGAGGGAATCCTCTCATAATACCAACGGTCCTCCTGATGACATTGGAATGGAACAACGCTACGAGAAAGAACAGCTTGCATGACATAGCTCTGATGATTCAAATTATAACTATAACTCTCAAGATGACAGATAAGACTTGTAGCGAAAGTTACTATAGCACAAGTCATTATAGCAAAATACTGTAGCAATATACTAGGGAAATCACTATTCATAGTCACCATTCATATCGCCTATAATAATTCCCGACCAAGAATCCTGGAGCCTCTGTGTGTTTTAAGACCCGTGAATTTGGTCTTTATTTTTTGTGACCTCTTAATGCCTATAAAAGATAAAGAGGATGTAGTGTTTGGGGGCAAAGTCCTTGAAGTAAAGTGTGTGCTTATGCAAATTCTCTTTGTGTCTCTCTAAACACTTCTTCTTCTCAAGCCTAGTAGAATCCTCTAAGAAACGCAGCTCGGCTAAGTTAGAGATGTTACTTTCCTAGCATCTTTGAGCATCTCTAATCCAAATTTCCGAATAGTTCACAACTAAAAGGTAGTCCCTGGAAGGCTTGAATAGAGGTTCGCCTATTATAGGATAACATACATGCTGCGACTAACCTGGTCTTCCCTGATTCTAAGCATAGATCCCCTTTATCATTTTGAAAACATGGGTTTAAAAATTCTTAGAAGAGATAGCATCACTCTCCTCGGAACGCCTATGACCAAATAACAAATGTTACTCAAATCGGCAAATTTGCGATCCTATCAAATAAGTGACAGACAACGTTAAAATTGAGTAATGGATTACCTCAACTACGAAACGGCTATACTACCAATCGCATACTCAAAGCGATTATTCAAGCCGTTCACAATGTAGAGCTTAAGTGTGAAATTTTATCACACCATAACTTTTGCCACTGAACTCTGTTTCAAGCATTTTTATAGTCAATAAAAAGTGCTTTCAATATACTACAAGAATCCCAGCTTGGTTGCCCCAAAACTCGCCAGAAATGGCTGAAATTCAGCCCCGAAGATTACTGCTTGGAACTTGACAGCATGTGTGACGAATTTTGAAATTTCATTTTGGTAGACCATAAGTTCAAATTGAGATCCTCGTAAAATCTTACAGTTTCACAGCACCTTAAACTATTGTTTCTATATAAATACCTAATTCAACGACTTAAAATTCAGACTTCGTTACACAAATCTTCAATAATTTCGAATTTCAAGTCCTAGATCCAAAGCTACTTTGGTTGAACGAATGAGGGCACAAGCACTTTCCAAGCATTGGGACAGCTTGGCAATTGTCCGGATCATAAGGGCGCGAATTTTCCCCTTCTCCCGCTTTCTTCTTTCTCCTTTCCTTCAACTCCTTTTTCTTTATCTCCCTCTTTCTTTTTCCCTTTTTCTCTGTTGGAACGTCCTTCTTTCTTTCACTTTTGTCTCCTCCTTTTTCTTCAAGAGTTCTCCCAAGAGCGTGAGGGGGATAGCGTAGAGGAGAAGCTGACTGCGTCTCCCACCCAAACGTTAATATCTCAATCAATCCAATCGAAAGCCAGGGTGAAGGAAGAAGGAGAAGAAGCAGAGGAAGAAGCAGAGGAAGAGGAAGAAGAAGCGGAAGAGGCAGAGATGGGAGTGCTGTCCAACAAGATCGAGAGGGACCAACTCAAGCCTGGGGATCACATCTACTCTTGGCGTCACTTTTACCTCTACGCCGGCCACGGCACGTTCCCTTTCTCTCACTTTTTCCAATGCAATCTTTTTATGATGATGATGGTGGCGGTGATGATTTCGCCTCAACTCCTCTGCTTTTTTTTTTCGCTATAAAATTGCACCATTCTTCATATGATTGACAATTTCCTTTCCTAGTTTCATATATAGGAGCTTTGCCCTCGTGGGTCTGTGAGAGAGGTCGTTTTCCTTCTCTTGGTGGATTTTCTATCCTGTTTTTACCACTTCTGCTAATATAGATTGTGGCAACGTTGCTGATTTTTGTATAAAAGGAGATGTTTTATGATGAGTAGTCGTATTCAACGTGGCAGAGAGATCGAATCCCCTTGACCCTTTTGGAAGTCTGCCACCCCTTTGTCCGTCCTTGCTTAGCTTGTGCTCCCTTTGCTATTTCTGAATCGTTGGTTACTCCTGTCAACTGAAGGAGGTCGAATTCTTTCCATCCTTTGATCGTCCGGATTATGTTCTTTGCAAGCACGTACCTTCTATGGACTTAGCTGCTTTCGCATACTGAAAAGAGTGTCGCTTTTGAGTTCGCGAACAGGAATATACGTTGGTGAAGGGAAGGTTATTCACTTCACTCAAGGGGCAGGACACAAAATCGGCACAGGGACTGTGTTAGACCGCATCAATTCGAGCTCATCTCCCTCTCCTCCCGTCGGCACACAATGCCAGATATGCGGAGATCAGTCGAGGCTTGATGGTGTCATCTCTTCGTGCATCGACTGCTTCCTTTCAGGTGGAAACCTCTACCTCTTTGAGTACGGCGTGTCCCCTGTTTTCTATCTTGCTAGCGCTCGAGGAGGGACTTGCACCCTTGCGAAATCCGACCCCCCTGAAGATGTGCTTCACCGTGCCTTTTACCTCCTCCAGAATGGCTTTGGAGGCTACAATCTTTTCAAGAACAACTGTGAGGACTTTGCTATCTACTGTAAAACAGGTCTGCTTGTGGTGACAGCAGGTAGCGGAGGCCGAAGTGCGCAAGCAGCAGCTTTTCAGGCTGCTATAAGTGCTGTCGGGTTCTCTCCACTTACATTGTTGACGACCCGTGTTAGAGGTCTGGCAGTTAGAGGTCTGGCAGTTAGTGGTCTGGCAGTTGGTGGTCTGGCAGTTGGTGGTCTGGCAGCTGTGAGTTATGGCAAGTATTGCATCAGTTGTTTGGTCTCTGACATTGGGTTTCGCCATGATGTGGTTAAAGTACCGGCCGAAAGACTTGTGGATCTATTTGATTTATGTGATCCCCAAGCTGCTGAGGATAGTCCCACTCCCAGCGGAGATTGACTAAAGATTGCACGCTGCAATTTGCCGGCAGTCTCCGCCAGAACTTTGCCGGCAGTGGAGATGAAAACACTCTGCAAAATGTACGCTTTAACTCTTTGTCGGATGTTACTTCTGCAAACTATACCCAGTAGAAATTTTAAATACTCATCAAACTGCAGCTTTGCCGGATTTGCCATCAGAGGTCCTTGAGATGTTTGGGTGTAGTCTTGTTTCTTGTTGTGCAAACGAACTGATTAGATTTGCTTTCAACAGGATATGACCTGTTGATCGTCACCATCTCTGTATAGAAGTAAAGTCGCAAGAGAAAGTGGTTCTACCGTTCTCTCCAATTCTGATATTTCTGCTTCTGGATTGTTTTTAAGACGCTTTTTGAGCAAATCTTGTTTGACCATCAGAATTAATTTTTAAGCTATACTCCCGATGGTTTAGACTAGCTTTGTCGGGCGCGACGGTTGACATGGGTGGAATGGAGGGAAGCGCATGTCATGTCATGTCATGGCACCGATCGAATCACGGACATCGGTCGAAACGAAGGTGATGAATTTGACATAAGAAAACGGAGATGAAGAATTCGAAGGAAAACGAAGGATGAAGGAAGGATTCTTCGGGGGTTGCAAGAATGGCGGGCGACGAGAGAGTAGAAAGGGAGGGGAGGAAAGGTTTCGAAGGCGGCCAATGCAATCCCCACCGTCCATCCGTTTGCGCCCCTCCCCGATTGCTTTCCCTCCAAAAAAAAAAAAAAAATGAATCCCCCTCTCTCCTTTAAAAAAAAAAGAAATTGTAAATCTGATTAGTAGGCCGGTACATGCGGGCCGGGTCGGATATCGGGCTTACGAATCATTGCTCGGAGCCGTTTGATGAATTCAAAATTTTTGAATGAATAAAACCATAGCCCAATTTTACCCTCTCTATTAGTTGAACCGGAGAAGAGGAACAAAGCCTTCATATTTGAGAAAATAATTGGCTGCACTTGGGATTCCACCGTGTCAAATTACGAGTATATTCATTGGGCAACACGCGTCGTCTGAGTCCCACCGAGTCAGACCTTCTGACACCACACCTCCGAGAAAATATTGGTTGGGTTTTACCCTCCACGTAGGCGGTGGGTAAGACCACTTAGGAGTCGACACGTGGCTCCACGTAGACGACGGCGTCAGAGGTTTAAAATTTGCGTGTGCCGCTCCTGGGGCCCACCCCTCTGATGCTCTCACTCCTCTGCTCGCCTCTACGACCGTGTCTCGTCCTCTCTCTCTCTCTCTCTCTCTCTCTCTCTCTCTCTCTCTCTCCCCCGTTCTCCGTTCCGTTGCGGGGGAAGAACAAAAAACAAACCTTGTGCTTCCATTTGCTCTTCCCCTCCTCTGCTCTCTCTCCCTATTCTCGCCAACGCTCCTTTGCATGATGCCGACGCCCCTCCACCTCCGCCTCCGCCTCCACAGGTTGCCCGTGACGCTGACGCCCTTTCCACCTCCGCTAGTTGCCTCTGTCGCCCCCGACTTCGACGCCGACGGGACCTCCGCCTTCGCCCCTAAACCCGACTCTGACGCCGACGCCCCTCCGCCAGTTGCCTCCGTCGCCCCCCACTTCGACGCTGACGCCGACGCAGCCTTCGCCTCCGCCCCTGAACCCAAGTTGGATGCTGACGCCTCTCCACCGGTTGCCTCCGTGGCCGCCGACTCCGACGCCTCCCCCTCCATAGGTTGCCTTCGTCACCCCCGACTCCGACGCCGACGCCCCTCCACCTCCGCCTCCGCGAGGGACATCGACGACCTGCCCCAGCCAACTATCCTGTCGGTCCTTTCGACACGAAGGTTAGTCTCATAGAGTGGATTACACGATGGACCTGCAAAAGAGAAAGGAGTTTATATCCTTGGGATGAACGACATCCGTTAAAAGTACACCAAGAGAAGTGTAACGTCACAGGGCGTCACATACTAAACGCTAGCGGAATTATAATTATCATTATCATCTTGCCTAAGTGGTAATCTCCTTTAGATAATCTATAGTGTTTACCATTGAAGGTTAGCATGTATAACATGGATTATTTAAAATCTCAAGTTTATATTATGAGGTTATCCTACAATTACTCTACCTTCAATTTAAGTATTGGCCAAATCATTCATGCACATAAACAAGGTCACAAGAAGCTTCATTTCTTCTTATCATCATCAGGGCCTACAAAATTTATCAACCCGGGCTCTTTCCATGTTCATCGCCTATATATACAACATATACATAACAAAAGTAAGGCGTAACAAAAGCCAGGGATAAAGGGTGAGGGTGTCTACTCCACAAGTTCCCACACAAGCCCGCATCTAACAAAAAAAAAACAAAAGCCAGTCAGCCTCTACATGATCCAAGGTGTCTAGGCACCGTCCATCCTCGCTTTAGGTCCTCCTGCTCCAAAGGGTAAAAGGCCAAATATCTCCCCTTCATGGTTGATAAACCATGCAACGAATGTCATCGGTATCAAGTCAGCTCTACCGTCATCCATCCATAAAGTAGCCTCATATTTGGAGAAAGTCATGTCAATGTCGGGATCATACACGTCATGAAGAGAAACATCAAGACGCATTATCGTCCCGTATCAAGCTACTGGCGGTACATCCATGCTATCAATCTGAAAATGTAAGGTATGAGCGAACAACCTTGCCCAATAAAGAATGATAAAACTCTAACTGAAACAATCCACAGCCATCAAGATTACAAGAGAATCATCAAACAATTTAGGATGCTAAAGGAAGTATATCACAAGCATAAACAATTGGATATTAACACATTATGTATATAATCACCTTATGAGCATCCATTTCTATGCTTACCTTTCTCAAACTCAATCTCATATCAAGATGCAATGCAACAACAGTAAATGGACTCACTCGCCAAGTAGAATTATTTTTAGTGTGCATATGATCCACCCTCGATCAATCACTAACCGGAACTCTACCGGCCTAATCAAGTCACTTTTGGAAGTTACCTTATCCGGACTTCTACAATATTTCTATTATGGGCATCTCACTCTGAAGCATCCTGGTATCACACAACCGAGGTCCTCCCAAGACCACTCAGCAAGGGGCATCTCACTCTGAGGCATCTCAGTATCACACAACTGAGGCATCATTGATCACACACAAGGGCATCTCACTCCTAGGCATCCCGGTATCTCTCTACTGAGGCATCCAAGACCACTTAGCAAGGGCATCCCAAACTTCCAGGGGCATCACCGGTATCTCTGTACCGATGGGTTCATTCACTCACTTATGCACACGTTTCACACCACCACACCTTTGATTAATGCATTTATCGTATGCAAAAAGAAAAAGACTTCAAAGTATCTAACTATATATCTAACTCTCATGAACCTAGCACATGTGCGTGTCCAAATTATAAGATAAAACCCATTACGACATATTTCATTCCATGCCGAACAGATATTTACCCCATAATCAAGCACTATGCACCGCACTCATTGCACACGCATGATACTATATGCACTTATATCTCAAATGATATATGAGACTTACTCTTATATGACTAACTTCTATTATGAGGTTTATTAGACTCTACGTGTATCACAAAAGCCTAATATAAAAGACACAACATTTAATATGTGTTCTCGAGTCCAGACAGTTTACTAGCTAAATGAACAGTTTCGGTTTCAGACACAAAAGGTATATCAATTCTTGTCGAAATACTACCAAATTTTAGTATGTTATATTTGAGTCATAGATTGACATTTTCCATGAAGAAATATAAGTCTAATTCTCACTGTATTAAAAGTAACAATCGCCATAATCTTTACTAGTACTCTGTACCGACGTCCAGATTCTTTATCTACAAAGAAAATTGTTTTACTAGCCAATTCTTCTCTATTTAATCTCAAATTTTGACACGTTATTCCTTAAGATGTGTTCTACAATTTTCATTAAGGATTCAAAGTCAAATTATAATTAGATAAATACAGAAAATTCATATAATCCGTAAAGGTCAAATCGTTTCTCACAAGAACAGTTTACTGGTTTTACTAAGTTCACTTCTATCTCTACGTTTTATATATTCGTATGGTTATAGTTAGGTTTCTAATTCAATCTAATGGATGTTTTATCATGTAGAATAGTTCCTTTCTTATTTTCATTAACATACATAAAGAAAATAACACAAAACAGAAGACTCCCTAACCGTATTCTCCTAGAACAGAATAGGTATACACGATTCCTTCACTCCTAACCCGACCACATCACTTATTTTTCCACAAATCTCTTCTACAACACCTCATTACTTAATCACAGCAACTAAAAATACTTTCAGCAAGCTTTTCTTTAACAAATAGCCCATCCATAGCTCGGCTCGAAGTATAAATGCATCCGTGAGTTCACTCATCACAGTATACACCACATCCATCCACTCGGCATCCATTTCATCACTTCACTCAGCAAAACAGCATACTCACACTTAGATTTCAAAACATGCAAGGCTCAAAAGTAACATGCAATGGCTTCTACCTTCAATCTAACACTTACTAAGCTTAGATTAACCACAAAACAGCAACTACAAATCAAATCCTTCACTGTTTGGTTAGATCCGCAAGCTTTCTTGACAAACAATGGATAACTTTCAATTTAGAGTTATATCTTTCCTTACCTTGTTCAGCTATTAGATAACTCAAAGATTCTTCAAAAATCAGCACCAAAACTCGCATGCAAGAAGAAGAAATCGCTGGTTTGTTGCTGATTCTTCACTGCTCGACCGAGAGAAAAACAAGGAGAAGAAGATGAAGATGGGTTTCTCGGTTTTCAAATAGAGAGAGAGAGAGTTCTGAAACTTATAAGGGGGAAATAGATCTATAAGGCTAATCCCTAGGCTAGAGTAATGATGAGATTTTGCTAATGATTATGTTCCTTTTGATTGTTTTCGGTTTGTGGAAATCGAAACCGTGGGTGATGAAGAAAAACAAAGAGAAAAGAGAGAAAAGTGTCGTGGCCTCCAAGTTTGATGTCTTTTGCCATTTGTCACTCAAATTCAATTAGTCTCTAATCTGTGTCATTAGTCGGTTCATTAGTTTCTAATGTTTTTCACTTAATTTCCTTTTGTTTCTACTTGATTTCAATCCTTTTATAATTATACAAAGTCATGACATAACATATCGACTAGTCAATGTTAGTCTATAAAGAATTCATCACAAGAAATGCTAAAGTTAGAAATTGATATTAACATTACAATCACTAATCAAATTATCATAACTATAATCTATAAACTTAGTTGAAAATAAAATCACTCGGGCCTAAATATTCATCTCTGGCCCAATAGGCTTAATCTATAACAATCCGGCCCACTAAACTAAATCTACAAATCTAATAGTTCCGAACCTTGGCCCGCTTCAAGTCAAGTCCAAGCCCATAATCTCTCATTAGATTTCTTAAGTCCAATTCGTGTGGCCCACTTATTTCTCAAGCCCACACATTTCTCATGATCCATCGAGTTCACTTTCTGGCCCAATCTAATTAATTTAAATTCCTAATGATCTAATTACACTAATAAAGGTCGGTGAAATTTGGGATGTCACAAGAAGAGCCGCCATCTGCATACTCCACCTCATAGTCACATTGCTCTGGGTGGTCACATCTGTAGTCGCCTGAATGCAGGGACGCGCAAATTGGGTCCCTGCAGATTACTAGGTCCTTGTTGGGTCGATAAAGCGGATGTGGCTAACCTTCGTGCCAAAAGGACCGACAAGATAGTTGGCCGCGTTCTTCGGCAGGTCGTCGATGTCCCTCGCGGAGGCGGAGGCGGAGGGGCGTCGGCTTCGGAGTCGGGGGTGACAGAGGCAACCTGTGGAGGCGGAGGTGGAGGTGGAGGGGCATTGGCGTCGGGGGCGAAGGCGGAGGCGGAGGCGGAGGCGGAGGTGGAGGCGTCGGAGTCGGGGGCGACGGAGGTAACCGGCGGAGAGGCGTCGGCGTCCGACTCGGGTTTAGGGGTGGAGGCGGAGGCTGCGTCGGCGTTGGCGTCGGAGTCGGGGGCGACGGAGGCAACCGGCGGAGGTGGAAAGGGCGTCAGCATCGTGGGCAACTTGTGGAGGCGGAGGTGAAGGGGCGTCGGCGTCGTGCGGAGGAGCGTCGGCGAGAATGGGGAGAGAGAGCAGAGGAGGGGAAGAGCAAATGGAAGCATAAGGTTCGTTTTTTGTTCTTCCCCCGCAACGGAATGGAGAACGGGGAGAGAGAGAGAGAGAGGAGAGAGAGGACGAGACACAGTCACAGAGGCGAGCAGAGGAGAGGAGTGTCAGAGGGGTGGGTCCCAAGAGCGGCGCGCGCAAATTTTGAACCTCTGACGCTGTCACCTACGTGAAGCCACGTGTCGACTCCTGAGTGGTCTTACCCACCGCCTATGCGAAGGGTAAAACCCAGCCAACATTTTCTCCCACACCTCCCCCCTGTCACTAATGACTCTCTCCCTCTGTTCTTGAGAAAATATTGGCTACGTCTTCTGCTCCTCCAGGGTGGTAAATAAGAAGGCACTCAAATTGCGACACGTGTCCAACGTGGGCCCATGTTGTCAGGCCAATTTCAACGAGAAGCCCGCGTTGTGAGGCCAATTTTTGAAATTTGTTCGACTCTTCCTCTTGAGAGAGAGAAAGAGGGAGCGTTCTCTCCCTGGTTCTCCCGACTCCCTGTGTCTTTTACGCCGGACTCTCTCTCCCTCCGACCCCTCGTTCGACGCGCCCGACCGACGCACCACCGTGCGGCCCCGACGGCTTCGGCAGAAGGCTCAGTCGGCTCTGCCCTCTCTCTCCCTCCGAGTCACGACCGAGCCCTAACCACGCGGCCTCCGTCTCCGCCGTCGCCGAATCTTGACGAACCCAGAGGGTTTACAGCGACGACGCCGCCCCATTGCCTTCGCCTCCGCCTCGAAAGGTACGATTAGGGTAATCGTCCAACCAAGCCCTAACCATGCGGCCTCTGCCGCCGCCGAATCTCGACGGACCCAGAGGGTCTACACTGACGATGCCGCCCCGTCGCCTCCGCCTCCGTCTTGAAAGGTATGATTAGGATAATCGCCGACCCGTGGACTATAACCTCTGTACATTAAAATGATTATTGTTTAACTCGTGGACTATAAGCTCTGTACATTAGAATGACTATAAGCTGATCATTGTCTAACTTCTGTATTTTAGAATGATTATTGTTTGGCAAATGGAAAGCTTCCTCCATTTGTGGATTTCGTATGTATGTTTAAAGCTGTCATGCGTGAATTCATGTCGTGCTTCTGGTATAATACAATCGTAAGCCTAAGTATTCGCATCTTTGGCAATCTTTTAATTAGACACAGTGCAGATGATGTTTGACCTTTAATTAGAAGTTGGAAATTGTGTGAAGCCATCCTTATATTATGTTTTCATACCTAGGATTTAGCTATTTACTTATGAAGTGTACTCTGGAGTTTTTGAGCTCTTTCTGTTATCCATGTATTCTGCCTGTGGCTTTCAAGCTAGGTACCTATCTTGCCATTTTAGCGTGTTCTTCATGACATGGTAAAGGTGCTAAAGTAACAAAAATGGACCAGACATCTTAATGAAAAAAAAAATTACAGAAAATTTAATGATCAGCTCAGAGAAAATTCTTTGAATTACTCCCCTCCTCTTGTTTATTCTTTCCAGAACTAAATCTCAGAAAACCAAATCTACCATATGATTAACCATGGACCACATACAAAATGGACCAGACATCTTTATGCTCAGGTGCTATCTATTCTTCTCTACAAATTTTTGCTCTGTTCACAGCATCTATTCGTTCATATTAGGAGTGTTCCTGTTAGAAGTGGTCCTACAGAATGCATTAATTTGATTAGCATCTATTCATCTTTTCATCATGTTAGTTGATTGTGTTAACTATTGGAAGTGTCCTTATGGATTCTCTTGAATCTTATGATCAAAAAAGGAAATTAAGTTTTAATTTTGAAAGCATAAATAGTAGTAGCATTACAACTAACAGTGAGGTGTCATCGCAAGAAGATATTAGCGAATTCATGAAGAGATTAGCCCATTTGTCACAATCGATTATGTCGGCCCTTTTAATCAACAATGATTGGTGCTTTGCTATTGTGGCCTCAAATCTCCTCTATGAGCGGCAGGGACAAAGAACAATTGGGGAAGAAGATACTAAGGCTGCCCAAGATACAACCATAACAATAGAGGAGAAAGTTGTAGTTTTCTTAATTTGGGTTGATGAGGAAATCAATCAATTGGCAAGGAGTGTGACCAAGAGTTTTTGTCAGAGCAATGTGGAGCAAGAACCAATGTCGACTTACAATGAGGATGAAGGCTGTTCGATGGATGCAGAAAACAAGGCTCTCAAGGCAAATCTGAAATATTTGAAGAAAGAAAATTTTGGATTGAAGATGTTAATTGTGTTGATATTTATAGTAATTTTAGCTCATATTTATTTTAGAATTTGACATGTTTTGAGATTTGTCAGATGTGAAGATGTTGGTTGGGCTGTTCATGAGCTCAACATGTTTTGTACATGTATGTACATTCTAATTGTGGGATGAATGAACATTTTTTGTGGGTTGAAAAGCACATATATTTGTTGTGATATATTTTTTGTGTACTATGTACTTCTAAGCTCTTCTGGATTTGTACGTTTGCTGACTATTCGGAACTATTGCTGCGTGAGAATTATCTGTAATTGGTTCACGACAGAGATCTTGGTGGATTTGATTAGTTGTGAGAATTTTCTAGTGGCCAATATGATGGTTTGTGAGAATAATCTGCAATTAGTGAGTTGTTTCCGCTGTCTTGTTGCCTTCTTTGCTTCAATATTCAGTGCTCTTATTCAAGCAGGCGTCTTTTGTTGTTGCTGATATCTGGTGGCGCTTTTGAGTTCCCTGTCCTATTCTCCTCTTTGTTGTTCCATCTTTGGTCGAAGTTACAAGCAACTTTCTCCCCAGTTACCGACATATGCATCATAAATTTTGAATGCTTTAGAAAATGTTCCTATTTGCTCGAGACTAGGTAGGTAGTTTGTTCTTGTAAAATCTATATCATTCATAGTTGACAACAGTATGATTTACAAAAATTGCAAGAATTTCCTATTCTTTAATATATAAGAGCAGTATGATTTACAAAAATTCGTAGTTGAAGTTCAAAGAACAGGAAATGCGTCAATCATCAAATTGGTCAAAAAAGAATTCAAGAATCATTCAAAACATGTACACAACTTCAATGCTGACGAAACCAATTCATGATTGACAACACCATCTAATGCTTTCCCTCGCTATATTCTTCTAAAATGTCTTCTATTCGATTGACATGCTTCAAAAACCAATTCAACATGTCCTCTTGGCCCTCTTCGGCACTTTTGACAGTAAATTCGTTGTTGTTGTCGCACCTCACACTTCATCCATGATTGACACTAGGGAATATTTTCACATAACTCTCAAACTGCAAAACCAGGGTCTCTGAATTAATGGAAGTGTAGAAATAACTAGAGAGGTGAAGAATTGACAAGAATATTTTCCCATAATTCCATGTTCACTGGCATAATTTTACCTTCGATTTCATCTTCAGTCATACGACCAGGGTGTCGAATAAGTGCTGCTTGAATGTCTTCAATTCCTGCTAATTACGCTAGTGCCTTTCCTGAAAAGTATAGGCAAGCTCTTTTTAACAACTTAAAAGAACCTTTTACAAGTGAACAGAACTAGTTTTTCAATGGTGAAGGTAGAACAAATTTCTCATCGCTAAAACTCCTCAGAACTGTGAAAGTGAATTCAGAAAATTTCACCTCCCCAACAAAATCCTGCAGCCCCAGTGGCCGACATGCCTTTACCCCAAAGGTGAACCTACCCCAAAGGTGAACCGAAACGTAGAGCTTTCAAATGTATGCTCTAAGGACAATACAGAGTTATTCACTTCAAGAGATGACATTATAGAATTACATATACATAGGAATGCAAGTAATGACATCAGACCTCAGGTTAGGAGCCTCGTAACCTGCACAAAAAGATAGAACAATCGATCAATCAAGCAGCAATTTCATGGACCAATCGAAAAGCCCAAGAACCACAAAGAACCAAGAAGTATGTAGTTAACCAAAAGAATGACCCAACTTGTCATACCCCGATTCTCGAGTGCATGCCCATCCCTCGGTGGTCGATTAAATTGCGATGTCCCAGGACGCGTCGCTGACCCTTTCATTTTAATGCGCATGCGGAAGCGTATAAATAAATCCCCAAATAACACAAAGATGAGATAGAAAAGCAGGACCACAATTGTACAACCAAACCACACACATTTATACACAGCTGACTAATTTATTTACAATACTAGTTTATATACACAAGTCTACACAAGCAGAAAGGTTTACAAGCCCTCTAGGCACACGAACCCTCAACTGAACACCCCGAGTTCTCCTGGGAACTTGGGTCCACCACTGCACCACCTGGAGGGTCAGCTGTACCCTCGCCAAAAGCGATCTCTAACACTGACACAGGGACCTCGAAATCTGGTAGGGGACCTTCTCTGGGTCCATTTCGCTTGTGACGATACCATGCCCTAAATTGATGGGGTACCCTCCGAGGTAGACCCTCATCGACCCAGACCACGGTCCTCACGAGTTCATAGACCTAGGCTCCCTGGCCCCCGGGAAGAGGAATCTAAGAGATCTGTTTGGTGACCCTCTTGGGCTAGCGAAAACGCTCAGAAGGATTCACCATCTAAGAACCTGAAAATGTTGAGCCTACGACAGGGTGAGACAATGTCTCAGCAAGTTCACCCCCTAAACTCTGACTAGGAAGAAAATACGCCTAAAGGTAGTCTAGGAAAAAAAGACAGATGACTTACCTTGCCTCAGTTCCTTCCTGCACGTCAGTATAATTCATATACTCAACCAATCGATTCAATTCAAATCATCAATCAACTCAATTCAACACAATCGATCTGATCCGTACTATCTATCAATTCAGTACCATCAATAAATCAATACCATATGTAAATTCGATACTATCGCTGCTCATACAAGCTGAAATCGATGGTCATAGCTCTCACAAGCTGATATAGATGGTCATAGCTCTCACAAGCTGATATAGATAGATAGTAGCTCACACAAGCTTATATATATATATATATAGATCGTGCTCCCACGAGCTGATAAACGATCATTGCTCACACAAGCTGATAAACGATCATTGCTCATACAAGCTGATAAAGTATACTGTTCTCACAAGCTGACATATCAAGTGTTAAAATATGTCTCGAGTTTGAGTCCAATGTGAAATTCCAAATATTCCGAATTAGATATGTTGCGGACGTTCGAAATTGAGCAAAGAAGATCCGAAGATCAACTCCCCAAAATTTGAATCTGTGTTGGAGAGTTTGGTCGTTAAAATAGGAAAGTTCAACTTTGACTTGGACTTGGATTTTGTTTAAAATATACAGAGATATGTTTTGGATAAAATCGTTTAAGATAGGAAACAGAATCCTACGAGAAGTCGACAAAAGAATAAGGGTCTCACTTATATATATATAGACTTGTGGCTGTGGGTGGTAGAGGTTGATCATGAAGAATTGGTCTTGAAGCGCCATCTCGTCATCAGGTGCTTGGGAGGGATTTTCTTTGTTGTTCTTGTCCATGAATTACATCCAAGAAGATTTAGTGTTCAAGCCAATTAAATCTTGTGATAAGATTTGCGTGTAATTCTTTCGTGAGATTGAGAGATTATTTCTTGGAGAATTTGGGGGCTAAACACTGCATGCGTTGTTGGGTGTAATTGGGGCTTAGGAAATATCGAGAGAGTGTTTGAGTGACTCAAGTGTGTAATCTCCTTGTATCGCTTGATCTATAGTGAAATTCATCGCTGTTTTCCCCGTGGACGTAGGTCTTTATGACCGAATCACATAAATCTGGTGCCCGATTTATTTTCTTCTTCTGTCTATATTATTGTTTGATCGCTCGTCTTTTCGTAACATCAAGCTCATATAAGCTGATATAGTATACTGCTCTCACAAGCTGACGTGCAAAAGGGCTCTCACAAGCTGATGATAAATGCTCTCACAAGCTAATAATAAATGCTCTCACAAGCTGACATTTCACTGTTTTAAAAATATCCAATAAAAATAATCGTGTGTGGGTACACGGTCGACTTGAGCCAAAATTTCAATATCTTTCTTTTCAAAAATCTCACTAATTGTATAGTGCATAAACACAATTTCAGCATCAAAAACTGACACTCGGTATTTTCTGATTAAATACCGAAATTACTCAATTTTGGGATAAATAACCAAAATTACAATTTCCACTCAATTTGAACAAACCAACAATCAATTAAATAAACCAAGCATACCATTGCAATCAGCACGAAATTCCAGTAACCAACTATCCCAATATAATTTTCGGAAAATAATAAATAATTAAATAAATACCAAAAATAATTAAATAAATGCAATTAAATGCCAAAAATAAAAACTTAGGCCGGAAATGCCAAATTAAACACCAAAACGGGCCCGGAAAATTTCCGAACCAATCTAGATAAATAATACAACTTATCTAGTCTCTAATTAAGCTATTCTAACCACCTAACATGCATAAACGAATATTTAAATCGCTAATCCGTTCTAACTAATCACCTAAACTATACTTAACCTAAATTAATTAACCCTTAAGCATCATTAACTCCCTAAGCAGAGTTTAGCAAGTAAACTCACCTGTTTTGTGATCCAATGAGTCCATGACGACGGCAACGCGGAGACGGGTGACAAACCTCCTAGCGGCGACACCTGATAAGGCCCGGAAGTGGCCTAAAACGGGCTTTGAAGTTCACGGCTGGGCTGGGTTGGGCTGGGCTGCTTAGTTCTGTCCAAGGCCGAGCAAGCTGGACCGGGGTTGGAAATGGCAAGTTGAGGTGGACCGGCAGCCAGACGGGCGGCTAGGCGGGCAAGCGGAGCTAGACAGCGGCGGAGGCAAGCACGGGCGGCGACTAGGGCTTTGATGGCGACGAAGGACGGCTCGGGGGACGGGCTGGCTCGCGAGATAGGCTGAACGGGCGAAAGACAGGCGCGGGCTCGCGCGGGGGCGCGACGGCGAGCGGAGGGGCTCCAGCGGCTTGGGGCGGCTTGCGACGGCAGGGGGGAGACTTGGCTGGTTTCTTTGCAATTTCTAAGCTTCAAGGGGTCTAAAATTGGAGAAAGCAGCTCTGCTAAAGAAGAAGAAGACAGCTGCACAATGGAGGGACCCAACTTGGCCTCAAAGTCTTCTATCTCATCCTCATCTCCCTTGGCAAGGCCCCACCAACATTGGCTGTCTTCCTCAGCCAATTTGCAGCACAAATATCCCCCTAGAACAATCCCCAAATGGTCCAAAAGGTTGAGGGGACCATAGCCTACGAATTTTGGTCACAACTCCCCCAAATTGAATCAATTTCTCTCTAAATGTACCTAAACCGGTCCTCATAAATTCAACCAAGGTGTCCTCGACCAAATTAACATTTTTTTCTTACCAATAAAACCAATTTGCATCCCAAGAATGCGATAAAAAACAATCCCCTAAATTTTCTGATAAAAAACGGCCCTATATTGAATTTTTGCCAAAAATCTCGGTTTGCAGAAAAATCTTTGGAGGATGAGTTGACATTCCTAAAATGAATCGTGACATGACAGAACGTTCAATTTCTGAAATTGTGTTCAAATTTGCAGTTAATTTCAATTTGGCGCGATTTTAACGTGACCTAACCCACCGGGTAGCTTTTAGGAATTTTTAGTGCAACTAACCAGTGGTCGATTATTTTCAAGCCACAATGTACATTTCCGACACATTGACGACTCTCGGTTGTCGTGAAAATATCGAGATTTCAAATACAGGTACAAGGTACCAAAATGATAGAAAAATCGGTCTAGTGCGATCGACTAGAATTTTGCAATTAGGTGGAATCACCCATACTTTGATCATATATCTCAGTCGAACCAACCTATCTCTGATCTCTGATTGATTTTTAACTGTGCCGTAATGACCCTTGCAGACTAGCACGGTCGAGCAGTCGATTTCTGGTCAAATTCTCAAATCTATTGCATTAAAATTCCTTAACAGCTTCACTGGATAGACTAGTTATCTCGTGAGTAATCAACTCAGAGAATAGAACTATAGGCGCGTCGATGAAAAGCCCGATTCATTCAATTGAAAACAGAATCTGAAATTCAGGATGTCACACAACTAACCGAAGCGAAGCAAGCCAAAATCAGAATCCAAGAAACGGGCCAATACCAAAAACATCAGCAATGAGAAGAATAGCACACTTGGAAGCAAGTGATGAGGATTCATCCCATCCAAGAATTATTCTAATGTACAGAGCTTATAGTCCACTAGTCGGTGATTACCCTAATCGTACTTTTCGAGGCGAAGACAGAGGCAACGGGGCGGCGTCGTCATTGTAGACCCTCTGGGTTTGTTGAGATTGGACAATGGGGGAGGCGGAGGCCACACGGTTAGGACTCGGTCAGACATTACCCTAATTGTACCTTTCGAGGTGGAGGCAACGGAGCGCCGTCGTTAGTATGAACCCTCTGGGTTGTTAAGATTCATCGACGGCGGAGGCAAAGGCCACGTGGTTAGGGCTCGGCCAGACGATTACCTTAATCATACCTTTCGAGGCGAAGGTGGAGGCAATGGGGCGGCATCGTCAGTGTAAACCCTTTGAATTTGTCGCAATTCGACAAAGGGGGAGACGGAGGCCACGCAGTTAGGGCTCGGTCGTGACTCAAAAGGAGAGAGGGCAGAGTCAAGAGCGTGCACCATTGAGCCTTCTACCAAAGTCGAAGGGGCTGCACAGTGGTCCATCGGTCCGGCGCGATGGTGCGTCAGTCGAGTGCGTCAAACGAGGGGTCGGAGGGAGAGAGGGTCGGGCGCAAAAGAAAGGGGGAGCCGGGAGAATAGGGGAGAGAGAACGCTCTCTCTCTCTCTCTCTCTCTCTCTCTCTCTCAAGAGGAAGAGCCAAACATATTTCAAAATTGGCATGACAACGCGGGCTTCTCCTCTCTTCAAAGGAAATTGGCCTGACAACGTGGGCCCACGTTGGACACGTGGTGCAATTTGAGTGCCTTCTTATGTGCCAGCTTGGAGCAATAGATGTAGCCAATATTTTCTCTTCATATTTGAGGCCTTTTGGTTGGAAAATGAGAAGTGTGGTAGGATCATTAAGGACACTTGGAATGAACCTGGCCGAATTGCTGAGGATTCGGTACTAAAATTAAAAGCCGTGTCATTAGCTTTAGCCAAACGGAGCAAGATAAATTTTCTAAACGACCTAAAGTAGATTAATGACCTAAGAGATGAGTTGCAAGGAGAAATTAATTTCTAGGAGCTTACCTGCACACAGAAAAAACAACAAGAACTTATGGAACAAATTGAGAATCTGTGCAAAACAGATGTACAAGGGCTTGAGATTAAGAATAGAGCAACTGAAGTGGGGTGGTAAAAACACAAAATATTTCCATGCCACAACCATTGAAAGAAGGCAGCGAAATAGAATTTCCATGTTGAAAAATGCAGGTGATACTTGGAAACGAGACCTAGCAAGACTGAAGGTTATGACAATGATTTGTAAGCTCTTCTAGTAAGTCAATATGTCTTTTATGTCTTGCTCTGAAAAAATTCTAGACTCATCTTTTTTTTTCAAGTTTAGAAAGTGTCATTCAATGTGGTACCTTAAAAAAATTATGCATCAAGTATCTAATCAATACCAAATCCAATTTCCCAATAAGAAGACAAGCCCAATAGATTCTCAAGAAACAGATCTAACAACAATAATACTTTCCAACTTCACAACATTATTTTTTGTATCTTTTAAGTCTGCAAATAATCACAATAGTATCACGACATGAGGATAACCAAACAACCCCTAAAATAACATCGAGAATATATATATTTAACTCCGCTAGATTTCCATGTGACTCTTTATCATTCATCCGAAACACACACTTCTTGAACACGCGATTCGCAACTAAGAAATCATTACTTTATAATCCTCACTTAAATCAATCTGGGGCTCATCTCTTGCTTAGTGCGAGTCACCACAATGACTCTTTATCTCTTTCTTGAAATCTCACCTCAAGAACCTTAAGATACATTCTTCATATCAAAAGTAATAACTCGTTTGCCCTTGATACACTTTATAAAGCCAAATAAGCTTCTCCAAATCAAGATCCATAACTGCATGGACTGAAAATGAACCATCCATTCTAGTACTTAACAAAAGATTGACACATTCTAACATACAACCTCACAACATCTTTACAAAATCTACCTAATAAAAGATCATAATCAAAAATCTGATACTACAAACTGTCACGCCCAAAACCATCACGAATAGGAGATGAGACAGCCGTCCTTCCACCCAAAAGGCGCAACCTCAAAGCTCCCAAAAACAATTCCTAAAGTCTCCTTGTCGATATCGCTCTCATAGTACTTATTGTTAGATAAGGACCTGAAAAAAAAAAAAAAAAAAAAAAAAATATATATATATATATATATATATATATATATATATATATAGGTTTGGAAAATAAAGGGGTGAGCAACCACAACTCAGTGAGTAATACATCTGTTCTAAGCAGATCGAGCACCCATTATGCATACTTGCAACCAAAAACCACAACTCTTTTAATCCAAAATTCAAAATATAACAAACATATAGTAAGAAAATAAGTTACATATACTTCAACATAGCTATATTTATAGTAGAAATATTCATTTTATAATAATATCAAAACAAATATCAATAATCAAATCCATTCATCAATTTCATCAATTCACACGTCAATGATCTATTCCATTGATTAATCCCATGCCATACATCAAGGGTCTATTCCATTTATCTATCTCATATGAAACCACACGTCAATAATCCATTCCAACGATTAATCTCAAATCACATGCCGATGATCCATTTCATCGACTAAATTCAAATCACATATCAATAGTCTACTTCGTTAATCAATTTGTTGCTCAATATCAAACCATGGTCATGATATAACGACTAGTGACAAGGCGACCAAAATTTTCCCTTGACAAGGTCTCCACCTATTATTAGCCGGTGGCTCAACCCACAAGGACATCCTAAGTTAGTATACATACCCACAAGCCCCTCACTAGGCTCATAGCGATATTGAACATAACACCCTCCACAATCCACAAAGCAAATCTAGAATTCATTTCATATATCATGAAAAGCTTTGCAATTCAATTCATCTACTAGAAATAGACTCATCTCATTAATTAATTTTACAAACAAAATTGAATCAAATGTATGTGATAAAGCATTTCACAAATCGATATCTCTATAACATTCCATAAACCATTTCAAAATCAAGAGCTTTTTGTAAAAATGTTTTGTGATGTCAAAATATATAAATATTTCTCAACTTCATTTCTCAAACAGAACATATTTTTCCACCAACCAGTTCTTACACAATTCACAAATATCAAAACATAGTAAGTGCTTGATTCATATTTTATGCGACAAACATGCTACCAAACAAGCACTTGAGGAATTCAAGCAAACACAGAATCAAGTAAGGACACCTCCATCACAAGAGCAAAAAATGGCAAATATGGACGATCCCGCACAATCCTCTCAAGAATCATATACTCAGGCATCCTATGCCTGATGGGAAGGTCCTCTATCTCTTGGAATGGACTCCAACACAATCTCTCATTATGCCCAAACAACAAATTGGCCCCAACCAGTCATGCTCGCCGACACTCCAGGATCCTCCAAAATTCATGAAGAAGAACATGCCTCAAGCAATCAAAGTATGTGGGATGCCCTGATCTCTCAAAGGGAATCCTCTCATAATACCAACGGTCCTCCTGATGACAATGGAATGGAACAACACTATGAGAAAGAACGGCTTGCATGACATAGCTTCGATGATTCAAATTATCAATATAACTCTCGAGATGGCAAATAAGACTTGTAGCGAAAGTTACTGTAGCACAAGTCATTATAATAAAATACTGTAGCAATATGTTAGGGAAATTACTATTCATAATCATCGTTCATATCACCTATAATAATTCCCGACCAGGAATCCCGGAGCCTTTGTGTGTTTTAAGACCCGTGAGTTTAGTCTTTGTTTTTTGTGACCTCTTAATGCCTATAAAAGATAAAGATGATGTAATGTTTTGGGCAAAGTCCTTGAAGTAAAGTGTGTGCTTGTGCAAATTCTCTCCGTGTCTCTCTAAACACTTCTTCTTCTCCAGCTTAGTACAATCCTCTGAGAAACGTAGCTCGGCTAAGTTAGAGATGTTACTTTCCTAGCATCTTTAAGCATCTCTAATCCAAATTTCCGAATAGTTCATAGCTAAAATGCAGCTCCTGAAAGGCTTGAATAGAGGTTCGCCTGTTATGGGATAACATATATGCTATAACTAACCTGGTTTTCCTTGATTCTAAGCATAAATCTCCTTTATAAAAATTCTTAGAAGAGATAGCACCACTCACCTCGAAATGCCTACAACCAAATAACAAATGTTACTCAAATCATCGAATTCGCGATCCTATCAGATAAGCGACAAACAACGTTAAAATTGAGTAATGCATTACCTCAACTACGAAACGGCATACTACTAATCACATACCCAAAGCGATTATTCAAGCCATTCGCAATGCAAAGCTTGAGTGCGAAACTTTATCACGCCATAACTTTCTCCACCGAACTCCTTTTCAAACATATTTATAGTCAATAAAAAGTGCTTTCAACATACTACTCCCAACTTGGTTACCCCAAAACTCACCAGAAATGGCTGAAATTCAGCCCCGAATATTTCTGTTCGTAACTTGACAGCACGTGCGACAAATTTCGAAATTTCATTTTGGGTAAATCGTAAGTTCAAATTGAGATCCCCTAAAATCTTACAGTTTCACAACATCCTAAACTATTGTTTTTATATAAATACGTAGTTCAACGACTTAAAAATCAGATTTCGTCGCACAAATCTTCAATAATTTCAAATTTCTAGTCCTAAATCCTAAACTACTCTGGTTGAACGAATGAGGGCACAAGCACTTACCAAGCATCGGGATACAATGTTGAGTCGGCTTGGCATATTGTCTGGATTATTAGGGCGAGAATTTTCCCCTTCTCCCGATTTCTTCTTTCTCCTTTCCTTTGACTCTTTTTTCTTTATCTCCCTCTCTTCTTTTTCCTTTTTTTTCTGCCGGACCGTCCTCCTTTCTTTTTCTTTTGTCTCCTCCTTTTTCTTCAGAAGTTCTCCCAAGAGTGGGAGGGAGATAGCGTAGAGGCGAAGCAGTCTGAGTGATTGCATCTCCCACCCAAACGTTCACATCTCAATCAATCTAATCGAAAGCCAGGGTGAAGGAAGAAGAAGAAGAAGCAGAGGAAGAAGAAGCGGAAGAGGCAGATATGGGATTGCTGTCCAACAAGATCAAGAGGGACCGACTCAAGCGTGGGGATCACATCTACTCTTGGCGTCACTTGTACCTCTACGCTCACCACGGCACGTTCCCTTTTTCTCGCTTATTCCAATGCAATCTTTTTCGCGACGATGATGATGGTGGTGGTAGTGATGATTTCGCCTCAACTCCTCTGTTTTTTTTTTTTCGCTATAAAATTGCTCCATTCTTCACATGATTGATAATGTCCTTTCCTAGTTTCATATATAGGAGCTTTGCCCTCGTGGGTCTGTGAGAGAGGTCGTTTTCCTTCTCTTGATGGATTTTCTATCCTGTTTTTACCATTTCTGCTAATATAGATTGTGGCAACGTTACTGATTTTTGTATAAAAGGAGATGTTTTAGAATGAGTAGTCGTATTCAACGTGACAGAGAGATCGAATCCCCTTGACCCTTTTGGAAGTCTGTCACCCCTTTGTCCGCCCTTGCTTAGCTTGTGCTTCCTTTGCTATTTCTGAATTGTTGGTTACTCCTGTCAACTGAAGGAGGTCGAATTCTTTCCATCCTTTGATCGTCCGGATTATGTTCTTTACAAGCACGTACCTTCTATGGACTTAGCTGCTTTCGCATACTGAAAAGATTGTCGCTTTTGAGTTCGCAAACAGGAATATACGTCGGTAAAGGGAAGGTTATTCACTTCACTCGAGGGGCAGGACACGAAATCGGCAGGGGTACTGTGTTAGACCGCATCATTTCGAGCTCATGTCCCCCTCCTCCTGTCGGTACACAATGCCAGATATGTAGAGATCAGTCGAGACTTGATGGTGTCATCTCTTCCTGCATCGACTGCTTCCTTTCAGGTGGAAACCTCTACCTCTTTGAGTACGGCGTGTCCCGTGCTTTCCATCTTGCTAGCGCTCGAGGAGGGACTTGCACCCTTGCGAAATCCGACCCCCCTGAAGATGTGCTTCACCGTGCCTTTTACCTCCTCCAGAATGGCTTTGGAGGCTACGATCTTTTCAAGAACAACTGTGAGGACTTTGCTATCTACTGTAAAACGGGTCTGCTTGTGGTGACAGTATGTATCGGAGGCCGAAGTGGGCAAGCAACAGCTTTTCAGGCTGCTAAAAGTGCTGTCGGGTCCTCTCCACTTACATTCTTGGCGACCCGTGTTACTGGTCTGACAGTTGGTGGTCTGGCAGTTGGTGGTCTGGTGAGTTATGGCGGGTATTGCGTCAGTCGTTTGGTCTCTGACGTTGGGTTTCGCCATGATGTGGTTAAAGTACCGGTCGAAAGACTTGTGGATCTACTTCATTTATGTGATCCCCAAGCTGCTGTGGATGGTCCCACTCCCAGTCGTATTCTCATAGCCGGGATTGACTAAAGATTGCACGCTGCAATTTGCCGGCAGTCTCCGCCAGAACTTTGCCGGCAGTGGAGATGAAAACACTCTGCAAAATGTACGCTTTAACTCTTTGTCGGATGTTACTTCTGCAAACTATACCCAGTAGAAATTTTAAGTACGCTTCAAACTGCAGCTTTGTCGGATTTGCCATCAGAGGTCCTTGAGATGTTTGGGTGTAGTCTTGTTTCTTGTTGTGCAAACGAACTGATCAGATTTGCTTTCAACAGGATATGACCTGTTGATCGTCACCATCTCTGTATAGAAGTAAAGTCGCAAGAGAAAGTGGTTCTACCGTTCTCTGCAATTTTGATATTTCTGCTTCTGGATTGTTTTTAAGACGCTTTTTGAGCAAATCTTGTTTGACCATCAGAATTAATTCTTTAAGCTATACTCCCGATGGGTTAGACTAGCTTTGGCGTGGGTTTTGTCCTAAAATTGCGTATATATGGTATTCCAATTAAATGATAAATTACATTTAACCATCAAAGGAAAGAGTTTCAGACAGGAATAATAATTTGAAATCAGTTTAGTAACACTTGAGGGCTGGCCATGGTCACGGAAGGCAGAGACAGAGAGCTGGCTACGGTTGAGCGAGAATGAAGGTCGCACGACCCTCGTGTCGCTTGCGCAAGGTCGACGTGAGCATCACTAAGGCACAATGAGGGTCGTTTGACCCTTGCCATGGTTGACTGAGGGCCGCCAACCAACCCTCACAAGCTGAGGCAAGGGCTGTGCAGATCCTCGCTCATAATAAACATCATTTCATGGAACTTTCTTCAATATAGGCCAAGGAACGAATGGTGCAAATGCGACAAATTCCATGTCCGAGCCTTGTCTACAATGCAGAATACAAGTGGAGCCTTACCTTACGGATGCTAATACATGTAGACAGGGCAGAAAGAAAGCAAAGATGAAGAGAGGATTCGGGGGTTGCAAGAATGGCGGGCGACAGATCAAGGGAGAAGCGGGGGAGGGAAGGTTTCAATGGCGTCCAATCCAATACCCACCGTCCATCCGCAGCTCCCCGATTGCCTTCCCTCCAAAAAATAAACCCCTCCCTCTCTCTACTTTAAAAAAGAAAAATTGTAAATCTGATTAATAGCCCATTACATGCCGGCCGGGTCAGATATCGGGCTTTTGAATCATCGCTCGGAGCTGTTCAACGAATTCAAAAATGTTAAATGTTGTCCTTACAATGTCTGGGCTTGAACGGACCCATTTAAGGGTGTTTCGGAGTATTCGACGTTGAGACCAAAAAATACCTACCATTCGCAAAGTAACTTAAAATTGTATTTTAGAATCTTGTTGGGCTTTTAGAATCTTATTGACGTGCGCAAGCCCAACATGTTGTTAAATTATGATCATATCCACTTAAACTTAGCATGCACAAATTCTTTCTTCTTCTTCTTCTTTCGCTTTTCTTTTTTTATCACCAAGCGTGGTAAGTAAACTTGAGTAACAGGTTCTGACCAAAAAAAACTCGATTAACAGGAGAGAAGCATGTTGACCTCGAGACGAGCGAAAGGCAAATAGGCGTTTTTAGGTGTCGACCTTACATTAAAAGGCATGACCTAATCCGATTTTGGCATGGATTGAATTCTCAGGCGAAATTGCGATGTACATAAAAGGATATGAGGTTGATCTTCGAGCCTAACATGACACGTATACGCACAAGGATCACCTGTAGGCTATAGTTGTAAGCTAGTGATAAAAGAAAGGCACGAAACATGTCTTTTAAGGGATCATAAGTTTTACAAAGAAAATTATCCAAAAAATCCTAAATCTCTTATAATTTCGTCAATTTAGTCATAAACCTTCTAATTTTGTCAATTTAGTCATAAATATTTTCACTTCTTGTTAATTGAGTTCATTTGATCAATTTCGACCAGAAAATGCTGACGTGGACGTCAGCAGTGCTTTGTAATACCAATTGTGTAACATTGACAAATTTTAATAATATTTTAATACTTTTTGAATTTTTATTTTTTTTTTGATTTTTTTTTTTTTTTGGACTTTTTTCTTTTCCTTTTGCCGATGGCCAACCATCGCCCACAGGGGACGATTGGCCACGGCCAGTCGACTGGCCTTGCCCGCCACAAGTGAGGCCCGATAAGGAGAGGGCGGGCCCCGGCGAGGGTCGGCCTCGCCCAAGCCGAATCTAGTGAGGTCGACCCTTGCCCAACCTAGGGCAACCTCACTAGGTGTCCGCCAAGCGACGGTGACATCGGGCGAGGCCGCCCTAGCCTGGGTGAGGCCAACACCCGCTTGGGCAAGGGCGAGGACGAGGGCGAGTGCAAGCCCCAACAAGGGCTCCCCTCGACTGGCGTTGCCGTTGCAGCGTCGCCCGACCAATGCCTAGCGAGGCCGCCCTGCCCTACGCAAGGGCCAGCTTCGCCAAATCTAGCCTAGGCAAGGCCTACCCTTGCCCGGCCAAGCCTAGGTAATGGCTTCCCTCGTTGGGGCTTGCCTTCACCCGATGGGGCCTCCCTTGTGGTTGGTGAGGCCAATAGACTGGCCATGGTTGGCTGTCGCCTATGGGCGATGGCTGGCCACCAACGAAAGGAAAAGAAAAAGGCCAAAAAGAAAAGAAAGATAAAAAATCAGAAAAAATAATAAAAATTCAAAAAAATAATAAAATGTAATTAAAATTTATCGCGAAGAGGTGGCCGGTCTCAGGCCGGATGGACTCGCAAGGGCGCCTGGTGGCTTTTCAAACCAAGGGGATCCCAACGTGCCGCACCTCAAGCAGCGCTGTCGCCGCCGCCGCCTCCTTTGCTACGCACTGCTCCTTCTTTCTCTTCTTGTCTTGGCCTTGCGCGACGGGGTGGTGGGCAGGTCGCCTTCGTTTGAGGGTAGCGTTGAGGGCGACGGTTGACATGGGTGGAATGGAGGGAAGCGCATGTCATGTCATGTCATGGCACCGATCGAATCACGGACGTTAGTCGAAACGAAGATGATAAATTTGACAGAAGAAAACGGAGATGAAGAATTCTAAGGAAAAGGAAGGATGAAGGAAGGACTCGGGGGTCGCAAGAATGGCGGGCGACGAGGGGGATAAAAGTGGGGGGGAGAGAGGAAAAGTTTCGAAGGCGGCCAACGCAATCCCCACCGTCCTTCCGTTTGCGCCCCTCCCCGATTGCTTTCCCTCCAAAAAAAAAAAAACCCCCCTCTCTCTCTACTTTAAAAGAAGAAAAATTGTGAATCTGATTAATAGCCCGGTACATGTGGGCCGGGTCGGATATCAGGCTTACGAATCATTGCTCGGAGCTGTTTTACGAATTCAAAATTTTTGTATGAATTAAACCATAGCCCACTTTTACTCTCTCTATTAGTTGAACCGGTGATAGTTGAACTGGCGAACTGGAGCAAAGCCTTCATATTTAAGGCCTTTTGGTTGGAAAATGAGGAGTGTAGTAGGATCATTAAGGACACTTGGAATGAACTGGCCTAGTCGCTGAGGATTTGGTATTGAAATTAAAAGCGTGTCATTAACTTTAGGCAAATGGAGCAAGATGACTTTTCTAAACAACCGGAAACGGATTAATGACCTACTAGATGAGTTGCAAGGAGAAAGTAATTTCTAGAGCTTACTTGCACGCAGAAATAAACTGCAGGAACTTACGGAATAAATAGAAAATCTGTACAAAAGAGATATACTGGGGCTTGAGATCGAGAATAGAGTGGCTAAAGTGGGGTGATAAAAACACAAAATAGTTCATGTGCCTATTGATTACATGTGCTTAACGTTTCAATACAAATTAGAAGAATTACGTTGTTTTATTGCTTATTAATGTAAAATTCGAAGTCATATAGGATATGAGACGGTTGCAAAACGGGTTTCAGTGGAAACATGGTTGACCTTAGAATCGAACTAAAAATATAAGGTGGTTCCAAAATAAGGTCCGGTGCAAACTTGATCGGGTATAGTATCTAGAAAAAGGAAATCAGTTATTATTCCACATCGAAGTATCCTCAAAAGCAGTGGAAATCTTCGAATCATACCAAACACCAACAAAAAATAAAATAAAATAAAATAAAATAAAATAAAATAAAGTGAGCAAAAGTTTCGAACTCCCAATCTTGGGCTTGCCTCAAGAAATCAATATTCCAAGTGATCATTCCCTCATTTAAACGATAACGATCCGCCATCAAACCTCCTTTCTTCTGGTCAGGCCAAAGAGATCTAGAAATTTATCTTTAATAATATTTCCCCCACCAAACGTCAGACCAGGAGAGTGTCTGGTTTATGCTGCCCGCTTTAATTGTGGTATTAACAAAGAACTCACTCCACTCCTCTCTAATCCTTCTCCGTAAATCGGTGCCATGTGAAGCTCTCCTATCCTTAGTCAATAGGAATGCCCAGTCATTGCCTGATTTTGTGGCCACCATTTTCCTCTAGAAATGTTCATTTTCGACATTGACACACCACAGCCATTTGTTGAGAAAAGCTTTGTTTAATAATGGGAGGAACTTGATGGCTAAACCACCATTGCAAAAAAGGATTGACTGACAACATTCCAATTCACCAATGGAAATTTATTAGCCTCTTACTATCAGCCTCAATAAAAAGTAAACTACCTTAAACAGCTTCCAGCCTTCAACACAGAGAGATGGTAAAAAGAGACATGAAATAAATAGGAAGGCTGGAGAAAGTAGTTTTAATAAGGGCTAGATTCTTAGTACTAGCTTCAAGAAAGCTCCGTTCCTTTGAAATCTTAATCTCCCCAGTTTAGAGAGGAAAGATCTTTCCAGCTGAAAAGCCTCTTCTAAAATTTCTAAATAAACGGGCTCCCAGCTACACTTGTTGAAATTAGCACTCAAATAGAGACCTAAGTAGGTGATCAGGAACGAACCTAACCAAAACCCCATAACTGACAATAATCAAGTATTGTTCGCTACTTCATCCAGTGGAATAAGCTTTCTATTAGTCTGATTGATTTTAAGCCCAAAAACCGCCTCAAAACAAAAGTATACTCCTCAAATACCAAAAAGATGGTACCATCTGCAAAAAGAAATGCGATACAGTCATTTCCATGTCTCCATTGGCCACTTCAAAGCCAGTAAACCATCCCAAGTCTGACCTTCGACCATTTTGCTAAGACCCTCCATCATCAGGATAAACAAGGGGAATAAAGGGTCACCTTATCTAAGGCCAAGAGAAGATTGAAAGAAACTAGATGAACAGCCATTAACTATAACAGGAAATGTAGGGGCTGAGACACACTGTTTGATCAATTGCACCACCTTTCTCCAAAGCCCATCATCTTTATAACACACAAAAGACAATCACACAAAGCACAGTCAAAAGCCTTCCCGGTATTGAGCTTGCAAACAACTTTCTTTTTTTGCGTTAAATTGGGGATCCACTAACTCATTTGCGAACATAGCTGCAACTAGAATTTGTCTTGTGTCAACAAAAGAACTCCAATAAGGTTCCACCACTTTGCTGATAATGCGTTTTAATCTTGTTGGAAGCAGCTTAATAAGAATTTTATACACACTGCTCACTGACCTAATGGGGAGAAAATCACACTTTTCCTTCAGGCCTCTCCAGGGATGACTAAAGCAGTCAGCAACGGATTCTACCCAAGAAAGCTAGTTATAAGGCAATCAATGTGTTAAAGGAGCCACTATGCTCCTTTTTCTCCTCTATTTGCGCAGCTGACATGTTTATCCCATATGTAAGTTGAGAACATAAAAGCACTTGTTATCAGGTGCACCAAAAGTAAAACCTGTAAGGCGTTGTAGATGCCCAAATAGAGTGTTAAATAAGCCACTAACCAGATCAAAGTTCAAGGCCAACTATGAACGATCTATATGCCGAGCATCTCATGGTGCCAATATCACTATTTTTTCAAGGAATCGAAGGAAATAAAAGGGGCTTTTTACATAGATAAAACTTTCAGTGGGCTAATTATAACAAAGGTCGTTAATCTCTAACAAATTAAATGGAGGTGGACAATGGGATGCCGAGATAAATTTAAATATCTTAATTCTCCAAAAATAATAAAGGAAGGCTGGACCGCCTTTCTTTATTTCGAGAGGGATGATAAGAAGGGAGGTGAAGGGTTTGTTGAAATTAAGCACTGAACTTTCCGTGAGTAAATGTGATAAAGGGAGCGATTCTCATCAGACCATGGAGCATATTAACATGCATGTATAATACCTCTAAAATAATAAATATGCATGTAAACTTCAGAGGTACCAGAACAAGCTGCTTGAAAATGTCAATCGCTTTCCATCATCTTACCTCACGCAGTCTATGAAGTCCTCTACACCTCTCAATAGAAGCAATGAAATAGCACAAGGCATTTACATGATGATGCTGCATCAACTTTGGCATGTCAGAGAAAGAACGCCCCTGGAAAGATATAAAATAGGTTTTTAGATAAAATGTACTAGGCAAGAAGTTGATAGCTATAAATATTGATGATTAGTTCATATCAGAAAGTAGACGGCAACATGCCCGAAATACATGTAGTATCAATGATACTCTCGTTATTTCCTCCGAGAGCAGCCGCAAGCACCTCTTTTGGATAAACATAGCCAGAAAAACTGAAAAAACCTTCGTCCCACAAGGGGGATACCCACTTTGCAAAATTTCTAGGTAGAAATCCTACTCGGATGCAATCTAGTGAAGAAATGCCCAAAAAAAAAAAAAGTACTTGAGGAGCTCAAAAGTTTCCTGATTAGAGAATGCTGATGTCAGTTCATCTTAAAATCAAAAGCAGAAATTTGACTTAAGCTAGGAAACAAGTGCGTAATATATAGAAAGCAAAAGTTTGTAAGTGTTGCCTGGGAAAGCTCTGAAATTCCTTTCCCTCCGCAATATCAGAACAAGCAAGAGAGATTGAATCGACAATCTTTCTGCAGACTCTAAACATTTCTACACCACTGTTAATTGGCAGTTACGAAAAAAAAAATGAAAAAGAGCAAATATAATGGTATCGGCAGTAAGAAGACAATACACAACGACAAAGCATATCTATAAAGGCCAAAATCTTATTTTTAGTGCTACAAATGGAGCTATACAGACGGTGAACCCCCTAATGAGTTAGTCAGCTACCTAGCTAAGCATTCATCAAAGTAGTACTCTAGTAGTCTGGGCTACACCTAAGCTTTAATCAAAAAAGCAAACAATCAAATCGTACAACAGTGGAATATGCCATTCTCCAAAAAACTTGTACTACTACATAAAAGATTGGTTTGCTCAAAGATATCATGCAGATCAATTTTCAAGAACCTTGATTTTCTTGAATCATATTGTCACAATTCAACTTTTCCCCATTCCATGAAGGCATTGAAGTTACTCCGTAAGACCAGAAGAAGCATGGGGGATCCGATATGAACAATATAGCTAGATCGTGAGAGTGATCTCAGAGATTTGCTGCTAGGTCTATTGATGCAAGGAATGTCATGTGGAAGATTTCCAAAGGCTTGCTTGGCCACCCATGCACAAGCTACTAGGGAGCTGATGCTACTCTCCTAATGATAACCACGTTAGCGTGAAACCAATCGCTTTGTTAAATCGAGACACATGCCTTCCTCAGGACACGAGATGCCCAAGTAAAAGAGAGACGTTGTACAGTCAGTCACAATGAAGCATTCTACGATAGAAGCCACAAGAATGAACCCTAAAAGGGAGGGCTGACCTGGTGAATCAGCTTGCCAGGCGCCAACCAAGGGCAATCGGCCAGTGCCATGACAACTGATATCAGAACAAGGTTTCCAAATTTTATGTGTAGATGCCATCTGTCACCATGATTTGAGCATGACCTGCGGAAGAGATGGAACACCTGTTGGGGGGGGTGTAGGCCATTCCCGTAAAGCCTACGGAGAGGCAGTGATGGTGTGGTATGCAAGGAAGCGGACACCGAGTGATGCATTCTGTTGGGTGAGCATTGGGCATTCAAGTCGGTGATGGTTAGGGAAATGCAAGGAAGCCAAAGAATAGGCTGCAGCGAGGTTGTTATGGAAATCGAGTCAGGGAAGATGTCATGGTCCGATTATAGCCCGTTGAATAAATAAAAATGGAAGTGAGCTCCGTAATACCATAAGAAACATGAGGGTCACGTAATGAACGATTCCACTTGATCATGGTATTGGTGTTAACGAGTTTGTGCTAAAAATCAACTGAAGGAAAGAATTTCATGTGGAAGATGTTCAACAAAAGGTGGCCCACTCTATACAAACTGGTCAAAAGCTGGTCTCACTCTCCTGATGATGGCCATAGAAAGCCGAAACCAGTTATTGTATTGAAGCCGAAACCAGTTATTGTATTGAATTGAGACGCATGCCCCGCTTGGGACACATATGCCCCAATAAAGGGAAAAGTGCCAAAAAAGTCCTAAACCTTTTGGCTTTGTGTCGATTTAGTCCTAAACCTTTTTACGTTGTGCCAATTCAGTCCTTTCTGGCCAATTTTGGCTGGATTTTGCTGACTGGACGCCGGCCGGCTGACGTGGCCTGATCGGCGCTGACGTGTACAACTTTTAATAATATTTTAATATATTTTAATATTTTTGAATATTTTTTATTTTATTTTTCTCTTTTTATTTTTATTTTTATTTTTATTTTTATTTTTATTCTTTTCTTTTATTCTTTTTCTTTTATTCTTTTTCTTTTTCTTATCATCTTCTTCCTCCAGCCGGTCGCCGGAGCTCGGCGACCAGCCAGAGGCGACGGTCGGCGAGGTCGACCTCGCCGGCCACCTTCCCAATGGCCGCGAGGGCGCCGGGCGGGCGAGGATCGAGCCTCGCCCATGGTCGGCGAGGGCGAGCCTCGCCCGCCTGGCCTGGGTGGCCGGCGAGGCTCGGGTGGCCGGCGAGGGCGAGCCCCGCCAGCTCGGCGCGAGGCCAGCTGGACTCCTCCCCGGCTCCGTTCTCCGATCCCAATCTCGCCCTAGAAATTTCATCCCTCCTCCGCTCGTCGTCGTCGTCGTCTCTAGGGTTTACAGGAGCTCGAGGTGTCCTCGGTCGCGCGGCTCCAGCCCGGATTTTCGCTGTTTCTCCCACGGCGGCGATCCGTCGGGGTGGGGGTTTTGTGATTCCCGGGTTCTCCGAGGCAGCTGGCCTCACGCCGAGCTGGTGGGGCTCGCCCTCACCGGCCATGGGCGAGGCTCGACCCTCGCCGATCCGGCGAGGGCAAGCCTCGCCACCCGGGCCGCGAGGGCGGCCTCGTGCCGGCGGGCGAGTCTCACCCCTCCGGCGACCGGGCTGGAGGAAGAAGATGATAAGAAAAATAAAAAGAATAAAATAAAAATAAAAATAAAAATGAAAAGAGAAAAAATAAAATAAAAAAATATTCAAAAATATTAAAATATTATTAAAAGTTGTACACGTCAGCGCCGATCAGGCCACGTCAGCCGGCCGGCGTCCAGTCAGCAAAATCCGGCCAAAATTGGCCGGAAAGGACTGAATTGGCACAACGTAAAAATATTTAGGACTAAATCGGCACAAAGCCAAAAGGTTTAGGACTTTTTTGGCACTTTTCCCCCCAATAAAAGGGAGACGTGGCACAGTTAGTCACAATGAGCCATTCCACAATAGAAGCCATGGGAATGATCCTTAGAAGGGAGGGTCGGCCTGGTAAATCAGCTTGCTAGGTGCGGCACAGTCCCATGACCGAGGCCAACTGCCCCGCATTGTGACACATAAACTATTGTAGCCAAGAGCACATAACCAAACTCCAAAAAAATTTCTCTATCACATTAACTTTATAGCCACTTTCCTATAACCATGTTCAATTTAATTAAGCGATTAACTCTAAGCCAACTTCTATCTCACATGTTTACCAAAAAAAAAACTTCTCTCACATGAAGTTGTCAACTATATCCAATTAATAAGATAGTATTCGAAGCCCTCCCATGAATGCCCAGATAAGCATTTTCTTCTTCATTTAAAGTCCATATAAACATTTTCATTGGACAGCTTCCAGAGAAGAAGAGGAACGGATCATTTAAATTAAATAGAGTCCCCACAAATGTGCAAGACAGATAAGAGGACGCTTGACAAATATCCTGCATTCAATTCCAGTGACAAATATGAGGTATTTCCAAAAGGCAACAGATCATTGTGCTTCTATTGTTTCAGCTCACACAAGAGCAAGCCAGTAAAACAAAGTGTGAAGTTATAATTCACCCCAAAGAAAGAAGCCTGTACCAGAGTAAAAAAACATTATGCTCCTGCCTAACAAATGCCACTGAATCTGTGATTTTATTGGTTTATTTGCTTCCATCTCAAAATTCTCTTTCATTATTGTATGCAAAAAAAGTTCTCGTGCATAAGAATAAGAATATGATGAGTTGCTTCCAAGAAAAGAAGTATTCCGCCAATTAAGATAGTATGAGAGTTCAATCCACTGGTCACTGACTTTGAAAACAAGATGTGAAATACATAAGTAATTGATGAAGTGCATAGTGAAGTACATGGAATTACTTGAATAACTAATTCATATTATTTATATTATTGATTTCAATTTTAAAACTAGACTAATTTACTTTTTTTTTTTTTGAAAAGTTGATTAATTGATCAATACTTCAAAATGATCATGTAAGTAAATTATGTCAACAATTTGGTAGACGTTTATAAGGCCAATCGAGTTTGATTTCAAGGGCTTGCCATGTCGGCCCACTAACTCACTCCACATATAATTGTTGACCAGCAGGAATAAAACTAAAAGATTACTTGTTTATGAAAACAAGACTCGGATTTTACCTCCCTTAGAGAAGTTATTGGGATTTCGAACAAGAATGCCGACAGCATTGTAATCGGCAGGCATATTTGTTTCTCTTCTTAGAGTTGTTTCCAGCATCCCAGATGCATTAATATGAGAATCTGAGAGGAAAGAAGCTAATTTCCGTAGAGTTGCACCATCTGAGTCTGCTACCGCATGCAAAAGGTGACTTACGCCAGCAATGGATGCCTTAACCGTGCTTTGAAAACACTAAACATGACATGCTCTGATTGTCCTGATAAAGAATGAAATCATGGAGTCACATCCTAAGAAATCTATATAAGGTAAAAAAACCAAACTTAAGGTTAAAAGGAATTGATAGTGTAGTATTATGTTTATCCATTATCACACCATGAACTGAGTCATCTACCTCATGCTGAAGATCATTAACACTCTGCCTGCAACATTGCCTAACACTGTGGCTATAATATAGAATAAATTTTGGAAACCCTAAAAACCACTTATTACTTCTACTACGACTTCCCTCCAAAATTTGTAATGAAAAAGAAAACAATATTTTAAATTTGAAGAAACTATGAAGAAATTGTATATAATTCTACATGTCGATATTGGAATACTATGAAAGGTTTCAGGTGTTTTGAGTTAATAAAGATACAGTGTGAGAGTCGCTAGATTTATAGAAAGTCGAAAGTTAAGTAGAAGTAACCCAAAATGGCCCTTCCTGCAAGCAACTAAGCACAAATGATCTAAAAAAAACAGAATAAAATCTTCCTCTGTAGCAAACCTATTTGAAGATCTCAAAGCAAAGAAAACATCTGTAAATAATCTTGTTAGAAACCAATTTTCCTCATAGGAAGTCTGGAGACATCAAACAAAAAAATAGCTGCTGTCCAAGATGGAAGCTCTCTTGAGTGACACATTCCTGAGATGGATGAAGCTTCAAACCTGAGAAAAACCAAAAAGAAATATTTAAATCATCAAAAACCTCTCTTTGATGACCTACCCAAATGATAGCCTCCAGTTACACAGCATCAATATCACAATTCCAGCAAAACTATAAATATGTCAGAACATGTCACAAGCTTAAAGCAGAAGACCAATGAGGCACAAAAAAATGTACTCTTTAAGTGGAGCAACTTTTTGGCAAGACTCTCTGCCATCTTTGACAAACTTCACAAGCCCTCTTTTAGTCATCACTAACAATAAATAAGCCACAAAACTCCCAGAGAGATATTGTGATCAAGGAATCTCCGAGAATTTTTCTTCAGGGATCCATTTTTTGCTGAAAAGAAAGATCAAGCTTCTAAAAAAGGTATATCTTCTTTCATCTCATCACAATTGACTGGAGCTTGTCTCCGGCTACACGTACCCAGGATTGCTATATTCCCTTCCAATCTGTGATCCAGATTCATCAATCTGATCTTGGTAAACTCATGTCCCATATCATTTCCCTAGCACATCGACCCCTTCACATTCTCATGCAATTCAAAGATACCAGCTAACTCTTATTTGCTAGCTTTTCCAAAGGACCAGAATATTATACTTTTTGTATCTAATTTAGGCTTATGGATGTGAAAAAAAAAAAAAAAAAAAAAAACATATCTCGGACAGAGCTAGTCTATTTAATCATCTGATCAATTGGAGCTTGTATTGTAGTTTATCTGTAATTTCAAAATAAATCCATTGCTAAAGAACAATTAGATTACCAAAATAAAAGTGAATGACCTCAAAAAGAGAATATTTCCAAGCCTATCACAATTTAACCAACTAATCCAACCCCTTCCGTTACTTTTTTCTCCACATCTTTTCCCGTACCTGCACCATCCCTATAATAGTTGCTATTTCATAGATGGTGAGACAAACGACAGTAACTCAATCAGATATAATTCCTCCGCTCCAACTGAGCTATCGCAATAACTCCTACTGCAATATTTGATGATGTATACATTACCAGGTGACAGGACTACGCAATAAAATAGAACACTTACAGACAAAAAATCAGTCAGATCCAAAGTGTCTTGTGGTGTATAAGAATGGATTCCAGGCACTGACGCAATTAGATATCCCATAGCCTTGTTAAAGTCATATTTGCCAACTCAACAACCCAATGACCCTGAGAAGGTGCATCTATCACGAGAGATGCCATAAATCCTGTTAGTTGAGCAGCAAAATTGGATTTTACACCTTGTGTTATTCAGAAATTTGAGTGAACAAAGATGAGAAATCAGGAGCACTTCTTTGAGGAAAATCTTGCCACCACACAGTATTGGTAAGGCCAGTCCACTGCGGAAGTCAAAAGCATATGAATAATGCAACATCAAAAGTTTGTTCTACAACAGCACAGACTAATAGCGAGAGGGGGCAAAAAGAGGTAGTCAAGAATGAACAAAGCCAGAAGTACGTGAAAGATAAGATATGCCTAACCGCTTCCTAAAAACCATTATTATTAAATAACTTTTGGCATCTCTCATTCCACATCATTATAGCCAAATTGATCCAGCCTATGGCAGGTCATCTCTGAAGTCCAATAATCAACACTTGCCTTTCCCAAAAAGTCTCAGGCACTTTCAGAGGAGAATCAGCTCCCACTTATTTCCCATATCATCTTTTACCATACTACTTACAAAAGTGTAGTGCAGTACTCTATAGATTTTATTACCAGAAGTTGACGAAAGAAGAAAGTCTATTAAATGCCAAGAAAGGGTTGCAGATCAAACGAAAAACTTAAGCAGACTTCTTTTATGAGCCTTTTTCCCCATAACCAGGCAGCATAACAGGAGAAAAAGCTGCAAGATTTATAAAGCAATTATGCCAGAAGAAATTTCCTAGTGGCCATAAAGAGAAGTGCAAGGATTGTGGACATGGTAATGTATATATATTATTAGGCCAAGAAGTATAAGAACATGGCACAAATTACTGGTATAAGGAGATTACAAAAATTAAGGAGTCAATTGACATTATTTTCTTATTTTTTCAGTAGATTTCCAACAATTCTTATTTTTATATTATCCAACATTTTTCCAGCACTTGCATCCACGGGCGCCTTTTGATGCCCTTTTTGCGGAGGAAGCTGGTCTGGTGGGATTGACAAGCCCATGGAAGAGCTTATCAACTTGCTTTTAGGTGGAACTTCCCAGCAAAAAGGAGTTACAGTCGTGGGAACGGGAGAGTTGGGGAAAGCCATCCTTGTAGGGAAAGTCTACAGGGACCAAGCTGTGAAAAAGCATTTTGCGGTACAAGCAGGTGTTCCCGTGTCTCACTCTGTCAACACTGACGAGATTCTACATATCATTCAACATTTTCACAAGGGTATGAAGGTAGCAACTTCTTATGAATTCGAGAAGTTAAATGGTGATGGACAGAGAATGCTATTCGGAGAACTGTTGCTTGATCGAATATACCTGGTAGTTTTACATGACGTAAGGAGCATGGACGCTTGGGAAACCCTCCAATATACATAGCCCAAAAATAACTGTGGCAACAGGATAATGCTTATGACACGAAATGCTTGTCTTGCACCAGTTTCCAACGTGGGAATGGACACATTGGTCTATTTCCCAGAGCCTTTATCCCTGGAAGCACCTTGGCCTCTAATTTTTAGCAGAATTTTTCAAGGCCATTCATGCCCAGATTATTTGCAGACATCTCGGAGTGTATCTAAGAACATCTGAGGGGTGCCTGTTGCTATAGTCACTATATGTGGGACGTTGTCCACTAGAGTTAATCATGGAATAGATGACCCAGAGATGGTTCGCCGCAGTCTTGGTGCCGAAATCAGGGGCAACAACAAAGTCAAGAAATTGAACAAATTACTGTCCTTGAGTTTTGACGACTATCCTTCCATTTGAAAACATGTTTTTTGTATCTGAACATTCTTCCACAAGATTGTGCAATCAAGCATTGGACCACAATTCATCTGCAGATTGCAGAGGGCTTTGTTGAAGTAGTGGAAGGTAAAACATCAGAAGAAGGTGCAATAGGCTACCTGAGGGAGCTTTTGGACTGGAGTTTGATTCAAACTGCCTTGCAAAGTTATGATGGAAAGAATAGAGACTTAGGCACACATGACCTTCAACAGAAATAATATTCTGTAGTCCAGAAGTCGCAACATCACAGGTCTGATCAATGTGAACAAAACGAAACAGTGCCAGGAAAAGTTTGGCGCCTGTCAATACTTGTTTCATTGCATTCCGTTCAAAGAATCTACAAGATCTCTAAGCTGTCTTTGCTGATGTTCTGGGAAGTAGACACAAAACAGAAATTTTCAATAAATGCTCTCTTTGCATGTAGCTCAAAAATGCTCAGCATGTTGATGTCGTAGCTGGTGCGGTTAGACAATTTGCCTTCGGATATAACCTTCCTTTATCTTTTAATGTATTTTCGCCTCAGGGGAATGGCTACCATGACCAGCATTCCAAATTCCATAAGGAGGCTTCATAATCTTGAGAGGTTAGACTCTAAGCACAACAGTGTCACTGCATTGTCGCCTGAGATTCTAAAGCTGCAAAAGCTTCGTTATCTTCTGGCATATTCTTATAAGATGGAACGACACCTATGCAGGAAAGCTGTTTAAGAGCCCCGAAAAAGAATGATTGGTTTCTTTCACTCTGAAGGTTTTGTTTCATCGACCCAGCCAGCACTTATGGCAGGACAGTTGCAGAGTTAACTCAGCAGGCTGGACTCATCAACTTGAGAGAGAAGATGGAAAGCAGCTGAGGTCATCCATCCAGATGCTTTCAGGTCTTTGTGCATTATCTTTAACTTCAGTAGAAGGGAAGATACTTAGTGGCATACAAGATCTAGCTTCCCTCTGAGGTTGCTTCAGCAACTATATTTGACTGGACATCTACAGGAATTACCAAATGGGATACAGTCCAACGATAACCAGGTCAGGTCTCAGTTAAATTACTGCAAGCTAAACATGATCCCTCAAATCCCTTCAACATTTGCCGAATTTTTTGCATCTCGAATTTGAATGTGGCTTTTAATGGATCAACCTTTTCATTCCCGGCTGGGGAGTTTAAGAAGCTCAAGCAATGACACCTGACCAAATTTGATGGACATAACCACGTAAGTAAAGAGGTCGGATCACTTGCTTGCGTGGAAATAGTAGCAATCCGAAGCTGCACACTGTTGCACGAGTTGATGCAAGGTGTGGAGTACCTCACCCAATCATAGATTCTTAGGTTTCTTGGTATGCCTGATGGGTTGATTGGGAGACTTTCAGCGGACAGAACAAGACTATCAGAAAGTTGCGCACTTGGAACATCTGGAATCAAAAGTTGATGGACTCTCAAAATTGTAGGTTGCTTTGCTGGTTTTTCAACTGGAACAGCACTCTCAGAATTGTAGGTTGCTACACATACCCAGGATTGCTATATTCCCTTCCAATCTGTGATCCAGATTCATCAATCCGGTCTTGGTAAACTCATGTCCCAGACCATTTCCCTAGCCCATCGACCCCTTCACATTCTCACACAATTCAAAGATACCAGCTAACTCTTATTTGCTAGCTTCTTCAAAGGACCAGAATATTATACATTTTGTATCTAATTTAGGGTTATGGATTCGGGAAAAAAAAAAAAAAAATCTCAGACAGAACAAGTCTATTTAATCATTTGATCGATTGGAGCTTGTATTGTAGTTTATCTGTAATTTCAAAATAAATCCATTGCGAAAGAACAATTAGATTACCAAAATAAAAGTGAATGACCTCAAAAAGAGAATGTTTCCAAGCCTATCACAATTCAACCAACTAATTCAACCCCTTCTGTTACTTTTTTCTCCATGTCTTTTCTTGTACCTGCACCATCCCTATAATAGTTGCTATTTCATAGATGGTGGGACAAACGACAGTCAGACTCAACAGATATGATTCCTCTGCTCCAACTGAGCTATTGCAATAACTCCTACTGCAATATTTGATGATGTATCCATTCTCAAGTGACAGAACTACGCAACAAAATAGAACACTTACAGACAAAAAATCAGTCAGATCCAAAGTGTTGTGGCGTACGAGAATGGATTCCAGGCACTGACGTAATTAGATATCCCATAGCCTTGTTAAAGTCATATTTTGCCAACTCAACAACCCAATAAGCCTGAGAAGGTGCATCAATCACAAGAGATGCCATAAACCCTGCTAGTTGAGCAGCAAAATCAGATTTTGCACCTTGTGTTATTTCATCATCAGAAATTTGAGTGAACAAAGATGAGAAATCAGGAGCACCTCTACGAGGAAAATCTTGCCACCACACGGAATTGGTAAATGCCAGTCCACTGCAGAAGTCAAATCAAATGAATAAAGCAACGTCAAAAGTTTGTTCTACAACACCACAAACCAATAACAGGAGGGGGCAAAAAGAGGTAGTCAAGAATGAACAAAGCAAGAAGAACATGAAAGACAAGATATGCCTGACGGCTTCCCATAAACAATTATTATTAAATAACTTTTGACACCTCTCGTTCCACATCATTATAGCCAAATCGATCCAGCCTATGTAAGGTCATCTTTGAAGTCCAATAATCAACACTTGCCTTTCCCAAAAAGTCTCAGGCACTTTCAGAGGAGAATCAGCTCCCACTTATTTCCCACATCATCTTTTACCATACCACTTACGAAAGTGCCATGCCAAGTATTCTACAGATTTTATTACCGAAGTTGACGAAAGAAGAAAGTCTATTAAATGCCAAGAAAGGATTGCAGATCAAACGAAAAACTTAAGCAGACTTCTTTTATGAGCTTTTTTCCCGATAACCAGGCAGCATAACAGGAGAAAAAGCTGCAAGATTTATAAAGCAATTATGCAAGAAGAAATGTTCCTACTGGCTGTAAAAAGTAGTGCAAGGATTGTGGACGCAGTAATGTCTATGAATTAATAGGCAACGAAATATAAGAACATGGCACAAATTATTGGTATAAGGAGATTACAAAAATTAAGGAGTCAATTGTCCATATATTTGACAGGTCAGTCTTGTCAATACTCAAATGTTAGAAGGATAAAAGAATATTTTCTGTTTGCAGATCTAACCTACGCTTGAATAATCAATTATAGTTTACATGACATCCACTTAAATCTAATGGTATCGGCTGCTTCTCAGACAAATATTTAACTTGATTTAGTCTTTTGGATCATAAACAGTAACTTAAACGGCATTTGAATTTGCATTGATGTTTCATTACATATATTTACAACCTAAGGGTTGATGGATCAACTAGACCAACTACTTCAACAGTGCATGGAAATATTTTTATCCATAGATGGGGGAATGCTTACTGGGTAAATTTAGAAATGGCCAAATATTAGTTACTGTATGGATTATTTAGCCAAACTTCTATACTCAGGGGTACATGAGATGAAGCTCCACAAATGGGGTGACATCTGTTGAAGATAAAGAACCAATGCACATCTCCTGCTTTAAACACGGATACCACAAACAGTGCAATCTCGGGGGAAAAGGGGGAAAGTTATAGGAAGAACTCTAATTCATATGTGCAGTTCCATGACTAAACCTCCAACTTCATGACTAAGTAATAATGCCATCAAATAGATTATCTGAGAATAATTCTCCCATCATGGCATAAATACATTCAGAAGGAAAGCACTCTATTGCTTGCCAGAAAAAATACATAAGTACAACTTGATCTTACTGCATTGTTCCCATCATGAATAACTTGCATATGAGTTAGCTGTACCCTAGAAACCACCGGATGGAAGGAAATGATAACCTCATAAAAATTTTCCAAACAATAGAAAGTGAGAACAACTACCACATAACCCTAAAAGTGGCAAAATAATTCATTTGAGAATTTCAAAGGAGAAAAGAGCCTATGACAAATGTTAAATCACAATATGTTAAACTTAGGAATCACCTATTTGGCAACCAAATTGGCAGAAGTAGTGATGACACGAATCCTATCCTCTCTTTGGAAAACAAGAAGTTTTGGATGATGACATGCAAAAGCAATGATCCCAGGGAAAGGGGGATATCTGTAAAAGTAATTGTCCAAGAACGCTAAATTGTGTAAAACTCTTTAGGCACATCACTCAATTTAACCGAGAAATGATAAACAACTTACACCACAACAAGCATTGGAAATTCTGGATAAGGTACAAGGGTTCTTTGCTCAGGGCTTGAACTCCAACATCTATCAGTGTCGTGACAAGCAATGGTCACTGGCAAATGGTCAGGAATTCGACAGTAGGATAGAAACCTGCCATTATGTCTCAGCGAAGATACAAGCATCCGTTCAGGAACAAGAACCAAAAACAAGTAAATGTAGACTGATTTTCTAGATGCAAACATGAAAGCAAGAAGGAAATAAGCATGAACTATTCACGTAATTTTTTAATTAACAAGAAAAGCCAGAGCTATAATATTGTCCCTGCAGAATAATATAAGAAAAGGAATGGCTGAACGCATTCACTGCAAAATTCATAGCAAATGTGGACGACAAGAGATGATTAACATATCGGCCAAGAGAGCATGGAACCAAAAGGTACAGATCAGTGCAAAGAAAAAGAAGTACGAACCACTCAATGTCACACGTGAACGTCGCAATGAATATCTGCGCAATGCTTTCGACGGGATAGATAAGTTCTGCCAAGGAAATTTCAGAGCTACAACCAAAAGAACCTTGTCTAATAGATTCAAGACGATTGAGGCAGAAATTCATCCCTGGAGGTGGACAGAAGCTGCGCCTATTTTCATCATTTGCAGTGGAATTGAAACAAGGGCCAGTTTCTGGAGGCACCCGGTTTAGATTAGAGGTGATTCGATCAGCATTCTCAAGATATTTGTTGCCTCTTTGAGATAAGTTTGCAGCATGGGCAGAAACACATGCTCCTTTCCCATCAATCTCCGAGCTCACAACCTTTTCAGCTGGATGCACATGAGTGAGTGGGTGAGGAAGTCTGCACCTCATGCTTGGCAAATTACAGATGGTGTCGGAATTGTTAATGGGCAAAACATTTGGCAACTCTGGTTCGCCACCAGGATCGATGGCAGGCTCCTTGGAAAAAAGATCGAGCCTGGATCCAGATGAATTATTACAATTCAATGAAGCGGGCACGGCTGTTGCCAGAAAAATAGGGCATCTCCGGATGCAAGAAACGGGGTCGGCAGAGTGCAAAATGTGCCTGCACCGAGCCAAAAGCGATTTCGCTTGGCGATAAACAGCTGAGGAAGAGGATGGACCTGGAGACGTAGCAGTAGACCGGGAGGCCAATACCCTTTTGCTGCTGCTCGACGTCGTGGTGGTCATGGTGGTCGTCCAAGGCAAAGAAAACCTCTCCTTGACTGCACAAGGATCATCCGAAGCAGGAGAAACCACTTCCTCCTCATCCAGGACAACAATTCTCCTAATAGCAAATCCAATTCGAATGCCGGACCTACATTTACCATCGCCGCCACACACGAGCAGGACTTCATCCCCTGCAAACAACGCGACGGCGCTGCCCTGCCGACACTCGACTCCATTGACAAACACTCGACTCAAACTACCGCAAGGAGCAGCCTCGCTCTCCTCCCCGACTCTCTCCCTAGAAACAAAGGAGTCGTTCGGCCGAGACCCGGCATGGAAAACGAAGACCTTGCGCTGGCTACCGTCGAACAGGATGCGGCAATGAAGGTTGCTGACTCGGGGGTCCGGCAGGAGGAAGTCGCACCGGCCGGCGCCGCGGCCGATCGCGTAGAGGCGGCCGGCCTCGAGCCGGATGGACTCGCATGGGCGCCCGGTGGCCTTGCAAACCAAGGGGATCCCGACATGCCGCACCTCAAGCAGCGCCGCCGCCGCCGCCTTTGCTAAGCACTGCTCCTTCTTTCTCTTCTTGTCTTGGCCTTGCGCGACGGGGTGGTGGGCGGGTCGTCTTCGTTTGAGGGTAGTGTCGGAGGCGACGGTTGACATGGGTAAGGGAATGGAGGGAAGCGCACGTCATGTCATGTCATGGCACCGATCGAATCAGAGACGTTAGTCGAAACGAAGATGATGAATTTGACAGAAGGAAACGGAGATGAAGAATTCGAAGGAAAAACGAAGGATGAGGGAAGGGAAGGATTCGGGGGTTGCAAGAATGGCGGGCGACGAGGGGTTGAAAGGGAGGGGAGGGAAGGTTTCGAAGGCGGCCAATGCAATCCCCACCGTCCATCCGTTTGCGCCCCTCCCCGATTGCTTTCCCTCCAAAAAAAAAAAAATGAACCCCACTCTCTCTCTCTACTTTAAAAAAGAAAAATTGTAAACTGATTAATAGCCCGGTACATGCGAGCCGGGTCGGATATCGGGCTTATGAATCATTGCTCGGAGCTGTTTGATGAATTCAAAATATTTGAATGAATAAAACCATAGCCCAATTTTACTCTCTCTATTAGTTGAACCGGTGATAATTGAACCGGTGAAGAGGAGCAAATCCTTCATATTTGAGGTCTTTCGGTTGGAAAATGAGGAGTGTAGTAGGATCATTAAGGATACTTGGAATGAACTGGCCTAGTTGCTGAGGATTCGGTACTGAAATTAAAAGCTGTGTCATTAGCTTTAGCCAAACGGAGCAAGATAAATTTTCTAAACGACCTAAAGCAGATTAATGACCTAAGAGATGAGTTGCAAGGAGAAATTAACTTCTAGAGCTTACTTGCATGCAGAAATAAACAGCAGGAACTTACGGAACAAATAGAGAATTTGTGCATAACAGATGTACTAGGGCTTGAGATCGAGAATAGAGCGGCTAAAGTGGGGTGATAAAAACACAAAATATTTCTATGTCACAACCATTCAAAGAAGGCAGTAAAATAGAATTTCCATGTTGAAAAATGCAGGTGATACTTGGAACCGAGACCCAACAAGACTGAAGGTTATGACAATGATTTGTAAGCTCTTCTAGTAAGTCAATATGTCTTTTATAAACACCACAATAAATCTATTTATACACCTTTTGAATACTCTGTTGATCAAATACATGAAAGCAAAAGGCACATCTATTAATTCAAGAGGCTTGATAAGAAATTTCTAATGGCCATATCTTACTTTGAAAATAATTCTAGGTTCATCATCTCCTTTTCTTTTTCAAGTTTAGAAAGTGTCATCAAGTATCTAATCAATACCAAAACCAATTTCCCTATAAGAAGACAAGCCCCAATAGATTCTCAAGAAAAATATTCGATGACAATAATACTTTCCAACTTCACAACATTATTTTTTATATCTTTTAAGTCTGCAGATAATCACAACAGTATCACGATGTGCGGATAACCAAACAACCCCTAAAATAACATCAAGAATATATATATTTAACTCCACTAGATTTCCATGCGACTCTTTATTATTCATCTGAAACACAAACTTCTTGAACACGCGATTCACAACTAAGAAATCATTACTTTATAATCCTCACTTAAATCAATTTGGGGCTCATCTCTTGCTTCATACGAGTCACCACAATGACTCTGTATCTCTTTCTCGAAATCTCACATCGAGAACCTTAAGATACATTCTTCATATCAAAAGTAACAACTCATTTGCCCTTGATACACTTTATAAAGCCAAATAAGCTTCTCCAAATCAAGATCAATAACCGCATGGACTCAAAATGAATCATCCATTCCAGTACTTAACAAAAGATTGACGCATTCTAACATACAACCTCACAACATATTTATAAAATCTACCCAATAAAAGATCATAATCTAAGTTCTGATACTACAAAATGTCACGCTCAAAATCATCACGAATAGGGGCCGCCTTTCCACCCAAAGGATGCGGCTTCAAAGCTCCCAAAAACAATTCCTAAAGGCCCCCTCGTCGATATCACTCTCATAGTACTCATTGTTAGCTGAGGAACCTGAAAATATAAAAAGTTTGGAAAATAAATAGGTGAGCAACCACAGCTCAGCAAGTAATACATCTCTTCTAAGCAGATCGAGCACCCATTATGCATACCTGCAACCAAAAACCACAACTCCTTTAATCCAAAATTCAGAATATAACAAACATATAATAAGAAAATAAGTTACATATGCTTCAACATAGCTGTATTTATAGTATAAATATTCAGTTTATAATAATATCAAAACAAATATCAATAGTCAAATCCATTCATCAATGTCATCAATTCACATGTCAATGGTCTATTCCATTAATTAATCTCATGCCATACATCAATGGTCTATTCCATTGATCTATCTCATAAAAAATCACACGCCGATGATCCATTCCAACAATTAATCTCAAATCACATGTCAATAGTCAATTTCATCAACTAAACTCAAATCACATATCAATAGTCCACTTCGTTGACCAATCTGTTGCTTAATATCAAATCATGGTCATGATACAACGACTAGTGACAATGCGACCAAAATTTCCCCTTAGCAAGGTCTCCACCTATTATTAGCCGGTGGCTTGGTCCACAAGGATATCCTAAGCTAGTATACATACCCACAAGCCCCTCACTAGGCTTGTAGCGATATTTGAGCATAACATCTTCCACAATCCACAAAGCAAATCTAGAATTCATTTCATATATCACAAAAAAGCTTTCGCAATTAAATTCATCTACCAGAAATAGACTCATCTCATTAATTAATTTTACAAACCAAATTGAATCAAATGCATATCATAAAGTATTTCACAAATCAATATCTCTATAACATTCTATAAACCATCTCAAAATCAAGAGCTTTTTGTAAAAAGGTTTCGCGATGTCAAAATATATAATATTTCTCAACTTCATTTCTCAAACAGAACATATTTTTCCACCAACAGTTCTTACACAATTCACAGATATCAAAATATAGCAAGTGCTCGATTCAAATTTTAAGCAACAAACATGCTACCAGACAAGCACTTGAGGAATTCGAGTAAACATAGAATCAAGTAAGGACACCTCCATCACAAGAACAAGAAATGGCAAACATGGATGATCCCGCATAGTCCTCTTAGGAATCATATACTCAGGCATCCTAGGCCCAATGCGAAGGTCCTCTATCTCTTGGAATGGACTCCAACACAGTCTCTCATTGTCACGCCCCGAACCTCGAGCACGCGCACATCCCTCGGCAGTCGACTAAAATTTGTGACGTTCCCAGGATACGTCGCCAACCCATTCATTTTATGCACATGCGGAAGCGAACTCATAAACATATACCCAGATAACAACGAACATGGGATAGAAAAGTAGGACAACCAAACATCAATCACGCTTTATAAACATCTTAGGTTTATACACACCAGCCTATCTCTAGAAAGAAACTACTAAGCCACCTACACTCCGAACCCTTCAACCTCGAGCTCTAGGTTCTCCACACTAGGGACTTAAAAAATTGTAAACCCACGACGGGGTGAGATAAAAATCTCAGCGAGTTAAACCTTAAGCCCTGACTAGGGCGAGAATTCAATCAAAGGCGTCCTAAACACACACCACTCAGAACTTACCTTGCCTCAGCGCATCCCCGCACATTAGTGCATCATATAAATACTTATGCATACAGCAAATGCATTCAAGAACTGGAACACATCATATTACTCATCAAATAATTCATAAGAGTCCCGATTATAAGGCCAAATTGTTATGACACGTCCCATTCCGTGCCACACAATTTCATCCCATAATCAGGCGCGGGTAACTCATATCGATGGTTCAATCCACACTTGATATTCACTCTCAATTTCCAAACTCCAAATTCAAATTCAAGATCCCAACTCAATATTTTGACTCCACATTCTAGCTCAATACTCAAATTCAAGGTTCTAAAGGTGCCTCCCCCCCAAATGAAGTTCCAATATCATGTGGCACTTAGTCCCTGACCACAATAAGCAAAAGCTCAAGGTACTAGAGGTGGCTCTCACGAAGTCACACTGTCGTGTAGCACTTAGTTCTCGACTATAATAAGCAATAGCTCAAGGTACTAGAGGTAGCTCCCACGAAGTCACGCTGTCGTGTAGCTAGTTCTCGACTGTAATAAGTAATAGCTCAAGGTACTAGAGGTGGCTCTCACGAAGTCACGCTGTTATGTAGTACTTAGTTCTCGACTATAATAAGTAACGGTACAAATTTCTAGAGGTGGCTCATACGAAGTTTTGCTATCGTGCACACTTAGTCCTTTGCCTGCTCACAACCATACAGTTTTCTCAACACATCTCATCATCTTTCAATAGTCGCCACATAAAGCAATAACAATAAACCACAACCACGGCACAACCTGTCACGCCCCGATCCTCGAGCGTGCGCTCATTCCTTACTGGTCGATAAATATTTGCGACTTCCCAGGACAAGTCGCCAACCCTTTCATTTTAATGCGCATGCGGAAGCGAAATAAATAACCCTAACAACAAACAGCATGGGATAGGAAAGCAAGGCAACATTTTACAAAAGCCAACTTTTATAAACAACAGGTTTAGTTACAAAACAAGTCTGGTCAACAGTCTACAAAAGATCGACGCTCAAAAGGAAGTTGTCCTACGACCTACTCGTCGAACACAAACACCGATCCTTCAAACTCCACCTCCATAGACTCTGGGCTTCAGTCCTCTACTACGGACCTGAAAATGGTTATATAATAACCAATGAGACAATGTCTCAACAAGTCCACCTCCTAAACCCCTATTAGGAAGAAAATACGCCCCAAGGGCTGCCTAAGCACAATCACGAGTCAGAGGGCTTACCTTGGCCTTAGTTCCTTCCTGCAAGTTAGTTCAATTCATAATTCCAATGAATCATGTCATCACATCAATTCAAAAAAAAAAAAAAAGATCGAAATATCGATCAATTGACTCAGTCGATTACATGTCATCACAACCATCTCTTAGTCGGCCCATTCAATACTATTTATAAGTCCACCTATATTAGGACGCTCACTCTAAGCTGATAAATAGATAGTATAGCTCGCGCTAAGCTGATAAAGTATACTATTTGCAATCTAAGCTGACATATCAGAGCCTGTAGGATGATATACTATATTGTTAACGCTCTCTCTAAACTGATAAAGTATACTGCTCCCAATCTAAGCTAACATATCAGAGCCCGTAGGATGATATAGTATATTATCAATGCTCTCCCTAAGCTGATAATATTGCTCTGGTATACTACTCGCAATCTAAGCTGACATATCAAAGCCCGTAGGTTGATAAAGTATACTAGTATACTGCTCACAATCTAAGCTGACATATCGCCCACAGGCTGATATAGTATACCATCCCGAACCATACAATCAATTCACCATTTTTATCATACCCGATAAAAATAAACGTGTGTGGGTACACGGCCGGCCTTAACCAAAATACAAGATTTTCACTTTTGAACTTCCCACCATTTTCAACAGTCCCAAAATAGATTTTTGGTGCTGTAGACCGACGACCGGTAATTTTCCAATTAATTACCAACATTATCCAATTTTTGGGATAAATACCCACAAACACCAATCACACTTAATTTGCACAATCTGGTACTCAATTAAATAAACAGAAAGTACCATTGCAATCAGTATGAAATTCCGGTCACCGGTCATCCCAGTTTAATTTCCAAAAATAATTAATTAATTAAATTTATTCCAAAAAATAAATAAATAATATTATATTATATTAATATATAATATAATATAATATTTATAAATTCGAAATAATTAATTAATCTAAAGTAATTAATTAAGGCCTAATCAAGATTACACTAATATAATCATCTACTTGGCCTTAATTAATTATCCACTAAACTAATCACATCCCTTAATCTAATTAACAATTAATTAAACTAATCTAACCACCTAACCATAATTAGCTTAATCTAAACACCCCTTAAGCATAATTAACCTCCTAAGAAAGGTTTAGCAAATAAACTCATCGGTTTTGCGTTTTGGTGAGTCCACGGCGACGGCGATGCGGAGACGGTCGACAATCCTCCGAGTGATGACACCAAGCGAGGCCAAGAAGGGTTCAAAAATGGGCCTCGAAGATCGAAAACCCTTGTTGTCTTCGGTTTCTAATCTTGATCTGAGCAGTTGGAACCGGCGGCGGTTTGGCGCGGAAACAGCGAGGGAAATGGGTGGCTACAGGCAACGGCGGACCATGCGAGGTTACGGCGGAGGTTGACGCACTAGGACCTCAACCACATCGATCCAAGGCAGTCCCAATGCTGAAACAGTAGCCACAAATTTGGATTCCCTCTGCAACTTTGAAAAACTGATCACCGGAGGAGAGACAAAGCTGAATGGGCTTGGCCGGAGCTCTGGCGAGAGGTTGGCCGGCAACTAGCGGCACCCAGGGGTCAAGGGGGACCTGTTGGTGGTTGGTATGGGTGGAGGTAGGGTTAGAATGGAAGAAAAATGGTTAAAACGGGCGAAACGGGCGAAACAGGCGAAGCGGTGCAAGCGGGTGGCTTCTAGACAGTTCGGCGGGCGGTTTCTTCTCGCCGGCGTACAGGACAGTCGGCAGCTCCGTTCGGCGCGAGGTCAAGCTCCTTTGAACGGTTTGGATATACTGAAGACAACAATGGGTGGCACGAAGGCTACTTCGTCCAGGAAGACCACTTTCAACTTAGATCTTTGGTGAAAGGTTAGCTGGAGCAGAAATAGGCAGAAAAGAAAACAGAGGAGGGAAAAGGGTCGACGGTGGCTGCTCGAGCTCCGGCAGGCGTGCGATGATGGAGAGGGCTGCTGGCTCAGTTTCCTCTGGTTCTCTTGAGCTCTCTAAGGACCACAATAATGGAGAAGGCCATGGTTCAAGGAGGAAGAAGGATGCTGAAGAGGGGGACCTCAAAGTGGCTTCCAAGGCTTCAACACTTGGCCTTCTCTCCTCTCTCTTGCCCCCACCTTGGCCGGCCCTCACTCTCAGCCGTTTTCACACCTCTAGCTTCCTCAACAAGCTTGCCAAATGGTCCAAAGGTTGAGCACCATGGGGGGCTACGAATTTTGGACATCTCTCATTCAATTCCTCTTCAATTCTAATCAATTCTCACACAAATCAATCCAATTGAAGCCCAAATCAATCCATCAAGGTGTCCTCGTCCATCTCGTGATTTTTCCCCGTCAATTGATCCAACTTGACAGCCAAAGATGCGATCAAAAACGGTCATCTGACTTTCCCGATAAAAAATGGCCTTACTTGCTTTTCTGCCAAAATTCTCGGTTTGTAGAAAAATCTTCTGATGATGAGTCGACGTTTCTAAAATGAATTGTGATCAGAACTTTTAATTTCTAAAATCGGGTTTAAATTCAAGATTAATTTCAATCTTGTGCGATTTTAGCGCATCCTAACCTATCAGGTAATTTTTAGGAACTTTTCGTGCAATTGACTTGTGGTTGATTATTTTCAAGCCATAAAGTGCAATTTCGACACATTGGCGACTCTTAGTTGTCGTGGAAATCTCGAAATTTCAAATACGGATATAGGGAACCAAAATGACAGAGAAATCGGTCTAGTGCCGATCGACAAAATTTTTGCAATTAGGTAGAATCACCCACACTTAATCATATGGTTCTGTCGAATCGATCTATCTCTAGTCTCTAATCGATCTGTACCGTAATGACCCTTACGGATTAGCAAGGTCAAGTGGTCGATTTTTGGTCGAATTCTCGAGTCTATTGCATTTAGATTTCTTAACGGCTTCACCTGAAAGGCTAGTTATCTTGTGAGTGACTAATTCAGAGAAAAGAGCTATATGCGCGTCAATGAAAAGCTTGAATCATTCAATTGAAACCAAAATTGAAAAATCAGGATATCACACAACCACTCGTGCATCATCATGCATAACTTCTAAGCATATCACAGGTCAACCACATCACCAAATAGGCATGGTTCAGCAAGCATAGCATCAAGAGCAATCACCAAAACTACTACCAGTCTTAACCGACAGAAACGGTCCACTCGCGCGTCTCCAAGTTTAAATTTAGAAATCTAATCAAACGAGTTTGGAAAATTCCCAAATTTTAATATGTTATAAAGGATACATAGAATAATATTTTTCATGAAGACACCTTAACCCAGATCTTCCTAGATTAAGCCCAGTAAATCTCTCAATCTAGTACAGAAACTATGTCCGTTTCCAGAAAGTTTATTTTCCGAAATCAGTTTGGTTCAAGACCCTAAACTTGTCCATTTTATTTGAAATTTGACAGATGTGACAAACAACTTTTGTGAAGACACCATTTTCAAAATCGAACCTTAAGAGTTAATAAAAATCATTTGAATCCCAAAAGGTCAACATTTTCAGCACAAACAGATGTTATGTTTGCAAATGATGAAGCTAAAATCTCATTCTTTTAAATCCCTAAAAATTTTGAGTAAAATATATGTCATAGTTGAAGATGTCAAACATTTTTCAAGGATGAATCAACCTCAAAATCTTAACACATTTCAATCCACAAAAATGGCAAACAGCGAGGGTCCATAAACCAGAACTAAAGAAAGTCCACCGAATTGGACTAATCCAACCTCATTAGTGCTAATCTCACCAATTAGATCAACACTAATCCATATTAAGGCTAATCTAACCATTCTAGATTAACATTAATCCATCTTAAGGCTAATACTAATCTAACTAAGCTATTTAACACTAAACTAACCTCCTAAGTACAATTAACAACTTAATCAAAGATTAGGGAATTAACTCACCGGATTTGCCAGCCGATGTGGCATCCGAAATTTTGTAACGATCCTTAGATATACGACGGCCCACGACTGAGTGACGAGAGTGTCGCCGGATTATGACATTGGCTCGTATCATCGTTGGATCGATGAGTCACATATGGAAATAGTTTGTCGAATAAACTATAGATTTATCAAAGTCTCGTTAAGGTCATCAGTGAGACTCATCTCGGTTATGTCTAGCCGACCAAGGAAAGGAAGTATCGATGTCACGGATTGACGAAGTGTTATCCGATTTTGTCATCGACGCCAAGGATTGAATTTTGTTATACCATCATCATCATCGGCACTACCTGAACCCCACCAATTTGTGTATATTTTTCTTTTGGAGATACTACGCGGCTTTATCACTTAAGTGTATATGGAACAAGAAAAGAATTTGAGTCATAAAAGAGTACATTTGATAAATTGTTAAACCATGAAACCATAGGACCAAAAATGCCCCAGGAATGTACAAGATTAAGGATCAAATTGTGAGAAATTGGGCCACTAATCGCCGGCCCAAAACAGCGCAAAACAGCCCCATATTAGTCGACACTTAAGTCAACTAATGGAGGATTGATTGACCAAGAGGCCTCCACCATTGGACACCTCATAGCAAGTAGGAGGACAGGTGGCCATCGAAGCTTCTTGGGAAGGCCATGTCTTCAACAGCTGGCCATTTCCCCTTCAGCCACTGAAATTCCTCATGCAAATATCATCATTAGTCTAATTAATTTTGAGGGAATTATTAGCTCAGTTTTGATGGTGAAGAAAGAGAGTGAGCCAAATAGAATTTCGAGCAGAGAGAGAGAGAGAGACCGAACGAGTGAGCGAGCAAGTGAGAGAGAGAGATGCGAGCAGTGAGTGAGTGCACGGTGTGAGGAAGAAGAGACCGCCCGTGCCCGTGCTCGAGCTGCCGCCATCGTCACCACCGGTCTTCGTCGCCGTTGAGCCAAGCCCGAGCTTTCGGTTTTGCTTGCTGTCAAGCTAAGCAATTAGAGACAAGTGGAAGTTCATTAATCTATGTTATGCATGCTGCAATTATCTGGTGAAATGCTGGTAGATGCGAGAAAATGTAGAATTGGGAGCTGTATGTTGATTTTGGATGAATGAAATGAAGATTGAATGCCAATCTGTGAAGGATTGAATGTGAAGCTGCTGTTTTGTGTTGGATTGAGTTTGATGAGTACTAGATTGAAGTTATACGTCATTGCATGTTGCATTTGAGGCTTGCATGTTTCGAAATCTATGTGTGTGTAAGCTGTGATTGTCGAGTAAGGTAAGGAAATGGTTGCCGAGTGAAGAGATGTAGTGTATATTGCAGTGAGAGAGCTTAAGGATGAATATATGCTTGAGCCAAGCTGTGGAAGGTTTCTTTGTTAAAGAAAAACCTATTGAAAGTACTCTTAGTTGCTGTGAAAAAGTCTTGAAGTGTTGTAACATAGATTCATAGAGAAATAAATGGTTTAATTGAGCTAGAAACGAAAAAAACTGTATCTAACGATTCTGTTTTAGAAAAATTTAGATAGGAAGTCTTTTTATTGCGTCGCCTTGATTTCTAAAGATGAAGATAAGGAAAAGAATCATTTTAGATTGAGTTCGACATTTAACTATGGTTATATGAATGTAAAAACATGAAGATAGAAGTGTACCTATTGAAAACAGCAAGCTGTTTCGTAGAGAATAGCTTGACCTTCGATGATTATGTGAATTTTCTGTAATTTTCTAGATAGAATTGGACTCCAAATCCTTAATGAAAGTTTTCGGACACATCCTTAGTAATAACATATCAAAATTTGAGAATAAATGGACAAGGTTTGGTCAGTAAAAGGATTTTCCTTGTAAATGTTAAATCTAGAAGCTATTACAGAATGTCGGTAAAGAGTATAGCGATTACTGCTCTTAATATATAATGAATTTGACTTAGTGTCTTTCATGGGACTTTTTCCTTTAGGTCTTTTTTATAACATATCAAAATTTCAGAATTTTCTGAGTTCATTTAGGGGTTATTTCGAAATTGTTACAAAAACTGTGCATTGTAATAATCGAGCTATTTTATTCCGAATTTGCTCAAATTGTCCCAAAGGTAAATGCATCTTGAGCTGTTATTTGACATGATGACATTGGCATTCAGCATATCATTCAATATTGAGATTTGATGGAGACTCATGGGACAATTTGTCATTGCATTGAAAAGTGTTTTTGATATTAAGATGTTAATTGATGCCGTTGGACCCTCGAGTCAACGATGCCCCGGAGTCGAGATGCCCAGAGGTTCGAATGAGTCGATACCCTTTGGATGCCTAGTTGTATTATGAATATATGCCCAGAGGTTTTTCCCCGGGAGTGTCGGGATGCCCGGTTATATTATGATACATGCCCGGAGGGTGAGGGGTTGTATTATGATGCATTTTCGAAGGTTAGGGGTAACCATGTCTATGGCCCCCAATGATTCCTCATGATGCCAGGTGGGGTGCGAGATGCCTAGAGGTTCGAATGAGTTGATACCCTTTGGATGCTCGATTGTATTTTGAATACATGCCCAGAGGCTTCCGCGATGCCAAGGTTGAGTGCAGAATCCCATAAGGATGCAAATGTTGGTCCTCTGGGGGGATAAAACCGTTTGAATGATTAAAACTAATGATTATATTAAGTGTGAGTGTGGTCTGGTTATGGGACTAAATTGCATAACATAAAATGGGACGTGTCATAACAATTTGACCCCATGATCGGGACTTGTGTGACTGGACATGATGCATCTTATTGGTTGGAAATGCACTGGTCATTGCATTGAAGAGTTATATGGTTTGGATGCATATTCATTCATTGATTGCCTATCTTGTCTATCTTGCATGAATCTAGATATTGATGGTACTGCGTGATATAGCTTAATGAATCTTTTACTGCTGAGTGGTTGTACTCACCCCGTTTAGGGACTAACATTTTAGACTAAGTCAAGATACCTCTGCTGCCACCACCACCAGCAGATAGACCGAGTGATTGAATATGACCATGAGGAGGAGGACAGTAGAGGAAGGAACTTTTGGATGCCGACACCAATCGATGGACTTTAAGTATACGACTATTGGAAAAGATGTCGGTCATCTTTTGAAATATAGTCGAATATAGAAAACATTGGCATTTTGGTGTACCGACGAATGATGTCCATCTGGTTAAAGTAAATAAAAGTGTTCGGCTTTTATCTTATAAAAGTTTTAGTTGGTGTGCATTGTTTCTGAATTTGGAATAGGGAGATGTTGGATTTTGCTTCCGCTATATGAACTGCGCTGGGACTGATCTAAATGATATAAACTCCCAAGACTTATGGACCCATTATAATTCTATGGTCTCAGAGTGATATATTATCAGGATGAGTGAAAGGCAAGTGATCCATGGCGACCCTAACGATTCGAGGGCCGTCGAGGGGTGCCACAGCCGATGAGTTCACGGTGACGGCGACGCGGAGGCGAGCGAGACTCAAGCCTAAAGTGACGCCAAGGGAGGCTTGATAGGGGCCGAAAACGGGTCACGAAGTCTTAGCCCACAGTTGGAACTTCGGTTCTGTCCAAGGGCTGAACCAAACGGCTTTAAAGGCTGAAATGGGTCGGGCTAGTGTGGGAGTGGGCACAGCGGAACTAGGCGGCATCGGGGACTTCAAGACGGTGACGGAGGCGGCTCGACGGCTCCAAACAGCGGCTAGGTGACTCGGGACAGCAGCTCGAGCAAGGACAACGTGGGCTGGAGTTGCGCGGGCGAGCGTGCTGGCGTGCGGGCGTGCGGCTGCTTGCGGTCTTGGGCAGTCGACGGCAAAGGCTGGCTGGTTTCTCTAGTTTGCTGGCTAGTTCTTAAGCTCCAAAACAGCAACAACCATGGAGAAAGATGAGGCAAAATGAAGAAGAAGGGGCTGCAGCTGGAAAGGAGAGGGACAAGCCTTCAATGCTCACCAAAATGTCAAGAACACTCAAGTGGCTTTCCCCAAAGTCCTCAACTGAGTCCACAACCCTTATCCCCTCCAAGGATTCCCCAACAAGCCACCAAAGCAGTCCAAAATGTTGCTGCCCCCCATGGCTACGAATTTCAGCATTTCCTCTCCAATTTTAGTTCAATTCTTCTTCAATTGGCCTCAAATCAATGGCCAAAATGCCAAGGAGGATGCCCATAACAAATTCCATAATTTTCCTCACCAAATAATCCAACTTGGATGCCAAAAGCGCACTAAAATACGGGCCTCCAAATTTACCGATCCAAAATAGTCTAACTTTGGTTTTGCTCTGAAATTCCGGACTTGTCGAAAATTCTTCCGAGAATGAATCGACATTCCTAAAATAAATCGTGACATGACAAAACTTTCAATTTCTGAAATCGGGTTCAATTTCGCGGTTAATTTCAACCGGACACGATTTTAACGTGACCTAACCTACCGGGTAACTTTTAGGAATTTTTAGGACATTTAATTTTTTTTAGGACATTTAACTTATGGTTAATTATTTTCGAGTCACATTGTACATCTTCAACTCATTGGCGACTCTCGGTTGTGGTGAAAATCTCGAGGTTTCAAATACGGACATAAGGTACAAAAATGACAGAAAAATCGGTTTAATGCCGTTCGACGAGAATTTTGCAATTATGTGGAATCACCAACACTTTAATTACATGCCTCCGTCGAATCGACCTATCTCCGATCTCTGATTGATTTTGATGATGCCGTATTGACCCTTGCAGATTAGCACGGTCGAGCAATTGGTTTCTGGTCAAATTCTCAAGTCTGTTGCATTTAGATTCCTTAACGACTTCATCTGATAGACTAGTTATCTCATGAGTGGCCAACTCAGAGAAAAAGGCTATAAGCGTGTCAATGAAAATCCCATTTCATTTAGTCGAAAGCAGGGTCGAAAATCAGGATGTCACACTCATTATGCCTAAACAGCAAACTGGCCCCAGCCAATCATACCTGCCGACACTTCGAGATCCTCTAGGATTCATGAAGAAGAACATGCCTCAAGTAGTCAAAGTATATGGAATGCCCTAATCTCACAAAGGGAATCCTCTCATAATATCAACGGTCCTCCTAATGACATTGGAATGGAACAACACTACGAGAAAGAACGACTTGCATGACATAGCTCTGATTATTCAAATTATAACTATAACTCTCAAGATGATAGATAAGACTTGTAGCGAAAGTTACTATAGCACAAGTCATTATAGCAAAATACTGTAGCAATAAATCCCGTTCATATCACCTATAATAAATCCCGACAAGTAATCCCTGAGCCTCTGTGTGTTTTAAGACCCGTGAATTTGATCTTTGTTTTTTGTGACCTTTTAATGCCTATAAAAAATAAAGATGATGTAATGTTTTTGGTAGTCCTTGAAGTAAAGTGTGTGCTTATGCAAATTCTCTCTGTGTCTCTCAAAACATTTCTTCTTCTCGAGCCTAGTAGAATCATCTAAGAAACGCAACTCGGCTAAGTTAGAGATGTTACTTTCCTAGTATCTTTAAGCATCTTTGATCCAAATTTCCGAATAGTTCACAGCTAAAAGGCAGTCCTTGGAAGGCTCGTATAGAGGTTTGCTTGTTATAGGATAACATACCTACTGCAACTAACCTTGTCTTCCTAATTCGAAGTATAGATCCCCTTTATCATTTTGAAAACATGGGTTTAAAAATTCTTAGAAGAGATAGCACCACTCACCTTAGAACGCCTATGACCAAATAACAAATGTTACTCAAATCGTCGAATTCGCAATCCTATCAAATAAACGACAAACAACGTTAAAATTGAGTAACGCAGTACCTCGACTACGAAATGGCTATACTACCAATCACATACTCAAAGCGATTATTCAAGCCATTCAAAGTGCAGAGCTTGAGTGTGAAATTTTATCACACCATAACTTTTGCCACTGAACTCCGTTTCAAGCATATTTATAGTCAATAAAAGCGCTTTCAACATACTACAAGAATCCAAGCTTGGTTGCCCTAAAACTCTCCAGAAATGGCTGAAATTCAGCCCCGAAGATTACTACTCAGAACTTGACAGCACGCACGACAAATTTCGAAATTTCATTTTGGGTAGACCTTAAGTTCAAATCGAGATCCCCGTAAAATCTTACAGTTTCACAACATCTTAAACTATCATTTCTATATAAATACGTAGTTCAACGACTTAAAAATCAAACTTCATCGCACAAATCTTCAATAATTTCGAATTTCAAGTCCTAGATCCAAAACTACTTCGGTTGAACGAATGAGGGCACAAGCACTTACCAAGCATTGGGACAGCTTGGCAAATTGTCCGGATCATAAGTGCGCGAATTTTCCCCTTTTCCACTTTCTTCTTTCTCCTTTCCTTTTGAATCCTTTTTCTTTATCTCCCTCTTTCTTTTTCCTTTTTTCTCTGCTGGAACGTCCTTCTTTCTTTTTCTTTTGTCTCCTCCTTTTTCTTCAAGAGTTTTCCCAAGAAAGCCAGGGTGAAGGAAGAAAGAGAAAAAGCAGAGGAAGAAGCAGAGGAAGAGGAAGAAGAAGCGGAAGAGGCAGAGATGGGAGTGCTGTCCAACAAGATCAAGAGGGACCAACTCAAGCCTGGGGATCACATCTACTCTTGGCGTCTCTCTTACCTCTACGCCCACCACGGCACGTTCCCTTCCCTTTCTCTCGCTTTTTCCAATGCAATCTTTTTCGTGACGATGATGATGGTGGTGGTTCGCCTCAATTCCTCTGCTTTTTTTTTTTTTTTTTTTTTGCTATGAAATTGCTCCATTATTTACATGATTGATAATGTCCTTTCCTAGTTTCATATATAGGAGCTTTGCCCTTGTGGGTCTGTGAGTGAGGTCGTTTTCCTTCTCTTGGTGGATTTTCTATCCTGTTTTTACCACTTCTGCTAATATAGATTGTGGCAACGTTGCTGATTTTTGTATAAAAGGAGATGTTTTATGATGAGTAGTCGTATTCAACGTGGCAGAGAGATCGAATCCCCTTGACCCTTTTGGAAGTCTGCCACCCCTTTGTCCATCCTTGCTTAGCTTGTGCTCCCTTTGCTATTTCTGAATCGTTGGTTACTCCTGTCAACTGAAGGAGGTCGAATTCTTTCCATCCTTTGATCGTCCGGATTATGTTCTTTGCAAGCACGTACCTTCTATGGACTTAGCTACTTTCGCATACTGAAAAGATTGTCACTTTTGAGTTCATGAACAGGAATATACGTTGGTGAAGGGAAGGTTATTCACTTCACTCGAGGGGCAGGACACGAAATCGGCACAGGGACTGTGTTAGACCGCATCAATTCGAGCTCATCTCCCTATCCTCCTGTCGGTGTACAATGCCAGATATGTGGAGATCAGTCAAGACTTGATAATGTCATCTCTTCGTGCATCGATTGCTTCCTTTCAGGTGGAAACCTCTACCTCTTTGAGTACGGCGTGTCCCCTGTTTTCCATCTTGCTAGCGTTCGAGGAGGGACATGCACCCTTGCGAAATCCGACCCCCCTGAAGATGTGCTTCACCGTGCCTTTTACCTCCTCCAGAATGGCTTTGGAGGCTACAATCTTTTCAAGAACAACTGTGAGGACTTTGCTCTCTACTGTAAAACGGGTCTGCTTGTGGAGACAGCAATTAGCGAAGGCCGAAGTGGGCAAGCAGCAGCTTTTCAGGCTGCTAAAAGTGCTGTCACTCCACTTGCATTCTTGACGACCCGTGTTCGTGGTCTGGCAGTTAGAGGTCTGGCAGGTAGCGGTCTGGCAGTTGGTGGTCTGGCAGCTGTGAGTTATGGCAGGTATTGCATCAGTCGTTTGGTCTCTGACATTGGGTTTCGCCATGATGTGGTTAAAGTACCGGCCGAAAGACTTGTGGATCAATCTCATTTATGTGTTCCCCAAGCTGCTGTGGATAATCCCACTCCCAGTTGTATTGGGGTTCGCCATGATGTGGTTAAAGTACCGGCCGAAAGACTTGTGGATCAATCTCATTTATGTGTTCCCCAAGCTGCTGTGGATAATCCCACTCCCAGTTGTATTGGGGTTCGCCATGATGTGGTTAAAGTACCGGCCGAAAGACTTGTGGATCAATCTCATTTATGTGATCCCCAAGCTGCTGTGGATAGTCCCACTCCCAGTTGTATTGGGGTTCGCCATGATGTGGTTAAAGTACCGGCCGAAAGACTTGTGGATCAATCTCATATATGTGATCCCCAAGTTGCTGTGGATAGTCCCACTCCCAGTTGTACTGTCAAAGCCAAGATTGACTAAAGATTGCACGCTGCAATTTGCCGGCAGACTCCGCTAGAACTTTGCCGGCAGTGGAGATGAAAACACTCAGCAATATGTACGCTTTAACTCTTTGTTAGATGTTACTTCTGCAAACTATACCCGGTAGATATTTTAAATACTCTTCAAACTGCAGCTTTGTCAAAATTTGCCATCAGAGGTCCTTGAGATGTTTGGGTGTAGTCTTGTTTCTTGTTGTGCAAACGAACTGATCAGATTTGCTTTCGACAGGATATTACCTGTTGATCATCACCATCTCTGTATAGAAGTAAAGTCGCAAGAGAAAGTGGTTCTACCGTTCTCTCCAATTCTGATATTTCTGCTTCTGGATTGTTTTCAAGACGCTTTTTGAGCAAATCTTGTTTGACCATCAGAATTAATTCTTTAAGCTATACTCCCGATCGGTTAGACTAGCTTTGGCGTGGGTTTAGTAGAAATATTCTTTTATAATGTGACAAACATAAAATAAGAGAATAAGTTACATATGATTTAGTAGAAATATTATTTTCATAATAATATCAAAACAAAGATCAATGATCAAATCCATTTATCAATCTCATTAATTCACATGTCAATGGTCCATTCCATTGGTTAATCTCATGTCACACATCAATAGTCTATTCCATTGATCCATCTCATATAAAGCCACACGTCGATGGTCCATTCCAACGACTAAACTCAAATCACATGTCAATAGTCCACTCCATTGACCAATCCGTTGCTCAATATCAAACCACGATCACAATACACTGTCTAATGACAATGCAAAAAAGATTCCCCCTTAGTAAGGTCTCCACCTATTATTAGCCGATGGCTCGGCCCACAAATATATCCTAGACTAGTATGCGCATACCCACAAGCCCTCATGGGGCTCACAACGATATTGAACATCAACACCAATCTACAACAACCTCCACAATTCACAAAGCCAAATCCAAAAATTATTTCATATATCACAATACTTTTCATAAATCAACCACATAACATTTCGCAACTCAATTCATTCACCACAAATATTTTTCGTAAAATATTTCTCAAATCATTTTAGGACTCATCTCATAAACCTTTTACAAACTGAATCAAATCAAATGCATGTTAAAAAACTTATCACAAATCGATATCTATATAACATTCCATAAAACATCACAAAGTCAAGTTTTTCGTAAAAAGGTTTCACAAACCCAAACGATGTAATATTTCTCAACTTATTTATCAAACAGAATATATATTTCCATCAAAAAGTTCTCACACTATTCTCAAATACCAAAATATAATAAATGTCCGATCCAAATTTTATGCAACGAACATGCTTATTCACAACTCATAAAATATCAAATCTTTATCATTTTGAAAACATGAGCTTATAAATTTTTAGAAGAGATAGCACCACTCACCTTGGAATATTTAGGACCATTACTTGAATCGTCGAACTTGTGATCCTATCAAATAAGTGAGAAACAATGTTAAAATCAAGTAAAATGCTACCTCAACTACGACTCGACTAAACTGAGCTTGAACACTTACAAAACGACTCCCTTGCGCCAACAAATCGCTCACCCAAAGCAATTTCTCAAAGCTGTCCATAGCGCAGAGCTTAAGCGTGAAATTTTGTTATGCCATAACATTCTCCGCCGAACATCATTTCAAACGTACTTATAGTCAATGGAAAGCTCTTCCAACATATTACAAGAACCCTAGTTTAGCCAACCCGAAGTCAAGCCAAATATCAACAAAATATGGCCTCAAATACCTGGTCGCACACTGTTCATCACTCGCAATAAATTTCAAAAAAAAAAAATAATTGGGCAAATCGTAAGCTCAAATCATGATCCGAAAATCTTACAACTCCACAACACCATAAATTATCATTTCTATAAAAATACATGGCTCAACGACTCAAAAATCATACTTCACCACTCGATTTTTCCAAAATTCCGAATTTCAAGCCTTATGTCCAAAACTACTCCGATTGAATGAACCGGCCGGGGGGGCATGAGCGCTTATTGGGCATTGTGTTACGTAGTCAAGGTGGCTTGGCAAGGCTCCCATGACGCGTATGCATGAAACCCTTTTTCTTGTTTTCCTTCTTATTCTTTCTTTCTCTTTTCCTTTCCTTGTACATACTCTCTAGTCATCCCTCCCTCTCTCTCGTTCTTTCCTTCTTTTCCCCTTCTCTCTTCCCCTTTTATTTCCTCTTTTTGCTTTTTTCTTTTCTTTTCTTTTCTTTCCTTCTCTCTCTTCTTCTTTTTCTTCCTCTCTCCTGAAGACTCTTGGCCTCTCCTCCTCATTCTTCTTCTCCTATTTTCTTCTTCTTTTGACCGTTCAACCATCTCTCTCTCTCTCTCTCTCTCTCTCTCTTATTGGGTCAAAACCCATATTTTACATCCTCCCCTCCTTAAAAAATTTCATCCTCGAAATTTAGACATACATCAATTACCAAACAAGTGAGGGTATTTGTGTTTTGCCTCCTCCTCGAGCTTCCAGGTGGCCTCTCTCTGTTATTGTGATTTTTCCATTTCTCATTAGGTGTCGCTCCACAATTTTTCATCACTAGGAAGATGTTTTGTTACCTTCCTATCAAGTCATTCATTGCCAACCCAAGAATCATAACATTCCACACGGAGACACCTTTGTTCTCCCTTAATTGGAAAACATCAAATGCATTTTAAACACAACCACACTTCATGTACATATCTATCAGGGTCATACCCAGAACAACATCAAGTTCAAGACAAGTCTTCTTAATTTTCGCATGAACCCATTTTGCTTAATCAGGGCAACCAAGTGAGTATAAGTTCAGATGATACTCACCAAAATAATTTCATCGCTCTGCATCTCAATATGTGTGACTAATTTCATATGCCTCAATGATGGCAGTCCAAGTCCCGTACCTTAGACAGGGATTGAAATGAATATGGACTTCGCAATAAGAACAGATTGCCAACTTCCATACACTTTCATTAATTTTTTAAGAAACGAAAGGGATTGTCTCAAATTTTTTTTCAAAACCTGTCCATGGATCTCCTTCCCAATTTTCAAATCTCTAAGTTGAGCAAGAACATTCAAAAGCATTGCTAGCGCAACAAAGTCTAGCCTATGCTTCAATAACTGCATAGCTCTAAATATATCCAAAGTCTCATAGAGAAACCCACTCTTTGCACGAGTCAATCATTGCTATCTAGGAGATCACATTTCTCTAAGACATACCTTCAAGTAACTTGAGTGAATAATTTAAGATTATGTATTTCGAGTACATCACAATCAAGGAAGTAACCATAGTCACCTTATCAACAAATCTATTCTTCGTAGTTTAAGTATGAATCTCTTTCCCATGTTTTAAGTCCTTCAATGGGCACAAACCAACAAAACAGTGACAATTGTGACACTATTAGACCTGCAACCTTCTTGCTGCATCGACACAGTTGACCTCAAGGCCTATTCAAGCCTCCCTTTAAGATATAGTTCGACGCTAGAGCTGTCCAAGAAATGACATTTCTTTTTGATGAACCATAAAATACATGTCTTACATATCTTATGTCACCACGCTTGTAGTACAAATCAATCAATCCAAATTGTATGAACAGTTGCTTCGAGTCTCTCCTTGTCTTCAGCACATACGCATGAACCTCCCGGCCTAATCGTCATGCCTATCACAAGTAGGATTGTTGTCGATATAACTGAATTTGGAGTAATTCCTTCTTTCTAAAACCTTGGTCTTCTTTGAGAAAATTTTTATTTCTCCATCGTAAAAGAACTAGCCATGTCTTTCACGTCAGCAAAATCTACTTTTGAGCTCTCTCCTCAAAATAATTTTCTACACTATTGAAAAATGTAGCATTTTCTATGTCTGGAATTCATGCCTTCACCAATGTCACAAATTGAATTGCCACAATTAGCAATCTTGTTTGGCTCCTTAGTTTTAACCCTTGGTCACAAACTTCCAAGTAGTCAAGGGTAGAGAGCTTAGATTTACATTTAAAACTTCACCACTCGCTCGGATTCACAGATGTCATATTTTGACTCGTATAAGACAAGCGTAAACCCATTGTCTAAACCAAAACCCCTTCCTTATATAGATTGATGAATTCAATTGACATGCACCATCAATCGGAAGTCTAATAATCTAAGCCGCCAATGCAAGGAGGCATTGTCGCATCTAATAATCTAAGCCACCAATGCAAGGAGGCATTGTCGCATCCTCCTTTTCGTCCGTAGGAAATTTGACCACAACTGCTTTAATTATTGTCAAAAAGGGTGACGCACTAGCAACATCAATCAAAGCAAACCTAATAGCTTCTAGTGGATCGATAATTCCATATTTGACCATAACAACGTAGCCACCTTTTGCTGCATCTTATCCTCAGGGTTATCCTAGGTCATCCTGCTCCAAGAATTTTCTTATGACAACAGCTCCCTTGACACCAACATTGCAAGCAATGATATCCTCAAGCATCTTCAATGCGTTCTTAATATTTCTTAAAAACCATTTTTTTTTTTTGGGATAAGTGTTGCGGAAGTCCTAAAACTTGTTAAGAAAATGCATTTGAGTCATAAAACTTACAAAAAGTATAAATAAATCCTAAAACTTGTCAAAATATTTCGTTTGAGTCCTAAAATCGACGCCATTAGTTTTATTGACGGAAAATGCCGACGTGGTGCTGACGTAATATTTTAAATGATTTTTTTTTTTTCCAGCTGGTTTTTCAAAATAATTTTTTATTCAATTTTTTAAAAATTATATTTAAAAACTAAAATTCAATTTTTAAAAACTATTAAAAAAGGAAAAAAAAAAAAGGGCGGAGTCGTTGACTGCCCATTGTCGGAGGAGCCGGCGACGGCCGTCGGCCGCCGCCCAACTAGGGCGAGGGCCGGCGACCCTCGTCTAACGCGGGCGAGGGCACCCAAATCTGGGCACGCCGGCCCTCACGAGGGGCCTACGAGCCCTCGCCCGCCCCGGGTGAGGCCTCGCTGCCCCCTTGCCTCGGGGCCGCCGCATGAGGGCCGGCGTGCCCAGATCCGGGCGCCCTCGCCCGCGTTAGGCGAGAGTCGCGCCCTCGCCTTGGCCGGCAAGCCCTCGCCCACGCCAAGCAAGGGTTGCTTGGCCCTCGCCTAGTCGGGCGGCGGCCGGTGACCGTCACCGGCCCCTCCAAAGAATGGGCGGTCGGCTCCTCCCGCCATTTTATTTATTTTTTCTTTTTTTAACAGTTTTTAAAAAATTGAATTTTAGTTTTTAAATATATTTTTTAAAAAAATTGAATAAAAAATTATTTGAAAAAGCTAGCTGGAAAATTAAAAATAATTTAAAATGCCACGTCAGCATTTTCCGTCAATAAAACTAACAAATCGATTTTAGGACTCAAATACATTTTCGTAACAAGTTTTAGGACTTCTGCAGCACTTATCATTTTTCTTTTTTTTTTAAAAAAAATTAAAGTTGGCAATTTGTAACTTATCCAATTCTTTTTATGCAAAAGGAAGAGCAACACCTCCACCTAATGCTATACCCTCTTCTATAGCTGCCTTTCTGGCATTCAAAATATCGGCAACCCCTGTTCTTCTTCTCACCTACTTCTACTTCGCTAACTTTTCCAATCTTCAATACAATCGCACCACCAGATAGATTGCCACTCTCTCTTGCAATTTCAGATCATCTTAGCTTGGCTCCAGATCCTCCACTCTACGGCCCTGAAAAGAATTGAGCCCATGACGGGGTGAGATATAAATATCAGCGAGTTCACGCTCTAAACCCCGATTAAGAGGGTAATATGCCAAGAGGCGTCCTAACCACACAATCATACAACCATAGAGACTTACGTCGTCTTAAATCCACCATGCAGGCCGGCACAGTTCATATACACCATGCATAAAATCGATGCATGCAACAATTGAAACGCCTCACTCAACTCAATAAATCACAGGGGTCCCGATTATAAGACCAAACTGTTATGACACGTCCCATATTATGCCACATAGTTTTGTCCCATAATTAGGCTTAGCTAGCTCAGCCAACCATGCATTCCAATTGTTAATTACACCCCTCAAGCGTACGGCCAACTCTAAGTTTGACGGTCTTCTAGCACTTCCAGGCGTCGTCTCACTTCCTTTGAGCACGGCAACGTCTCTCAAAGACGGCTTTCTCCAATGAGTGTAGGTATAGAATTTACTGCACCCGAGTCCCAAATGAATGGGTAACATTCGGCTTAACAGCCCGGGACGGGTTCTCTTAACCAACACATGACCATTCAACCTCAGCCCAAGACACCATGTATTGCACTCAAATGCCTCAACCAAAATGGTGAACCTGGCCTATTTTCTTCGTATTAGAAATACACGGTAAAATAGTCGTGTGTAGGTACACGGTCAATTCACACTAGAAAAATTGATACTCTTCCTTTTAAAATCCCACTATTTTATATAATATATAAAACCATTTTCAGTATTAAAATCCGACACCCAGGATTTTCTGAATAATTATCGAAATTCACAAATTTTGGAATAAATAATCAAAATTCCAATCAGCACTCAATTTACACAAATTAACACTCAATTGCAGAAATTAAACACACCATTGCAATCAGCACGAAATTCCAGTCACTGACTATCCCAATCTAATTTTTGAGAAATTATTAATAATTAAATAATTACTAAAATTAATTAAATAAATCAATTTAACTACCAAAAATGCTAACTTAGGCCGAAAAAACCTAATTAAATACATAAACGGGCCCGAAAAATTCCCGAACCAATCTAGATAAATAATACAACTTATCTAGTCTCTAATAATGCTACTCTACCCACCTAACATGCATAATTAACTAATTATATCACTAATCTAATCTAACTAACCACTTAATCCCTAATTAATTTAAACTAAACACCCATTAAACGTCATTAGCCTACTAAGTAAAGCTTAGTGCATAAAATCATCAGTTTAACGCGAAAACCGGTTCATTACGACGGCGGCACGACGGCGGCCGAAACTCGAACTTGCGGCGGCGCCAACGGGGGCTCAGGAGGGCCCAAAAATGGCCCAACAAATCTCAGCCCAAGCTGAGATTTGTTCTAGAATAGAGCTGGATTGAAGATGGGCTGGAAAAAGGTGTGGACTGCAGGCGGTGGACTTCGAGTGGGCTGGACCGGCGTGGAGACAACAGTGAAGGAGTAGAACCGGCTGAGTCCACTTCGTGAGGCTATTGGCGGTTGACTTGGGGGGTTGATCTGGCAACGGCAGCGTGGGAAGAGAACCGGTGGAGACGGCAGCTAGCGTGAGAGGGGGAAACGATGAAGTTGGTCGAAGATGGGGCAACTGGCGGTCAACACTTGGGGCTTCAACAAGTGAACGTTGACTCAGTGGACGTGTGGCAGCGGCTGGGGGATTTGGTGGAGCAGCTGCAGGGGTTCATCCAAGGAGGGGGCTCGAACCGAGGAAGAAAAGAAGACAAAATGGAAGCAAGGCAGAACGGATGAAGTCTTCGGCTGAGGTAGAAATTGCACGAAGAAGATGAAGACCGGCAGAGGCGTGCTCGAGAAGCCAAGGGAAACGGGAAAAGGTCAACAATATCATCCCTTCCATTAATTGCTTGTCCCCCTAATACTTTCTTGAAATATAAATCCACCATTAATCAATTTTGATACCAAATGTTGCACCCCCCACGCCTAGCTCTGAATTTACTCAATTTGGACTTCAATTCCTTCTTCAAATTCCCTAATTTGAGGTTCAATTTTGTTGAAAAAAAAAGCTCGCACAATTTCCACAATTTCCTTTCATCAAGTAGCTCGATTTGGAAGTCAAAAATCCCTTCAATTTGGCCCATCCGGATTTCTATTCTTTTTCGAATCGTCCGAAATGATTTTCCGAAAAAATCCCAGAATTGCTGAAAATTTTTCGAATGATAAGTCGACGTTCCTAAAATAAATCGTGACACAACAGAACTTTCGATTTTTGAAATTGGGTTCAAATTCGCGGTTAATTTCAATATGACGCAATTTTAACGTGACCTAACCTATCGCGTAGCTTTTATGAATTTTTAATGTAATTGACCTGTGATCGATTATTTTCGAGCCACATTGTGCATCTTCGACACATTGGCGACTCTCGGTGTCATGAAAGTCTCGAGGTTTCAAATATGGCTACAGGGTACATAAATGACAGAAAAATCGATCTAGTGCCATTCGACAAAAAATTTGCAATTAGGTGGAATCACCCACGCACTAATCACATACCTCTATCGAATCAACCTATCTCCAGTCTCTGATCGATTTTGACGGTGCCATAATGACCCTTGCAGATTTGCACGGTCAAGCAATCGATTCCTGATCGAATTCTCAAGTCCATTGCGTTTAGATTCCTTAATGGCTTCATCTGAAAGACTAGTTATCCAGTGAGTGATCAGCTCAGGGAAAAGAACTATAGGCACTTCGATGGAAAGCCCAACTCATTCAATCGAAGACAGAACCTGAAATTCAGGATGTCACAACTCTTCCCCTCTTATAAAAAATTCGTCATCGAAATTTAAACCATTACAAATCTTTAAACAAAAAGGCGGGGGTATAGTCGTCTCATTGAATCTTCACTTTTCCAGGTTGCTCCTTCAGTGCCGTGGTGTTGCTAGACCACTTTAACCAACGGAATGGTCTTGGTGCGCAGAACCTACTCCTTACGATCCACAATCTGAACCGGATTTTCCACGTACGACACTCTATCGTCCACGTCCAATTTCTCAAAATTTAGCACGTGAGCCAAGTCATGCTCATACTTCCCCAACATTCACACGTGAAAGACGTCACGCACTTGCACTAACCTCAGCGGTAATGTAAGACGATACACTAGGATCCCGATTCTTTCAAGAATTTCAAATGCATCTACGTACCTCAGGCTCAGCTTTCCCTTTTTGCCAAAGCGTGAAGTACCCCTCATTGGTGACACCTTCAAAAAGACGTGATCACCAACTTGGAATTTTAATCGTCTCCGACACTTATCGGCGTAGCTTTTCTGTCGGCTCTGAGCAGTCTTCAATCTGTCCCTAATGATGGCAACTGCATCCACTGACTGCTCAACCAACTCTGGGCCTGTGATCTTTCGTTCTCCAACCTCATCCCAACACATTGGCATTCTGCATACTCTGCCATACAACGCTTCAAAAGGAGCCATCTAAATGCTCTGCTAATAGCTGTTGTTGTAGGCGAATTCAACGAGATGAAGCTGTTCCTCCCAACTTCCCTCGAAATCCAAACGCAAGCTCGCAGCATGTCCTCAAGGGTTTGAATTGTCCTATCAATGTCACGCCTCGAACCTCAAGTGCGCACACTTCTCTCAGTGGTCGATAGAATTTTGTGACATTCCCAGGACTCGTGGCCAACCATTTTCATTTTATTGCATATGCGAAAGCAAATGAACTAATCTCTTGACAACAACATACATGGGATAGGAAAGCAGGACAACCAGTTTCAAATCAAATACACTTTCATAAGCACCTTAAGCTTATACAGAAAGTCTATCTTATAAAGAACTACTGAGCCACCTATGCTCCTGACCCTTCCGCTTCAAGCTCTGGGTTCTTCACACTAGAGACCTGAAAATGATTATACAATAACCAATGAAATATAAATCTCAGCGAGTCCTCCCCTAAGCCCCCGATTAGAACGCTAACTCAACTTGGGGCATCTTTCCAGAACCGCCCCACAAACAAACCACAACTAACAACCAACAATCAACAAATCACAACAGCCAGGGTCAACCACTAACCACATAATCAGTTCGCATGCAACCTTACCTGGTATGCCATACCCTGCACGTTATGTCTCAGCACAATACACACAATGCACATGGCCATTAGATGATGCAGTTCATCAATCACATACAAGTAGTGTCACAAGCGATCTCACCTGGCCATTGCCACACCTTGCACGTTATCGATTCATGCGTGCGTGCCATAATTAATGTGATCAACATGTATAACTGGAACTAATGATGCCATGATTCTCATTCGCTCTTGCACTTTAGTGCACCACCTATCATGCATCACTCGATCACACGGGTCCCGATTATAAGGTAAAATCATTATGACACGTCCCATACCGCGCCACACAATTTTACCTCATAATAAGGCCCAACCATCTCAACCTTCACGCATGTTTCCAGTTCTTACGGCCCATCGGCCACGATCAACTCCCAGTTGACAATTCGGTTAATTTATGACCTCCCGACCATGGCTAACTTTCTAGTCAGCGATCATCCAGCTCAAAACTCATGTGTGCTCTAGTTATTAATGACCTCCCAGCCATGGCTAACTTCCTAGTCAGCGCTCATTTGACTCTCGCCGGGCTACCGATAAATATCGAGCTTCGTCCCGCCCTATTGGGCATGGCTACGTCTAGAACTCTCGTTTAGACGGTTTCCCAAAAAGGGACATCGGGCCAGAATCTACTGCGACCAGCTTTCTACTCCCGCCGGGTATCGCCTCCAGACTCCCGTTGGGTGGCGGTCCAACTTTTGATCATGCACACACACCATTAAGACTCCCTTCTTATCTTTGAGCATTTAACCAATGCACGATGCTTGCAAATGCAATTTCAAATCATTTTCCCCTAAATATGGTCAATTTTGGTGTCCCTCGAACAAAGCCTATTTCTCTTTTTGTGAAAATCACTCAATTCATGCGGATGCCCATGTATTTATACACTCAAATCACCTCATAAGATCAAAACACATGAAATTAGGCACTTTTCATTCTCGGGTGAACAGTGCACATGAACAATGTTTCGTGTACAGTGCGCGTGAATAGTGAATTTCCAAAATTTATTAACCAATAAATTAAATCCACAAGTCATTAAAAACACTAATTAAAGCAAGCAAAGCATCAAGAACCATCACCAAACTAAAATTAGTCCTAATTGGAAGAAACCAGGCCACTCGCGCGTCTCCAAATTTAAATCCAGAAACCTAACCAAACGAGTTCGGAAAATTCCTAAATTTGACTATGTTGTAAAGGACACATAAATGAACATTTTTCATGAGACATCATAACCCAGATCCTTCTAGATTCGGCCCAGTAAATCGCTCAATCCAGCACAAAAAACTGGGTCCATTTCCAAAAAGTTTGTTTTCTAAAATCAGTTTGGTTCGAGATCCAAAACTTATCCATTTGATTTAAAATTTGACTATGTTAAACTAGAAAATGTGAAAAACAACTTTTGTGAAGAAACCATTTTGATATTCGAAACCTAAGAAATGATAAAAACCCTAGAATCCCAAAAGGTCACAAATTCCAGCATAGTCCGAGATTCTATTTGCAAATGACGGAGCTGATATCTCCTTCTTTTAAATCCCTAAAAATCTTGAGAAAAATATATGTTGTAGCTAAAGATGACTAAAACATTTCTCAAAAAGAAATCGACCTCAAATTCACAACCCACTTCGATCTACAAAAATGGCAAATAGCGAGAGTTCAGAGATCAGAACTGTAGAAAGTCCACTGAATTGGACTAATCCAATTTCAATAGTGCTAATCTCACTAATTATATTAATACTAATCCATTCTAAGGCTAATCTAACCATTCTATATTATCATTAATCCATTCTTAAGCTAATCTAAACAACCCTTAAGTATAATTAGCCTCCTAAGCAAGTTTAGGCACTAATCAAAGGATTATGAGCTAAACTCAACCGTTAAGCGAGCCGGAGACACGAACGCGGCGGCAACGACGGAGGTTATGCTCGGGAACATCAACCACAACGATCCAAGGCAGTCTCGAGGCTAGAACAACAGCCACAAGCTCTGCTTCCCACAGCAACTTTGGAAACCGAACAGCTAGAGGAGGAGAGAGGTTAAACGGCTCGGTCGGAGCTCCAGCAAGGGGTTGGCCGGCAACCAGCGAAACCTGGGGGTTGAGGGGGACCTGCTGATGGTTGGTATGGATGGAGGTAGGGTTGAAATGGAAGAAAAATGGCTGAAACAAGCAAAACAGGCAAAGCGATGAAAGCTACTAGGCGAACCGACAGACCACAACCGGTTTCTTTCGGCCGGCGTACGGGTCGGCCGGTAGCTCAGTTTGGCGAGCAGGCGAGTCCTCCTTAATGGTTTGGGCCTTCTGAGCGCGACGGTGGGCGGCACGAAGGCTGATTCTCACGAGAATGCAACTATTAACTCAGTTTTTTGGAGAAAGGTTAGTTGAAGCAAAAACAAGCAGAGAAGAAAAACATGGGAGAAAAGGGCTGCAATTTCTTGGGGCTGAAGAGGGGGAGAGAGAGAGAGAAGTGAGGGCTATTTTCTCGAGTTCTTTGAGCTCCCAAAAAGCTTCAACAATGGATAAAGGAGTAGTAAGGAAGAAAAAGAAGGCTGCTGAAGATAAGGAGGGGCCACAAAATATCCAAAGCACTTGAATTCTATGCCCCACCATGCATGGCTATCTCTCTCAGCCAATTTGCAGTACCTTGGCTTCCCAAACAAGCCTCCCAAGTGGTCCAAATGTTGCTCCCCCACAAGGCCTACGAATTTTGGAACACTTGCCATCCCATTTCATTCAATTTCCCTTCCAATTTCACTTCAATCCTTCTCCATTTGAGCTCAATTTGACCCCCATAAATTCAGCCAAGATGCCATCGCCCATTTCATGATTTTTCCTCATCAATTGAACCAACTTGACGGCCAACAATGCACTCAAAAACGGTCCTCCAATTTTCCCGGTCCAAAACGGTCCCACTTTGAAATTCACCGAAATCTCGAGTTTGCTGAAAAATCTTCAGAGGATCAGTCAACATTCCTAAAATGAATCGTAACATAACAGAACTTTGAATTTCTGAAATCGGATTTAATTCGTGGTTAATTTCAATCTAGCACGATTTTAGCGTGACCTAGCCTATCAGATAACTTTTAGAAATTTTTGGTGCAATTGACCCGTGGTCGATTATTTTTTAGGCACATTGTGCATCTTCGACTCATTGGCGACTCTCGATTGTCGTGAAATCTCGAGGTTTCAAATACGGGCACAGGGTACAGAAATGATAGAAAAATCAGTCTAATGTCATTCGACGAGAATCTTGCAATTAGGTGGAATCACCCACATACTAATCACATACTTCTATCGAACCAACCTATCTTCGGTCTCTAGTCGATTTTGACAGTGCCATAATGACCTTTGTAAATTAGCACGGTTGAGCAGTCGATTCCTAGTCAAATTCTCGAGTCTATTGCGTTTAGATTCCTTAAGCTTCACCTAATAAGCTAGTTATCTCGTGAGTGGCCAACTCAGAAAAAAGAACTATTGGCGCGTCGATGAAAAGCTCAACTTGTTCGATCGAAAACAAAACCCGAAAATCAGGATGTCACATTCAGACTGGCCATCCGTATGAGGATGATAAGCCGTACTATACTGCAGCTTCGTTCCTAATGCAGCCTACAAACTTTTCCAAAAGGCAGTTGTGAACCTTGGGTCTCGATCAGATGTAATCGTCACCGGCACTCTATGTAGACGAACTATCTAACACATATACAACTCTGTGTGCCTGTCCAAATCAAGGTCTTTTCGTACTACGATGAAGTGAGCCGACTTCTTCAGTCTGTCGACTACTACTCAAATAGAATCATTACCTCTCTGACTCCTTGGTAAGCCTATCACAAAATCCATTGTGATGTGTTCCCATTTCCACTCGGGAATCTTGAGAGGTAGCAGAAATCCTCCTGGCTTATGATGATATGCCTTCACTTGCTAACATGTCAAACACTTGGCGACATGCTTGGCGATGTCCACCTTCATACTAGACCACCAATAGTGTTAATGCAGATTCTGATACATTTTCATACTGCAAGGGTGAATGCTGTGATTGCTACAATGGGCTTCTGATAAGATCTCCTCTTTAAACTTTATATCGTCAGGTACACATAATCGTCCTTGGAACCTCAGTGTTCCGTCCTTAGAAATCTGAAAGTCAGCCTTCCTTTTCTCGATATCCTCCTACAGGATTTTTTAAACATTCGGATCTATTGGCTGAAGCGTCTTGATTCTGATCTGCACTTCCGGCTCAATTCTGAGGGTAGCCATAAGATTCGAAAGGTGGCTTACCTCAAATTTGAAAACCGAATCTCGAGCTCTCTCGAGTAAATTCCACTCCTTAACCAACATATGTGCAACTAAAGACTTCCGAATCAAAGTGTCGGCGACCTTATTGACCTCCTCGGGGTGATACAGAATATCACAATTGTAATCCTTCAAAAGTTCCATCCAGCGGCGCTATCTCATATTCAATTCCTTCTAAGAGAATAGATACTTCAGACTTTAATGATTAGTGAAGATTTGGAATCTTTCTCTACAGAAGTAAAGTCTCTAAATCTTTAGAACAAAAACTATAGCTGCGAGTTCTAAATCATGCGTCGGGTAATTTAGTTCATGAGGTCTCCACTAATGGGACGCATATGCAACAACCCTACCATGTTGCATCAACATGCAACCCAGTCCTCTAAACGACGCATCACTATAGATTTCGTATCCTCCAGGACCAAATGGTATGGTTAGCACAGGTGCGGTAGTCAGCTTCTGCTTAAGCTCTTGGAAACTACACTCGCACTTGTCTGTCCACACAAACTTCTCTTCCTTCTTTAGTAGTCAAGTCAATGGTGAAGCTAATGCTGAGAATCCTTCCACAAACCTTCTGTAATACCCCGCCAATCCCAAGAAACTTCTGATCTCTATCACAGTAGTCGGTCTTGGCCAGTTAATAACTGCTTCAATCTTGGTCGGGTCCACAAAGATTCCTTCACTTGAAATCACGTGACCTAGAAAAGCAACACGAGTCAGCCAAAACTCGCACTTGTTGAACTTGGCATATAATCCATGATTCCTCAGTGTCTGCAGTACCATCCTCAAATGCCCTTCATGCTCCTCTGGGCTTTAGAGTACACCAAGATATCATCGATGAACACGATTACAAACTGATCCAGGTATTCTTTAAACACTCAATTCACCATATCCATGAAAGCGGCTGGAGCGTTCGTCATCCAAACGGCATTACAGTAAACTCATAATGGCCATATCGAGTACGAAACACTGACTTTGGAATGTCCTCCTTCCTGATCCTCAGCTGATGATATCCTATCCTCAGGTCGATCTTAGAGAATAACAACGCTCCTTGCAACTGATCAAACAAGTCGTCGATCCTCAGAAGTGGATACTTGTTCTTGATCGTCACCTGGTTAAGTTGACAATAGTTAATGCACAGGCGCAACGAACCATCCTTCTTCTTCACGAACAGAACTGGTGCTCCCCAAGGTGATGCACTAGGACGTATAAATCCCTCATCCAATAACTCCTGCATCTGCACCTTCGGTTCTTTCAACTCAGACAACGACATCCGGTAAAGAGCCTTAGAAATTGGCTCTGTCCCAGGAGCTAACTCGATCATTAACTCAATTTCTCCCTCTAGCAGCAGACCTGACAATTCGTTCAAAAACACGTCTGAAAACTCTTAGACTACTACAATGTCCTCGATCTTCAGCTCCTCAACTGTCGTATCCAGGATAGTTGTCATGTAACATTGACAACCCCTATCTAACAACCGGGTTGCCTTAAGCAACGAGATTAGGGTAATCAAGGGTCCTCCTCAACTCCCAATAAAATCAAAATTTTCACCCGCTAACGGGTTAAACTTAATCGTTTTACGATAGCAGTCCATATTAGCTCGTTGCTTGGTGAGCCAATCCATGCCAATTATCACATGAAAATCATACATGGGTAAGACTATCAAGTCTATCTTCCACTCTCGCACACCAATCGCTAACGTGCAACCAAGACAACCCACTGTAGCTAACACCTTATCCTTTAATGATGTCGATATACTAATCACTGACTCCAACAACTCAAGAATCAATCCTACCAACTTAACATACTGCTCAGCTATAAATGAATGAGTAGCTCCAGGGTCAAATAAAGCATAAGCAACGTGGTCGTTCAGGGAAACGGTATCTGTAATCACATTAAGCGAGTCCTCCGCCTGTCCTCTAGTGATCACGTACATCCTTTCTTAAGTTGGAGGTCTAATCAATCCACCATGTCGTGCATTCGGTGGTGGAAATCCTCGGTTCTAACCCATCAGTGACGATAGCGGTAACTACTGTCCCGTTTGTCTTCCGTGACAATTCTTGGCTACGTGACCCCACTGGCCACATACAAAACAAACACCTGTCCTAGCTAGACACGGGGCTGATCTGTGTTATCCTCTGCAGAAACGACATACTCTAAATTGGCTCAACGCTGACTTTCCTATCCCATCCTTTCTGTTGAGCAGAATAGGATACCTTCCTCCAGTCATCGGTCTCTTCCTAAACCGATTCTTATCCTGGTTAGAACCAAACCGCGACCCAGATGCGGCGGCTCGCTCGTTCTGGTCTCTCTCTATCATCTAAACCCGTTCATACAAGTCATTGTAGTTCCTCAAGTTGAGTAGTATCAGCGGACTTCTCAGTACCGATCTAAGTCTATCTCTGAATCTCCTGCTTGGTCTACCGGATCCTCAACCAATCTGGGAGCGTACTGCGACAGTTTAGTGAACTTCGCTTCGTACTTATCAACTATCATCGTACCTTGCCGAAGGCGCTGGAATTCTGTCATCTTCAGTTCTCTAGCAGTCTCAGAAAAGTATTTGTTGTTGAAGACCTCGACAAAGGCATTCCACTCTGGAACCACACCTTTAGGGAATACCATTTATCTAATGGTCATCCACCAAGTGCTTGCAATTCCCTGCAACTGACAGGCTGCAAGGATGACCTTCTCTGTCTCGGTGCACATTAGCAGTGCAAAGGTCTTCTCCAAACCCTGAATCCTAAGGCTGCAGCTTTGGGATCTCCTGCACCAATGAACTTTAACGAGTTTAACTTCAGAAACCGTTCCACTAGTTTATGCATTGGCCTCACAGCGACCACATTCCCACGTAGAACCTCATCAAGTACGACAGTAGGTGCTTCAGTGGCTACGGCATCGGCGGCGGCGGCAACAGCAACATTGGCGGCGGCGGCTATAGCGACGACGATAATGGCCACGGCTTGATTCTAGGCCTACTGCCCCATCGGGTCTCTCATCGCCTCTAACGCCTGCATGATCCCAACAGTTCTCGAATCACCAGGTGCTACTACACCAGCATCAACAAGAGGTGCTAAGCCAACACTCTACCCCGACCACTTCGGGTATCGATCCTTGTTGGCGTCCTACCCCAAGTCACTGATGTTATGGTCCTCTTTCTAGGAGTTCTCTGCTCCTAATCACTCATGTTGTAGACTTTCTACAAAACCCGTTTCCAATTCCATACAGAATTAGAAACTGAGTGTTTCCCGCAACCAATTTATCATACAACTATCAATCACACGCATCAGCATAAAATAGAGGTCATTCCAACTAATTATCCTAAGAACCTTTCGCACCTTATCACTCCAAACACAAACCTTGTTCTGATGCCACTTAAACGAGGATGTCATACCCAGATCCTCGAGCGCGCGCGTATCTCTCTATGATCGATACAAATGCAACGTTCCCAGGACGCGTCACCGACCCATTCATTTTCATGCACATGCGAAAGCAAATTACTAATCCCCTGACATCAACAACTTGGGATAGAAAAGTAGGAAGCAGATTCACAAACAAAACATGCTTTTATATACACACTGAGTCACATACAAAGTCTATAACCAAAAGACTTCAAAAGACTGCCTCACAAAAAGGAACTATCCTATCTGACCTACACTTTAGATCATCTCAACTCGACTCCAGATCCTCCACTCTACAGCCCTGAAAAGAATTGAGCCCACAACAGGGTGAGATATAAATCTCAGCGAGTTCATGCTCTAAACCCCAATTAGGAGGGTAATATGCCAAAAGGCGTCCTAACCACACAATCATATAACCACAAAGACTTACGTCATCTCAAATCCACCCCGCAGGCCAGCACAGTTCATATACACCATGCATAAAATCGATGCACACGACAATTGAAACGCCTCACTCAACTCAATAATCATAGGGGTCCCAATTATAAGGCCAAACCGTTATGACACATCACATACCATGCCACACAGTTTTTTCCCATAATCAGGCTCAGCTAACTCAACCAACCATGCGTTCCAATTGTTAATTACACCCCTCAAGGGAACGGCCAACTCTAAGTTTAGCGGTCTTCTGGCATTGCCAGGCGTCATCTCACCTCCTTTGAGCACGGCTATGTCTCTCAAAGAAGGCTTTCTCGAAGGAGTGTAGATCTAGAATCTACTGTGACCCGAGTCCCAAATGAATGGGTAACGTTCGGCTTAACAACCCGGGATGGGTTCTCTTAACCAACACACGACCATTCAACATCAGCCCAGGACACCGTGCATTGCACTCAAATACCTCAATCAAAATGGTGAACCTGACCTATTTTCTTAGTATTAGAAATACACGGTAAAATAGTCGTATATGGGTACACGGTCAATTCACACCAAAAAAATTGATACTCTTTCTTATAAAATCTCGCTATTTTATATATTATATAAAACCCTTTTCGTATTAAAATCGACACCTGAGATTTTCTGAATAATTATCGAAATTCACAAATTTTGGAATAAATAATAAAAATTCCAATCAGCACTCAATTTGTACAAATTAACACTCAATTGCAGAAATTAACCATACCATTGCAATCAAGACGAAATTCCGGTCATCGACTATCCCGGTCTAATTTCCCGAAAAATAATTAATAATTAAATAATTACTAAAATTAATTAAATAAATCAATTTAAATACCAAAAATGCTAACTTAGGCCGGAAAAACCTAATTAAATACCGAAACGGGCCCGAAAAATTCCCAAACCAATCTAGATAAATAATACAACTTATCTAGTCTCTAATTATGCTACTCTACCCACCTAACATGCATAATTAACTAATTAAATCATTAATCTAATCTAACTAACCACCTAATCCCTAATTAATTTAAACTAAACATCCATTAAACGTCATTAGCCTACTAAGTAGAGTTTAGTGCATAAAATCATCAATTTAACGCGAAAACCAGTTCACTGCGACGCGGTGCGACGGCGGCCGAAACTCGAATTTGCGGTGACGCCAACGGGGACTCAGGAGGGCCTGAAAATGGCTCAACAAATCTCAGCCCAAGTGGAGATTTGTTCTGGAATAGAGCTGGATCGAAGATGGGCTAGAAAAAGGTGTGGACTATAGGCGGTGGACTTCAGGTGGGCTAGACCGGCGTGGAGACAACAGCGAAGGAGCAGAACCGGCGGAGTCCCCTTCATGAGGCTATTGGCGATTGACTTGGGAAGGGAGCCGGTGGAGACAACAGCTAGCGTGAGGAGGGGGGGAAACGATGAAGTTGGTCAAAGATGGTGCAACTAGCAGTCAACACTTGGGGCTTTGACGAGTGAAGGTTGACTCGGTGGACGTGTGGCAGCAGTTGGGGGATTTGGTGGAGCAGCTGCAATGGTTCGTCCAAGGAGGGGGCTCGAACCGAGGAAGAAAATAAGACAAAACAGAAGCAAGGCAGAACGGATGAAGTCTTCGGCTGAGGTAGAAATCGCACAAAGAAGATGAAGACTGGCAGAGGCGTGCCTGAGAAGCCAAGGGAAAGGGGAAAGGTCAACAATATCATCCCTTCCATTAATTGCTTGTCCCCCTAATATTTTCTTGAAATATAAATCCACCATTAATCAATTTTGATACCAAATGTTGCACCCCCCACGCCTAGCTCCGAATTTACTCAATTTGGATTTCAATTCCTTCTCCAAATTCCCAATTTGAGGTCCAATTTTCTTGAAGAAAAAGCCCGCACAATTTTCACACTTTCCTTTCACCAAGTAGCTTGGTTTGAAAGTCAAAAACCCTTCAATTTGGCCCATCCAAATTTTCGTTCTTTTCCGAATCGTCCGAAACGATTATCCGAAAAAATTCCGGAATCACCGAAAATTCTTCAAATGATAAGTCAACATTTCTAAAATAAATCGTGACATGACAGAACTTTCGATTTCTGAAATCGAGTTCAAATTCGCGATTAATTTCAATCTGACGCGATTTTAGCGTGACTTAACCTACGGGGTAGCTTTTAGGAATTTTTAGTGCAATTGGCATGTGATCAATTATTTTCAAGCCACATCGTGCATCTTCGACACATTGGCGACTCTCAGTTATCGTGAAAATCTCAGATTTCAAATACGGCCATAGGGTACAGAAATGACAGAAAAATTCGTATAATGTCATTCGACATAAATTTTGTAATTAGGTGGAATCACTCATGCACTAATCACATACTTCTATCGAATCGACCTATCTCTGGTCTCTGATCAATTTTGACGGTGCCATATTGACCATTGCAGATTAGCACGGTTGAGCAGTTGAATTCTCAAGTCCATTGCGTTTATATTCCTTAACAGCCTCACCCGATAAACTAGTTATCCCGTGAGTAATCAACTCAAGGAAAAGAACTATAGGTGCGTTGATGAAAAGCCCAACTCATTCAATTGAAGACAGAACCTAAAATTCAGGATGTCATAGATGGCCGACGACGGCAGTGGTCAGCAACAACAACGATCTAAGGCGCCGATCAGTCGATCAATCGGCCAACCGGTGGGCAGCAGCATTTACCGTCCTCATCGGTGGGTGCGGCAACCGGCAACGACGGCGGCCGGCGATGGCGATGATGGCCGACTGTCGACCAGCCGACAAGCAATGGCCTTAATGGTCATCGGTGGTGGGCCATGGCAGGCGGCAACGGTGGCTGGCCGGTGGTCAATTAGTGGGTGAGCGGCAGGAGGTGGGCTGTGGCGGGAGGTAGGCGGTGGCAGTCGGCGATGATGGCCGACCAACAGGGGCAACAGCGAAGGAAAGGGGCAATAGGGAAGAAGAAAAGAAAAAAAAAATAACTTATTTCTAGAAATTGTTCCCAGGAACAAAAAAACTACTTTTTTTTACTTCTTGTTTCTGTTCTAAATCTATTCCCTAGCCACTTTTCTATTCCGGGGAATAGAAAAATCAATTGACGTTACCAAACAGATTTCTATTCTTTTTTTGTTCCGGGGAACAAAAAAACAGAAATTTGACGGAAGAGAAACGTTACCAAACAGGGCCTAAGAAACTCAAGCAATGACACCTGACCAAATTTGATGGACATAACCACGTAAGTATAGAGGTCGGACCACTTGCTTGCGTGGAAATAGTAGCAATCCGAAGCTGCACGCTGTTGTACGAGTTGATGCAAGGTGTGGAGCACCTCACCCAATCATAGATTCTTAGGTTTCTTGGTATGCCTGATGGGTTGATTGGGAGACTTTCAGCGGACAGAACAAGACTATCAGAAAGTTGCGCACTTGGAACATCTGGAATCAAAAGTTGATGGACTCTCAAAATTGTAGGTTGCTTTGCTGATTTTTCAACTAGAAGAGTACTCTCAGAATTGTAGTTTGCTACACATACCCAGGATTGCTATATTCCCTTCCAATCTGTGATCCAGATTCACAATCTGGTCTTGGTAAACTCGTGTCCCAGACCATTTCCCTAGCCCATCGACCCCTTCACATTCTCATGCAATTCAAAGATACCAGCTAACTCTTATTTGCTAGCTTCTTCGAAGGACCAGAATGTTTTACATTTTGTATCTGATTTAGGCTTATGGATTAGGGAAAAAAATCTCAGACAGAACAAGTCTATTTAATCATTTGATCAATTGGAGCTTGTATGGTAGTTTATCTGTAATTTCAAAATAAATCCATTGCGAAAGCACAATTAGATTACCAAAATAAAAGTGAATGACCTCAAAAAGAGAATGTTTCCAAGCCTATCACAATTCAACCAACTAATTCAACCCCTTCTGTTACTTTTTTCTCCACGTCTTTTCTTGTACCTGCACCATCCCTATAATAGTTGCTATTTCATAGATGGTGAGACAAACGACAGTCAGACTCAACAGATATGATTCCTCTTCTCCAACTGAGCTATTGCAATAACTCCTACTGCAATATTTGATGATGTATTGTGGCGTACAAGAATGGATTCCAGGCAACAAATTAGAACACTTACAGACAAAAAGTCAGTCAGATCCAAAGTGTCTTGTGGCGTACAAGAATGGATTCCAGGCACTGACGCAATTAGATATCCCATAGCCTTGTTAAAGTCATATTTTGCCAACTCAACAACCCAATAAGCCTGAGAAGGTGCATCAATCACAAGAGATGCCATAAGCCCTGCCAGTTGAGCAGCAAAATCAGATTTTGCACCTTGTGTTATTTCATCATCAGAAATTTGAGTGAACAAAGATGAGAAATCAGGAGCACCTCTACGAGGAAACTCTTGCCACCACACAGTATTGGTAATGCCAGTCCACTGCAGAAGTCAAAATCATATGAATAATGCAAAGTCAAAAGTTTGTTCTACAACAGCACAAACTAATAACAAGAGGGGGCAAAAAGAGGTAGTCAAGACTGAACAAAGCAAGAAGAACGTGAAAGACAAGATATGCCTAACAGCTTCCCAAAAACCATTATTATTAAATAACTTTTGGCATCTCTCGTTCCACATCATTATAGCCAAATCGATCCAGCCTATGTAAGGTCATCTTTGAAAGGTTGTAGATCAAACGAAAAACTTAAGCAGACTTCTTTTATTACCAGAAGTTGACGAAAGAAGAAAGTCTATTAAATGCCAAGAAAGGTTGTAGATCAAACGAAAAACTTAAGCAGACTTCTTTTATGAGCTTTTTTCCCGATAACCAGGCAGCATAACTGGAGAAAAAGCTGCAAGATTTATAAAGCAATTATGCAAGAAGAAATGTTCCTACTGGCCATAAAAAGTAGTGCAAGGATTGTGGACACAGTAATGTCTATGAATTATTAGGCAACGAAGTAGAAGAACATGGCACAAATTATTGGTATAAGGAGATTACAAAAATTGAGTCAATTGTTCATATATTTGACAGGCCAGTCTTGTCAATACTCAAATGTTAGAAGGATAAAAGAATATTTTCTGTTTGCAGATCTAACCTACGCTTGAATAATCAATTATAGTTTACATGACATCCACTTAAATCTAATGGTATCGGCTACTTCTCAGACAAATATTTAACTTGATTTAGTCTTTTGGATCATAAACAGTAACTTAAACAGCATTTTGAATTTGCATTGATGTTTCATTACATATATTTACAACCTAAGGGTTGATGGATCAACTAGACCAACTACTTCAACAGTACATGGAAATATTTTTATCAATAGAGGGGGGAATGCTTACTGGGTAAATTTATAAATGGCCAAATATTAGTTACTGTATGGATTATTTAGCGAAAACTTCTATACTCAGGGGTACATAGAGATGAAGCTCCACAAATGGGGTGACATCTGTTGAAGATAAAGAACCAATGCACATCTCCTGCTTTAAACATGGATACAACGAACAGTGCAATCCCGGGGGAAAAGGGGGAAAGTTATAGGAAGAACTCTAATTCATATGCGCAGTTCCATGACTAAACCTCCAACTTCATGACTAAGTAAAAATCCATAAGCACAACTTGATCTTACTGCATTGTTCCCATCATGAAATAACTTGCATATGAGTTAGCTGTACCCTAGAAACCACCGGATGTAAGGAAATGATAACCTCATAAAAATTTTCCAAACAATAGAAAGTGAGAACAACTACCACATAACCCTAAAAGTGGCAAAATAATTCATTTGAGAATTTCAAAGGAGAAAAGAGACTATGACAAATGTTAAATCACAATATGTTAAACTTAGGAATCACCTGTTTGGCAACCAAATTGGCAGAAGTAATGATGACACGAATCCTATCCTCTCTTTGGAAAACAAGAAGTTTTGGATGATGACATGCAAAAGCAATGATCCCAGGGAAAGGGGGATATCTGTAAAAGTAATTGTCCAAGAACGCTAAATTGTGTAAAACTCTTTAGGCACATCACTCAATTTAACCGAGAAATGATAAACAACTTACACCATGACAAGCTTTGGAAATTCTGGATAATGTACAAGGGTTCTTTGCTCAGGGCTTGAGCTCCAACATCTATCAGTGTTGTGACAAGCAATGGTCACTGGCAATGGTCAGGAATTCGACAGTAGGATAGAAACCTGCCATTATGTCTCAGCAAAGATACAAGCATCCGTTCAGGAACAAGAACCAAAAACAAGTAAATGTAGACTGATTTTCTAGATGCAAACATGACAGCAAGAAGGAAATATGCATGAACTATCCACGTAGTTACTAAATTAACAAGAAAAGCCAGAGCTATAATATTGTCCCTGCAGAATAATATAAAAAAGGAATGGCTAAAGGCATTCACTGCAAAATTCATAGCAAATATCGACGACAAGAGATGATTAACATATCGGCCAAGAGAGTATGGAAGCAAAAGGTACAGATCAGTGCAAAGAAAAAGAAGTACGAACCACACAATGTCACACGTGAACGTCGCAATGAATATCTGCGCAATACTTTCAACAGGATAGATAAGTTCTGCCAAGGAAACTTCAGAACTACAACCAAAAGAACCTTGTCCGATAGATTCAAGACGATTGAGGCAGAAATTCATCCCTGGAGGTGGACAGAAGCTGCGCCTATTTTCATCATTTGTGGTGGAATTGAAACGAGGGCCAGTTTCTGGAGGCACCCAGTTTAGATTAGAGGTGATTCGATTGGCATTCTCAAGATATTTGTTGCCTCTTTGAGATAAGTTTCCAGCATGGGCAGAAACACATGTTCCTTTCCCATCAATCTCTGAGCCCAAAAACTTTTCAGCTGGATGCACACGAGTGAGTGGGTGAGGAAGTCCGCACCTCATGCTTGGCACATTGCAAATGGTGTCAGAATTGTTAATGGGCCAAACATTTGGCAACTCTGGTTCGCGACCAGGATCGGTGGCGGGCTCTTTGGAAAAAAGATCGAGCCCGGATCCAGATGAATTATTACAATTCAATGAAGCGGGCACGGCTGTTGCCAGAAAAATAGGGCATCTCCGGATGCAAGAAACGGGGTCGGCGGAGTGCAAAATGTGCCTGCACCGAGCCAAAAGCGATTTCGCTCGGCGATAAACAGCAGAGGAGGAGGATGGACCTGGAGACGAAGCAGTAGACCAGGAGGCCGATACCCTTTTGCTGCTGCTCGACGTCATGGTGGTCGTGGTGATTGTCCAAGGCAAAGAAAACCTCCCCTTGACTGCACGAGGATCATCCGAACCGGGAGAAACCACTTCCTCCTCATCCAAGACAACAATTCTCCTAATAGCAAATCCAATTCAAATGCCGGACCTACATTTACCATCGCCGTCACACACGAGCAGGACTTCATCCCCAGCAAACAACGCGACGGCGCTGCCCTGCCGACACTCGACTCCATTGACAAACACTCGACTCAAAGTACCACGAGGAGCAGCGTCGCGCTCCTCCCCGACTCTCTCCCTAGAAACAAAGGAGTCGTTCAGACGAGACCCGGCATGGAAAACGAAGACCTTGCGCTGGCTACCGTCGAACAGGATGCGGCAATGGAGGTTGCTGACTCGGGGGTCGGGCAGGAGGAAGTCGCACCGGCCGGCGCCGCGGCCGATCGCGTAGAGGCGGCCGGCCTCCAGCCGGATAGACTCACAAGGGCGCCCGGTGGCCTTGCAAACCAAGGGGATCCCAACGTGCCGCACCTCGAGCAAAGCCGCCGCCGCCGCCGCCGCCGCCGCTATGCACTGCTCCTTCTTTCTCTTCTTGTCTTGGCCTTGCGCGACAGGGTGGTGGGCGGGTCGCCTTCGTTTGAGGGTAGTGTCGGGGGCGACGGTTGACATGGGTGGAAAGGGGGGAAGCGCACGTCATGTCATGGCACCGATCGAATCACGGACGTTAGTTGAAACGAAGATGATGAAATTGACAGAAGAAAGCGGAGATGAAGAATTCGAAGGAAAACGAAGGATGAAGGATGAAGGGGTTGCAAGAATGGTTAAAAGCGGGGGAGGGAAGGTTTCAATGGCGGCCAATGCAATCCCCACCGTCCATCCGTTTGCGCCCCTCCCCGATTGCTTTCCCTCCAAAAAATAAAATGAACCCCACTCTCTCTCTACTTTAAAAAAAGAAAAATTGTAAACTGATTAATAGCCCGGTACATGCGGGGCCGGGTCGGATATCGGGTTTACGAATCATTGCTCGGAGCTTTTTGATGAATTCAAAATTTTTGAATGAATAAAACCATAGCCCAATTTTACTCTCTCTATTAGTTGAACCGGTGATAATTGAACCGGTGAAGAGGAGCAAAGTCTTCATATTTGAGGCCTTTTGGTTGAAAAATGAGGAGTGTAGTAGGATCATTAAGGACACTTGGAATGAACTGGCCTAGTTGCTGAGGATTCGGTACTGAAATTAAAAGCTGTGTCATTAGCTTTAGCCAAACGGAGCAAGATAAATTTTTCTAAACGACCTAAAGCAGATTAATGACCTAAGAGATGAGTTGCAAGGAGAAATTAACTTCTAGAGCTTACTTGCATGCAAAAATAAACAGCAGGAACTTACGGAACAAATAGAGAATCTGTGCAGAACAGATGTACTGGGGCTTGAGATCAAGAATAGAGCGGTTGAAGTGGGGTGATAAAAACACAAAATATTTCTATGCCACAACCATTCAAAGAAGGCAGCGAAATAGAATTTCCATGTTGAAAAATGCAGGGAATACTTGGAACCGAGACCCAGCGAGATTGAAGGTTATGACAATGATTTGTAAGCTCTTCTAGTAAGTCAATATGTCTTTTATAAACACCACAATAAATCTATTTATACACTCTTTGAATACTCTGTTGATCAAATACATGAAAGCAAAAGGCACATCTATTAATTCAAGAGGCATGATAAGAAATTTCTAATGGCCATATCTTACTTTGAAAATAATTCTAGGTCCATCATCTCCTTTTCTTTTTCAAGTTTAGAAAGTGTCATTCAAAGTGGTACCTTAAAAAAATGATGCATCAAGTTTCTAATCAATACCAAAACCAATTTCTCTATAAGAAGACAAGCCCAATAGATTCTCAAGAAACACATCAGATAACAACAATACTTTCCAGAATTTTATAAGTGTATTGCCCGTTTCTCCTTCGGTGCAGTTTGCCACATCATTTGGAAGAACAAGAACAATATCCTATTCAGGGAAGAGCCGATTTCTGTTTTGGCCATGAAGAAGCATCTACTTAGAGCCGTGAAAGATAAGGCCCTTTCCTTTAGGAGTGTGGAGGATTCCATTAGGAATAGGAGGCTACAGCGTTCTTGGGATATCAACCCAATCGTTTTCTCTTTTGGGGACCTCCTGCCAGCTGGTTGATTTTTGGGCGTGGTGGTTGCAGTCACTACTCCGTCACGTTTGTTGTTAGTTTCCTCGACCTTCCTGCCTAGCTGGGGGTTGTTTTTTGCTTGTTTATCTGGTGTGGCTTTCTACCGCCCTAGCTGTGTTACCGGCTTTCTATTTGTCGTGCTTGTTTTGGTGGTTGTGTGGCTTTATTTTTGCTACGGTTGTTCCTTTTACGTCCCGGTATCCTTCCACTTAGGTTGTTTTTCTTCTTGAGTGTAAGTTTCGGTGCCGGGATTTTCTGTACATTTGCCGGTCCTCAATATAATTATTACCCTTTCTACCGAGAAAAAAAAAAAAAAAAACAACAACAACAACAACAATACTTTCCAACTTCAAAACCTTCTTTTTTATATCTTTTAAGTCTACAAATAATCACAATAGTATCACAATGTGAGGATAACCAAACAACCCCTAAAATAACATTTATATATATAACTCAACTAGATTTCCATGCAACTCTTTATCATTCATCTGAAACACACACTTCTTGAACACGCGAGTCGCAACTAAGAAATCATTACTTTATAATCCTCAGTTAAATCAATTTAGGGCTCATCTCTTGCTCCGTGCAAGTCACCACAATGACTCTTTATCTCTTTCTCGAAATCACACCTCGAGAACCTTAAGATACATTCTTCATATCAAAAGTAACAACTCGTTTGCCCTTGATACACTTTATAAAGCCAAATAAGCTTCTCCAAATCAAGATCAATAACCGCATGGACTCAAAATGAATCATCCATTCCAGTACTTAACAAAAGATTGACGCATTCTAGCAAACAACCACACAGTATCTTTATAAAATCTACCCGATAAAAGATCATAATCTAAGTTCCGATACTACAAAATGTAACGCCCAAAACCATCATGAATAGGAGTTGACACGGCCGTCCTTCGACCCAAAGGGCGCGGCTTCAAAGCTCCCAAAAACATTTCCTAAAGTCCCCCGTTGATATCGCTCCCATAGTACTCATCGTTGGCTGAGGAACTTGAAAATAAAAAAAGTTTGGAAACATCTTTTCTAAGCAGATCGAGCACCCATTATGCATACCTGCAACCAAAAACCACAACTCTTTTAATCCAAAATTCAGAATATAACAAACACATAATAAGAAAATAAGTTACATATACTTCAACATAGCTGTATTTATAGTAAAAATATTCATTTAATAATAATATCAAAACAACTATCAATAGTCAAATCCATTCATCAATCTCATCAATTCACACGTCAATGGTCTATTCCATTCGTTAATCTCATGCCATACATCAATGATCAATTCCATTGATCTATCTCATATAAAAACCACACGTTGATGATCCATTCCAATGATTAATCTCAAATCACATGTCAATGGTCCATTTCATCGACTAAACTCAAATCACATATCAATAGTCCATTTCGTTGACCAATCTGTTGCTCAACATCAAACCATGGTCATGATACAACGACTAGTGACAATGTGACCAAAATTTTCCTTTGCAAGGTCTCCACCTATTATTAACCGGTGGCTCGGCCCACAAGGATATCCTAAATTAGTATACATACCCACAAGCCCCTCATTAGGCTCGTAGCGATATTTGACCATACAATCTTCCACAATCCACAAAGCAAATCCAGAATTCTTTTCATATATCACAAAAAGCTTTCGCAATTCAATTCATCTACTAGAAATAGACTCGTCTCATTAACTAATTTTACAAACCAAATTGAATCGAATGCATGTCATAAGGTATTTCGCAAATCGATATCTTTATAACATTCCATAAACCATCTCAAAATCAAGAGCTTTTTGTACAAAGGTTTCGCGATGTCAAAATGTATAATATTTCTTAACTTCATTTCTCAAATAGAACATATTTTTCCACCAACTAGTTCTTACACAATTCACAAATATCAAAATATAGCAAGTGCCCGATTCAAATTTTATGCAACAAACATGCTAACAGACAAGCACTTGAGGAATTCGAGTAAACACGGAATCAAGTAAGGACACCTCCATCACAAGAACAAGAAATGGCAAACATGGACGATCCTGCACAATCCTCTTGGGAATCATATACTCAGGCATCCTATGCCCAATGGGAAGGTCCTCTATCTCTTGGAATGGACTCCAGCACAGTCTCTCATTATGCCCAAACAGCAATCATTATGCCCAAACAACAATCATTATGCCCCAGCCAATCATGCCTGCCGACACTCCGGGACCCTCCAGGATTCATGAAGAAGAACATGCCATAAGCAGTCAAAGTATGTGGGATGCCCTGATCTCACAAAGGGAATCCTCTCATAATACCAATGGTCCTCCTTATGACATTGGAATGGAACAACGCTACGAGAAAGAACGGCTTGCATGACATAGCTCTGATTATTCAAATTATAACTATAACTCTCAAGATTATAGATAAGACTTGTAGCGAAAGTTACTGTAGCATAGGTCATTATAGCAAAATACTGTAGCAATATACTAGGGAAATCACTATTCATAGTCACCATTCATATCACCTATAATAATTCCCGACCAGGAATCCTAGAGCCTCTGTGTGTTTTAAGACCCGTGAATTTGGTATTTGTTTTTTGTGACCTCTTAATGCTTATAAAAGATAAAGAGGATGTAGTGTTTGGGGCAAAGTCCTTGAAGTAAAGTGTGTGCTTATGCAAATTATCTCCGTGTCTCTCTAAACACTTCTTCTTCTCAAGCCTAGTAAAATCCTCTAAGAAATGCAGCGCAGCTAAGTTAGAGATGTTACTTTCCTAGCATCTTTAAGCATCTCTAATCCAAATTTCCGAATAGTTCACAGCTAAAAGGTAGTCCCTGGAAGGCTTGAATAGAGGTTCGCCTGTTATAAAATAACATACCTGCTGCAACTAACCTGGTCTTCCCTGATTCTAAGCATAGATCCCCTTTATCATTTTGAAAACATGGGTTTAAAAATTCTTAGAAGAGATAGCACCACTCTCCTCGAAACGCCTACGACCAAATAACAAATGTTATTCAAATCAGCGAATTTGCGATCCTATCAAATAAGTGACAAACAACGTTAAAATTGAGTAATGCATTACCTCAACTACGTTATTCAAGCCGTTTACAATGCAGAGCTTAAGTGCGAAATTTTATCACACCATAACTTTTGCCACCAAACTCCGTTTCAAGCATATTTGTAGTCAATAAAAAACGCTTTCAATATACTACAAGAATCCCAGCTTGGTTGCCCCAAAACTTGCTAGAAATGGCTGAAATTCAGCCCCGAAGATTACTGCTTGGAACTTGACAGCACGTGCAACGAATTTTGAAATTTCATTTTGGGTAGACCATAAGTTCAAATTGAGATCCTCGTAAAATCTTACAGTTTTACGGCACCTTAAACTATCGTTTCTATATAAATACGTAATTCCACGACTTAAAAATCAGAATTCGTTACACAAATCTTCAATAATTTGGAGTTTCAAGTCCTAGATCCAAAGCTACTTTGGTTGAACGAATGAGGGCACAAGCACTTTCCAAGCATTGGGACAGCTTGGCAATTGTCCGGATCATAAGGGCGTGAATTTTCCCCTTCTCCCGCTTTCTTCTTTCTCCTTTCCTTAACTCCTTTTTCTTTATCTCCCTCTTTTCTCTGTTGGAACGTCCTTCTTTCTTTTTCTTTTGTCTCCTCCTTTTTCTTCAAGAATTCTCCCAAGAGTGTGAGGGGGATAGCGTAGAGGAGAAGCAATCCGAGTGACTGCGTCTCCCACCCAAACGTTAATATCTCAATCAATCCAATCGAAAGCCAGGGTGAAGGAAGAAAGAGAAGAAGCAGAGGAAGAAGCAGAGGAAGAGGAAGAAGAAGCGGAAGAGGCAGAGATGGGAGTGCTGTCCAACAAGATCGAGAGGGACCAACTCAAGCCTGGGGATCACATCTACTCTTGGCGTCACTTTTACCTCTACGCCGACCACGGCACGTTCCCTTTTTCTCGCTTTTTCCAATGCAATCTTTTTCGCGACGATGATGATGATGGTGGCTGTGATGATTTCGCCTCAACTCCTCTGCTTTTTTTTTTTTTTTTTTTTTCGCTATAAAATTGCTCCATTCTTCACATGATTGATAATGTCCTTTGCTAGTTTCATATATAGGAGCTTTGCCCTCGTGGGTCTGTGAGAGAGGTCGTTTTCCTTCTCTTGGTGGATTTTCTATCCTGTTTTTACCACTTCTGCTAATATAGATTGTGGCAACGTTGCTGATTTTTGTATAAAAGGAGATGTTTTATGATGAGTAGTCGTGTTCAACGTGGCAGAGAGATCGAATCCCCTTGACCCTTTTGGAAGTCTGCCACCCCTTTGTCCGTCCTTGCTTAGCTTGTGCTTCCTTTGCTATTTCTGAATCGTTGGTTACTCCTGTCAACTGAAGGAGGTCGAATTCTTTCCATCCTTTGATCGTCCGGATTTTGTTCTTTGCAAGCACGTACCTTCTATGGACTTAGCTGCTTTCGCATACTGAAAAGAGTGTCGCTTTTGAGTTCGCGAACAAGAATATACGTTGGTGAAGGGAAGGTTATTCACTTCACTCGAGGGGCAGCACACAAAATCGGCACAGGGACTGTGTTAGACCGCATCAATTCGAGCTCATCTCCCTCTCCTCCTGTCGGCACACAATGCCAGATATGCGGAGATCAGTCGAGGCTTGATGGTGTCATCTCCTCGTGCATCGACTGCTTCCTTTCAGGTGGAAACCTCTACCTCTTTGAGTACGGCGTGTCCCGTGCTTTCCATCTTGCTAGCGCTCGAGGAGGGACTTGCACCCTTGCGAAATCCGACCCCCCTGAAGATGTGCTTCACCGTGCCTTTTACCTCCTCCAGAATGGCTTTGGAGGCTACAATATTTTCAAGAACAACTTTGAGGACTTTGCTATCTACTGTAAAACGGGTCTGCTTGTGGAGACAGCAATTAGCGTAGGCCGATGTGGGCAAGAAGTAGCTTTTCAGGCTGCTAAAGGTGCTGTCATGTCCTCTACACTTACATTCTTGACGACCCGTGTTCGTGGTCTGGCAGTTGGTGGTCTGGCAGTTACTGGTCTGGCAGTTGGTGGTCTGGGAGCTGTGAGTTATGGCAGGTATTGCATCAGTCGTTTGGTCTCTGACATTGGGGTTCGCCATGATGTGGTTAAAGTACCGGCCGAAAGACTTGTGGATCAATCTCATTTATGTGTTCCCCAAGCAGCTGTGGATAGTCCCACTCCCAGTTGTATTGTCAAAGCCAAGATTGACTAAAGATTGCACGCTGCAATTTGCCGGCAGTCTCCGCCAGAACTTTGCCGGCAGTGGAGATGAAAACACTCTGCAAAATGTACGCTTTAACTCTTTGTGGGATGTTACTTCTGCAAACTATACCCAGCAGAAATTTTAAGTACTTTTCAAACTGCAGCTTTGTCGGATTTGCCATCAGAGGTCCTTGAGATGTTTGGGTGTGTGTAGTCTTGTTTCTTGTTGTGTAAACGAACTGATCAGATTTGCTTTCAACAGGATCTGACCCGATGATCGTCACCATCTCTGTATAGAAGTAAAGTCGCAAGAGAGAGTGGTTCTACCGTTCTCTCCAATTCTGATATTCCTGCTTCTGGATTGTTTTTAAGACGCTTTTTTAGCAAATCTTGTTTGACCATCACAATTAGTTCTTTAAGCTGTACTCCCGATGGGTTAGACTAGCTTTATCGTGGGTTTTGTCCTAAATTTGCGTATATATGGTATTCCAGTTAAATGATAAATTATATTTAACCATAAAACAAATGAGCTTAAGAGAGGAGCCATTACTGATAATAAGTTCAAATCAGTTTAGCATCACTTAAAGGGCTGACCATGGTCACGGAAGACAGACATAGAGCTGGCTATGGTCGAGCGAGATTGAAGGTCGCACAACCCTCGTGTCGCTCGCGCAAGGACGTGAGCATCATTAAGGCACAATGAGCGTCATTTGACCCTTGCCATGGTTGACTGAGGGCCGCCAACCAACCCTCACAAGCTGAGGCAAGGGCTGTGCAGATCCTTCTCATAATAAACATCATTTCATGGAACTTTCTTCAATATAGGCCAAGGAACGAATGGTGCAAATGCGACAAATTCCATGTCCGAGCCTTGTCTACTATGCAGAATACAAGTGGAGCCTTACCTTACGCATGCTAATACATGTAGATAGGGCAGAAAGAAAGCGAAGATGAAGAAAGGATTCGGGGGTTGCAAGAATGGCGGGCGACAGATCAAGGGAGAAGCGGGGGAGGGAAGGTTTCAATGGCGTCCAATCTGATCCCCACCGTCCATCCGCAGCTCCCCGATTGCCTTTCCTCTAAAAAAATAAACCCCTCCCTCTCTCTACTTTAAAAAAGAAAAATTGTAAATCCGATTAACAGCCCGGTGCATGCGGGCCGGGTCAGATATCGGGCTTTCGAATCATCGCTCGGAGCTGTTCAACGAATTCAAAAATGTTAAATGCTGCTCTTACAATGCCTGGGCTTGAACGGACCCATTTAAGGGTGTTTCGGAGTATTCGACGTTGAGACCAAAAATGAATCACTTACTATTCGCAAAGTAACTTAAAATTGTATTTTAGAATCTTGTTGGGCTTTTAGAATCTTATTGACGTGCGCAAGCCCAACATGTTGTTAAAATTATGATCATATCTACTTAAACTTAGCATGCACAAATTCTCCTCTTCTTCTTATTTTCGCTTTCTTTTTTTTTTTATCACCAAGCGTGGTAGGTAAACTTGACTAACAGGTTCTGACAAAAAAAAAAAAAAACAGGTGAGAAGCCTGTTGAGCTCGAGACGAGCGAAAGGCAAATGGGCGTTTTTTGGTATCGACCTTACATTAAAAGGCATGACCTAATCCAATTTTGGCATGGATTGAAATCTCAGCCGAAATTGCGATGTACATAAAAGGATATTAGGTTGATCTTCGAGCCTAATATGACACGTATACCACAAGGATCACCTGTAGGCTATAGTTGTAAGCTAGTGATAAAAGAAAGGCACGAAACATGTCTTTTAAGGGATCATAAGTTTTACTCTTTTCTTGATGGGAAAATTATCCAAAAAATCCTAAGCCTATTGCAGTTTCGTCAATTCAGTCATAAACTTTCTAATTTTGTCAATTTAGTCCTAAATATTTTCACTTCTTGTTAATTGAGTCCATTTGATTAATTTCGATCAGAAAATGCTGACGTGGACGTCAGCAGTGCTATGTGATACCAATTGCGTATACATAGACAAATTTTAATAATATTTTAATATTATTTGAATTTTTATTTTTTCTGATTTTTTCTTTCTTTTCTTTTCGGACTTTTTCTTTTCCTTTTGCCGATGGCCAACCATTGCCCACAAGCGACGATTGGCCACAGCCAGTCGACTAGCCTCGCCTGCCACAAGCGAGGCCCGGTAAGGAGAGGGTAGGCCCCAACAAGGGTCGGCCTCGCCCAAGCCGAATCTAGTGAGGTCGGCCCTTGCCCAACCTAGGGCAACCTCACTAGGCGTCGGCCAAGTGACAATGACGCTGGGCGAGGCCGCCCTAGCCTGGGGGAGGCCAACACCCGCTTGGGCAAGGGCAAGGGCGAGGGCGAGTGCAAGCCCCAACAAGGGCTCCCCTCGCCTGGTGTTGCCGTCACCCAAACGATGCCTAGCTAGGCTGCCTTGCCTTGCGCGAGGGCCAGCTTTGCCAAATCTAGCCTTGGCGAGGCCTACCCTCGCTCAGCCAAGCCTAGGCAATGGCTTCCCTCGTTGGGGCTCGCCTCCACCTGATGGGGTCTCCCTTGTGGTTGGCGAGGCCAGCAGACTGGCCATGGTTGGCTGTCGCCTATGGGTGATGGTTGGCCACTAATGAAAGGAAAAGAAAACGGCCAAAAAGAAAAGAAAGAAAAATAATCAGGAAAAATATTAAAAATTCATAAAAATATTAAAATATAATTAAAATTTATCGCAAAGAGACGGCCGGCCTCCGGCCAGATGGATTCGCAAGGGCGCCCGGTGGCTTTTCAAACCAAGGGGATCCCAATGTGCCGCACCTCAAGCAGCGCCGCCGCCGCCTTTGCTACGCACTGCTCCTTCTTTCTCTTCTTGTCTTGGCCATGCGCGACGGGGTGGTGGGCAGGTCGTCTTCATTTGAGGGTAGCGTCGGGGGCGACGGTTGACATGGGTGGAATGGAGGGAAGCGCATGTCATCTCATGGCACCGATCGAATCACGGACATCAGTCGAAACGAAGATGATGAATTTGACGGAAGAAAAGGGAGACGAAGGATTCGAAGGAAAACGAAGGATGAAGGAAGGATTCGGGGGGTCGCAAGAATGGCGGGCGACCGGGGAGGAATAAAAGTGGGGGAGAGAGGGAAGGTTTCGAAGGTGGCCAATGCAATCCCCACCGTCCGTCCGTTTGCGCCCCTCCTCGATTGCTTTCCCTCCAAAAAAAAGAAATTAACCCCTCCCTCTCTCTTTCTACTTTAAAAAAAAAGAAAAATTGTAAATCTGGTTAATAGCCCGGTACATGCGGGCCGGGTCGGATATCAGGCTTACGAATCATTGCTCAGAGCTGTTTTATGAATTCAAAAACTTTAAATGAATTAAACCATAGCCCAATTTTACTCTCTCTATTAGTTGAACCGGCGATAGTTGAAACGGCGAAGAGGAGCAAATCCTTCGAATTTGAGGTCTTTCGGTTGGAAAATGAGGAGTGTAGTAGGATCATTAAGGACACTTGGAATGAACTGGCCTAGTTGCTGAGGATTTGGTGCTGAAATTAAAAGCTGTGTCATTAGCTTTAGCCAAATGGAGCAAGATAACTTTTCTAAACGACCGGAAGCGGATTATTGACCTAAGAGATGAGTTGCAAGGAGAAAGTAATTTCTAGAGCTTACTTGCATACAGAAATAAACAGCAGGAACTTACGGAACAAATAGAGAATCTATGCAAAGCAGATGTACTGGGGCTTGAGATCAAGAATAGAGCGGCTGAAGTGGGGTGATAAAAATACAAAATATTTTCATGCCATAACCATTCAAAAAATGCTGCAAAATAAAAAAAAAAAAAAATTGTTGAAAAATGCAAGTGATACTTGGAACCGAGACCCAGCAAGACTTAAGGTTATGACAAAGATTCGATGAACACCACAATAAATCTATTTATACACTCTTTGAATACTCTGTTGATCAAATACATGAAAGTAGAAGGCACATCTATTAATCCAAGAGGCTTGATAAGAAATTTCTAATGACCATATTTTGCTCTAAAAATAATTCTAGGATCATCATCTCTTTTTCTTTTTCAAGTTTGGAAAGTGTCATTCAAAGTGGTACCTTAAAAAAATTATACATCAAGTATCTAATCAAAACCAAAACCAATTTCCCTATAAGAAGACAAGCCAATAGATTCTCAAGAAACACATCAGATAACAACAATACTTTCCAACTTCAAAACATTCTTTCTTTTTTTTTTAATCTTTTAAGACTGCAGATAATCACAATAGTATCACAATGTGAGGATAACCAAACAACCCCCAAAATAACATCGAGAATATATATATTTAACTCCACTAGATTTCCATGCAACTCTTTATTATTCATCTGAAATACACACTTCTTGAACACGCGAGCTGCAACTAAGAAATCATTACTTTATAATCCTCAGTTAAATTAATTTAGCTTGCTCCGTGCAAGTCACCACAATGACTCTTTATCTCTTTCTCAAAATCGCACCTCGAGAACCTTAAGATACATTCTTCATATCAAAAGTAACAACTCGTTTGCCCTTGATACACTTTTTAAAGCCAAATAAGATTCTCCAAATCAAGATCCATAACTGCATGGACTCAAAATGAATCACCCATTCCAGTACTTAACAAAAGATTGACGCATTCTAACATACAACCTCACAGCATCTTTACAAAATCTACCCAATAAAAGATCATAATCAAAAATCTGATACTACAAAATGTCATGCCCAAAACCATCACAAATAGGAGATGAGACGATCGTCCTTCCACCCAAAGGGCACGGCCTCAAAGCTCCCAAAAACAATTCCTAAAGTCTCCTCGTTGTTATTGCTATCATAGTACTTATTGTTAGATGAGGAACCTTAAAAAAAAAAAAAAAAAGTTTGGAAAATAAAGTGGTGAGCAACCACAGCTTAGCGAGTAATACATCTGTTCTAAGCAGATCGAGCACCCATTATGCATACTTGCAACCAAAAACCACAACTCTTTTAATCCAAAATTCAAAATATAATAAACATATAATAAGAAAATAAGTTACATATGCTTCAACATAGTTGTATTTATAGTAGAAATACTCATTTTATAATAATATCAAAACAAATATCAATAATCAAATCCATTCATCAATTTCATCAATTCACACGTCAATGAACTTTTCAATTGATTAATCCCATGTCATACATCAATGGTCTATTCCATTTATTAATCTCCTATGAAACCACACGTCAATAATCTATTCCAACAATTAATCTCAAATCACATGTCGATGGTCCATTTCATCGACTAAATTCAAATCACATATCAATAGTACACTTCGTTGACCAATCTATTGTTCAATATCAAACCATGGTCATGATATAACGACTAGTGACAATGCGACCAAAATTTCCCTTGGCAAGCTCTCCACCTATTTTTAGCCAGTGGCTCAACCCATAAGGACATCCTAAGTTAGTATGCATATCATAAGCCCCTCACTAGGCTCATAGCAATATTGAACATAATACCCTCCACAATCCACAAAGCAAATCTAGAATTCATTTCATATATCATAAAAAGCTTTCGCAATTCAATTCATCTACTAGAAATAGACTCGTCTCATTAACTAATTTTACAAATCAAATTGAATCAAATGCATGTCATAAAACATTTCACAAATCGATATCTCTATAACAGTCCATAAACCATTTCAAAATCAAAAGCTTTTTGTAAAAATCTTTCGCGATGTCAAAATATATAATATTTCTCAACTTCGTCTCTTAAACAGAACATATTTTTCCACCAACCAATTCTTACACAATTCACAAATATCAAAATATAGTAAGTGCCTAATTCATGTTTTATGCAACAAATATGCTACCAAACAAGCACTTGAGGAATTCAAGCAAACACATAATCAAGTAAGGACACCTCCATCACAAGAGCAAGAAATGGCAAATATGGATGATCCCGCACAATCCTCTCTGGAATCATATACTTAGGCAGCCTATGCCCGATGGGAAGGTCCCCTATCTGTTGGAATGGACTCCAGCACAATCTCTCATTATGCACAAGTCTCTCATTATGCCCAAACAGCAAATTGGCCCCAACCAGTCATGCTCGCTAACACTCTGGGATCCTCCAGAATTCATGAAGAAGAACATGCCTCAAGCCATCAAAGTATGTGGGATGCCCTGATCTCTCAAAGGGAATCTTCTCATAATACCAATGGTCCTCCTGATGACATTGGAATGGAACAACACCACGAGAAAGAACGGCTTGCATGACATAGCTTCGATGATTCAAATTATCACTATAACTCTCGAGATGGCAAATAAGACTTGTAGCAAAAGTTACTGTAGCACAAGTCATTATAATAAAATACTGTAGCAATATGTTAGGGAAATTACTATTCATAATCATCATTCATATCACCTATAATAATTCCTGACCAGGAATTCCGGAGCCTTTGTGTGTTTTAAGACCCATGAGTTTGGTCTTTGTTTTTGTGACCTCTTAATACCTATAAAAGATAAAGAGGATGTACTGTTTTGGGCAAAGTTCTTGAAGTAAAGTGTGTGCTTATGCAAACTTTCTTCGTGTCTCTCTAAACACTTCTTCTTCTCTAGCTTAGTACAATCCTCTAAGAAATGCAGCCCGGCTAAGTTAGAAATGTTACTATCCTAGCATCTTTGAGCATCTCTAATCCAAATTTGTGAATAGTTCACAGCTAAAAGGCAGCTCCTGAAAGGCTTGAATAGAGATTCGCCTATTATGGGATAACAAACCTGCTACAACCAACCGGTCTTCTCTGATTCTAAGCATAAATCCCCTTTATAACAATTCTTAGAAGAGATAGTACCACTCACCTCGAAACGCCTACGACTAAATAACAAATGTTACTCAAGTCGTCAAATTCGTGATCCTATCAGATAAGCGACAAACAACGTTAAAATTGAGTAACGCATTACCTAAACTACGAAACGGCTATACTACCAATCACATACCCAAAGCGATTATTCAAGCCATTCGCAATGCAAAGCTTGAGTGCGAAACTTTATCACGCCATAACTTTCTCCACCGAACTCCATTTCAAACATATTTATAGTCAATAAAAAGCGCTTTCAACATACTACTCCCAACTTGGTTACCCCAAAACTCACCAGAAATGGCTGAAATTCAGCCCTGAATATTTCTGTTCGGAACTTGACAGCATGTGCAACAAATTTTGAAATTTCATTTTGGGTAAATCATAAGTTCAAATCGAGATCCCCCTAAAATCTTACAATTTTACAACACCCTAAACTATCGTTTCTATATGAATACGTAGTTCAACGGCATAAAAATCAGACTTCATCGCACAAATCTTCAATAATTTCAAATTTCAAGTCCTAAATCCAAAACTACTCCGGTTGAATGAATGAGGGCATAAACACTTACCAAGCATCGGGATACAGTGTTGAGTCGGCTTGGCAAATTGCCCGGAATCATTAGGGCGCGAATTTTCCCCTTCTCCCGCTTTCTTCTTTCTCCTTTTTGACTCCTTTTTCTTTATCTCCCTCTCTTCTTTTTCGTTTTTTCTCTGTCGGACCGTCCTTCTTTCTTTTTCTTTTGTCTCCTCCTTTTTCTTCAAAAGTTCTCCCAAGAGTGGGAGGGAGATAGCGTAGAGGCAAAGCAATCTGAGTGATGATTGCATCTCCCACCCAAATGTTCATATCTCAATCAATCTAATCAAAAGCCAGGGTGAAGGAAGAAGGAGAAGAAGCAGAGGAAGAGGAAGAAGAAGCAGAAGAGGCAGATATGGGAGTGCTGTCCAACAAGATCAAGAGGGACCAACTCAAGCCTGGGGATCACATCTACTCTTGGCGTCATTTTTACCTCTACGCCCACCACAGCACGTTCCCTTTTTCTCGCTTTTTCCAATGCAATCTTTTTCGCGACGATGATGATGATGGTGGTGGTGGTGATTTCGCCTCAACTCCTCTGCTTCTTTTTTTTTTTTTTTTTTTCACTATAAAATCGCTCCATTCTTCACATGATTGATAATGTCCTTGCCTAGTTTCATATATAGGAGCTTTGTGTAAGAATTATTGTGGCCCATATTATGTGATTTATTATATGGTTTAATAATTATTGAAATGCTATAAATAATTATTGGTTACGATAAGGTACGACTCTAATAAAACGAAAGGGTATATCGCTTTGATGGAAGACACCTTTTCAATGAACGTATAAATAGAATCCGGTCCTCTCTCCACCCACATACGAACAACAGTAACAAAAAAGAACGTATTCTCTCCTCCATCAATTGAATACATAAAGGAATAGTGGGTTAAGGGAGAGAAATCGGATTTCTTCATTTGATTCGAATTATTTGGATTTGCTACAACGATCATCATTAAGCGTAGCGTTATGGATAAAGGTATGTCTTCATCTATTTGTGAAAATCATGAAGATCAAAGATCCTTGATTTGTTATGAATTTCCGCATTAAGAATTATATAAATATCTAACAGTTGGTATCAGAGCATTTGGTTTATAATCTCATGATTTTTCTGTTTAAAGAAATATTATAATTTATGTTTGATGATTCGTTGAACGATCCTGTTCGTATTATTTATTGTTGTTAAAATGTTTTCGGATGATTATGGATAAAGAAAATCCGAATGATGGAACGTTCTTCATGGACGAAAATGGCGAAGAAAAGTTACTGTGCACGAGTGGAAAAGGACGAAAATGGAAAAATTCGGAATTTTGAGGGCAAGTAAGAAACTCGTCGGTTCCGAGGAAAATCCGGCAACCCACCGCTTGATTTCGGACCCACACCGTCGCACTGCCATGAGGAACATTAGCCATAAGTTTTTTTCCGGTATATTGGTGTTTGCCGGAGGCTAATTGAGCGGCGCAAGTCGCGGTGGTTAGGGTTTGCGTTTTGGGGAAATTTTGCTTTGATTTGGGGCCAATTTCTTGGTTATTTTCGCTTAAACTTAAACCCATGTGGTCGTGCCGACATACTCCAGAAAACCCATTATTTTATTTGTGTCTGGAATGCGCTACCAGAGAAGAAACAGGCGGCGAAACCGCAGCGGAACGGCGAAAAACGGCGAGGAAGAGGGCACGTGGGCTCCACGCGCGCGCTACAATTGCAGGCGCGTGGAACCCACGCGCCACGCGCCGTAACGCGCGCACAAGCGCTGCGCGCGTGGGATCCACGCGCGCGGGGCTTCCCCCGCAGTTGCATGCGCGTGCAGGGCACACGCCCGCGGCGGATGAAGGCTTGTGCTCGGCATGCGCTTGACGTCCCCGCGCGGCCCTTTTTACGTTTTCGCCCCTATGCCATTTTTAAAATTCCTATTTTGTCCTTCTCGCAATTTATTTATTATTCTGCCCCTATTTAATTTATAATTACGATTCTGCCATTGCTGATTATTTACCATTTTGCCCCTGGATTATAATTTTATGGTTCTGCCCTTATGGGAATTATGATTTTACGATTTTACCCTTATGCTTTGATTACGGTTTTGTCTTTGTGTGCAATTTGGTAAATATTTGTATTTTACAATATTAAAAAAAAAATCATATTATGAAAGGTTTGTTAGTCACCAAAGTGGCCGAACCTTGAAGTCTTTTGAATTTTTTGATATTGTAAATTATTTTATTTAATTACCCATGATTAATTGATGCTATATATGAAATTGATATGTTTTATATTATTATTGGAGTTATGGGTATATTGAAGTTCATTTATTATAAGAACTTAGGGATTAACCCAAAGGTTAATTATTTTCTTATAATTCATGAACATGATGGTTGATAATTAATATGACTTGTTAAATTTGTTTGTATATCCAAAGATAACAAATAAATTTTAATAAGATATATTTACAATTATCAAATAAAAGTTATTAGCATCATTATGGTATATATATATATATATATATATATATATATTTGTATATCATAGGATATATATTTGTATATCATAGGATCGTCCAAAGGAGAACTATGATGTACATGTGTCGTTTAGTTTGAATCTGATTAGGTGATATTCTCAAAGCATTAATGTATGAGTATTTTCTTGCACATTTGCAGTATCTGTACCTGTTTCACTCCATTCGCACGCCTCATCTGTTCCCTTATTCAATGGGATAAATTTTCTTAATTGGAGTGAACTAGTCTAGTTTCACTTAGGTGTCCTAGATCTTGATTTAGCGCTTCAAGCTAAGAAACCAGCTACTATTACTGATGAAAGTAGCAATGATGAAAAGTCTTTCCATAAAGCTTGGGAAAGATCTAACAGACTGAGCTTAATGTTCATGCAAATGACAGTTGCAAACAACTTAAAGACTTCTCTTCTCAAGACTAACAATGCTAAGGAATTTATGAAATTTGTGGAAGAGCATTCTCAAACTGCTGATAAGTCACTTGCTGGTACATTGATGAGCACACTGACCACCATGAAATATAATGGTTCGCGTACCATGTATGAGCATATACTTGAGATGACGAATTTAGCAGCAAAGTTAAGGACTTTGGGAATAAATGTGGATGAGTACTTTTTAGTACAATTTATACTTAATTCCTTGCATCATGAATAATATGGACCATTTCAAATGAATTACAACACTATAAAGGATAAGTGGAATGTAAACGAATTGGCCAGTATGCTAGTTCAAGAGGAAACAAGGATAAAGAATCAAAAGGCTCATTATGTTCATCTCTCAAGTCATCAAGAAGTTCGAAAGAATTTTAAGAGGAAAGGTGGAAGGAGCAAGAAGAAAGGACTACACATCCTGAATGACTCTTCAAAGGCTTCTCAAATCCACAAGAAGGAACACAATCTTATTAAGTGTCATTTTTGCAACAAAATTGGACACTTGAAGAAAGATTGTCTGAAATGTAAGGCTTGGTTCGAAAAGAAATGTAAGCCTTGTGCTTTGGTATGTTTTGAATCAAACTTTACTGAAGTTCCTTATAATACTTGGTGGATTGATTCTGGTGCCACCACTCATATGTCAAATATGATGCAGGGATTTCTTACGATCCAAACTATAAAGCCAAATGAAAGTTATGTGATTACGGGGAACAGAGACAAAGCTCCAGTTGAAGGCATTGGCACTTATCGTTTGATCTTAGATACTGGCCATTATTTGGATTTGTTTCGAACTATTTATGTACCTACATTTTCTTGTAATTTAGTTTCTTTGCCAAGACTTGATGTGGCGGGATTTTATTGTAAGTTTGGATCTTAATCTTTCAGTCTATTTAAGAGTGATACTCTTATTGGAACTGGAACTTTATGTGATGGTCTCTACAAATTTAGACTTGATAATACTTTTGTTGAGACATTAATGACATTGCATCATAATGTTGGCACTAAACGAAGTTTGGTGAATGAAAATTATGCTTACTTGTGGCATAAACGTTTGGGTCATATATCCAAAGAAAGAATGCAAAGATTAGTGAAGAATGAAATTCTTCCAAATTTGGATTTTACTGACCTTGGAGTGTGTATTGATTGTATTAAAGGTAAACAAATAAAACACACTAAGAAAGGTGCCACAAGAAACACAGAGCTTCTTGAGATTATACATACTGACATATGTGGTTCTTTTGATGTTCCATCTTTTGGTAAGGAAAGCTATTTCATAACCTTTATTGATGATTTTTCACGTTATGGTTACATTTATCTATTGCATGATAAGTCTCAATCAATGAATGCACTTGAAGTGTATATTAAAGAGATTGAGAGGCAATTAGATAGAAAAGTGAAAATAGTAAGATCTGATAGAGGCGGTGAATATTATGGAAAGTATGATGAATCGGGACAATGTCCAGGTCCATTTGCTAAATTCCTTGAAAGACATGGCATTTGTGCTCAATACACAAGGCTAGGTACACCACAACAAAATGGTGTAGCAGAAAGGCGTAACCGTACTTTAATGGAAATGGTTAGGAGTATGATGAGTCATTCATCTTTATCCTTATCTTTGTGGATGTATGCTTTAAAGACTTCTATGTACTTATTAAACAGGGTTCCTAATAAGGCAGTTCCAAAAACTCCCTTTGACTGTGGACGGGAAGGAAACCTAGTTTACAATACCTGCATGTTTGGGGTTGTCAAGCAGAAGTAAGAATTTACAATCCACATGAAAGAAAATTGGATTCAAGAACAACCAGTGGTTATTTCATTAGTTATGCAGAGAAATCCAAATGGTATAAATTTTATTGTCCTAATCATAGTACAAGAATTGTTGAATCTGGAAATGCTAGGTTCATTGAGAATGGTGACATCAGTGGGAGTGAAAGAATGCGTGATGTTTGCATTCAAGAAGTAAGGGTAGAAGTTCCTATACCCAAAGCTTCTAAAGTTGTCAATAATGAACCTCCAATAGCCGAGTCACAAGAAATAGCATTAAGGAGATCTCAAAGAGAAAGGAGGTCGGCTATTTCTGATGACTATATGGTTTATCTACAAGAGTCAGAAATTGACTTAGGAATTGGAAATGATCCAGATTCATTTTCCCAAGCCATGGAATGTGAAAATTCTAATGAATGGTTTAATGCCATGGAAGAAGAGTTAAAATCCATGCATCAAAATCAAGTTTGGGATATTGTTGAATTGCCTAAAGGATGTAAGAAGGTCAGGTGTAAATGGGTCTTTAAGACCAAGTGCGACTCAAAAGGCAATATTGAACGACATAAAGCCAGACTTGTTGCAAAGGGTTTTACTCAGAAAGAAGGCATTGACTATAAAGAGACATTTTCACCAGTCTCTAAGAAGGACTCACTTAGAATTATTATGGCTTTGGTGGCTCATTATAACTTAGAGTTACACCAAATGGATGTTAAAACCGCTTTTCTTAATGGGAATTTAGAAGAAGAGGTTTATATGGACCAACCCGAAGGCTTTTCAGTTAAAGAAAAGGAACACATGGTATGTAAATTAAAGAAATCAATATATAGACTTAAACAAGCTTCCCGACAATGGTATCTTAAGTTTAACGATACCATAACTTCATTTGGATTTAAGGAAAACACCGTTGATCGATGTATATATATGAAGATTAGTGGGAGCAAGTTTATTTTTCTAGTTCTGTATGTTGATGATATTTTGCTTGTTGCTAATGATCTTGGTTTGTTACATGAAACCAAGAAATTTCTCTCTAAAAATTTTGAAATGAAGGATATGGGAGAGGCAACATATGTGATAGGAATAGAAATATTCCGTGATAGATCACAAGAATTATTAGGATTGTCTCAGAAAGCCTACATTGAGAAAATTTTAGAGAGATTTAATATGAGTAAATGTTCAGCAGGAATAGTTCCAATTCAGAAAAGTGATAAATTTAGCCTTATGCAATGTCCGAAAAGTGAATTGGAACGAGAACAAATGAATAATATTCCTTATGCATCTGTTGTGGAGAGCTTAATGTATGCACAAACTTGCACCAGGCCAGATATCAGTTTTGCTGTCGGAATGCTGGACAGGTATCAAAGTAATCTTGGAATGGATCATTGGAAAGCTGCAAAAAAAGTTCTTAGATACTTGCAAGGAACGAAGAATCATATGCTCACTTATAAAAGATCTGATCATCTCGAGGTGATTGGATATTCAGATTCAGACTTAGCCGGATGTGCTAATACAAGAAAATCAACGTTTGGTTACTTGTTTCTTTTGGCTGGAGGGGCAATTTCATGGAAGAGTGCAAAGCAGTCAGTTATTGCTGCATCCACTATGGAAGCTGAATTTGTGGCATGCTTTGAGGCCACAATTCATGGATTATGGCTGCGGAATTTTCTTTCAGGGCTTGTGGTTGTCGACAGTATTGCCAAGCCGCTAAAAATTTATTGTGATAACTCTGCAGCAGTTTTCTTCTCTAAGAACGACAAGTATTCTAAAGGTGCTAAGCATATGGAGATCAAATACTTGTCTGTCAAAGAAGAAGTTCAGAAACAAAGAGTGTCAATTGAGCATATTAGCACCAATCTTATGATAGCAGATCCCTTAACAAAAGGACTGCCGCCCAAAACATTTAATGAGCATGTTGAAAAGATGGGCATTATTAGACGTCATTAATGTTTGTATTATGATTGTATTAAGTTTATGTATTTGACACTTTGAGCTCACTTACGTGTTTCTGATATTTCCTGTTTTCTACTTAATATACATTATGAAAATAGATGAATGTTAAACAGGATAGTTTCTAAAAAAACATTATGGTTGGACTATTACTGTACTTCTCATTTATGGATCATGTTAAGTAAAGTGCTATAGTTGTAGTACATAGAAGGGACTATGTCGATTGATGACATACAACCGCTATGACTCACATTAGTTTTCTTTACTTAATTGTGATTATTATGTAATTGCCAATTTAATGAAATTTTATAGCATAATCTTATTGTGCACATTATAGTCTTTATTAAACCATGAAAGGAACATCATATGGGCCAAGTGGGAGAATGTAAGAATTATTGTGGCCCATATTATGTGATTTATTATATGGTTTAATAATTATTGAAATGCTATAAATAATTATTGGTTACGAGAAGGTACGACTCTAATAAAACGAAAGGGCATATCGTTTTGATGGAAGGCACCTTTTCAATGAACGTATAAATAGAGTCCGGTCCTCTCTCCACCCACATACGAACAACAGTAACAAAAAAGAACGTATTCTCTCCTCCATCAATTGAATACATAAAGGAATAGTGGGTTAAGGGAGAGAAATCGGATTTCTTCATTTGATTCGAATTATTTGGATTTGCTACAACGATCATCATTAAGCGTAGCGTTATGGATAAAGGTATGTCTTCATCTATTTGTGAAAATCATGAAAATCAAATATCATTGATTTGTTATGAATTTCCGCATTAAAAATTATATAAATATCTAACACTTTGCCCTCGTGCGTCTGTGAGAGAGGTCGTTTTCCTTCTCTTGGTGGATTTTCTATCCTGTTTTTACCACTTCTGCTAATATAGATTGTGGCAACGTTGCTGATTTTTGTATAAAAGGAGATGTTTTATGATGAGTAGTCGTATTCAACTTGACCCTTTTGGAAGTCTGCCACCCCTTTGTCCCCCCTTGCTTAGCTTGTGCTCCCTTTGCTATTTCTGAATTGTTGGTTACTCCTGTCAACTAAAGGAGGTCGAATTCTTTCCATCCTTTGATCGTCCGGATTATGTTATTTATAAGCACGTACCTTCTATGGACTTAGCTGCTTTCGCATACTGAAAAGATTGTCGCTTTTGAGTTCGCGAACAGGAATATACGTTGGTGAAGGGAAGGTTATTCACTTCACTCGAGGGGCAGGACACGAAATCGGCAGGGGTACTGTGTTAGACCGCATCATTTCGAGCTCATGTCCCTCTCCTCCCGTCGGCACAGATTGCAAGATATGCGGGGATCAGTCGAGGCTTGATGGTGTCATCTCTTCGTGCATCGACTGCTTCCTTTCAGGTGGAAACCTCTACCTCTTTGAGTACGGCGTGTCCCCTGTTTTCTATCTTGCTAGCGCTCGAGGAGGGACTTGCACCCTTGCGAAATCCGACCCCCCTGAAGATGTGCTTCACCGTGCCTTTTACCTCCTCCAGAATGGCTTTGGAGGCTACAATCTTTTCAAGAACAGCTATGAGGACTTTGCTATCTACTGTAAAACAGGTCTGCTTGTGGTGACAGCCAGTAGCGGAGGCCGAAGTGCGCAAGCAGCAGCTTTTCAGGCTGCTACAAGTGCTGTCGGGTTCTCTCCACTTACATTGTTGAGGACCCGTGTTCGTGGTCTGGCAGTTAGTGGTCTGGCAGTTGGTGGTCTGGCAGCTGTGAGTTATGGCAAGTATTGCATCAGTTGTTTGGTCTGTGACATTGGGTTTCGAACTGATGTGGTTAAAGTACCGGCCGAAAGACTTGTGGGTATACTTCATTTATGTGATCCCCAAGCTGCTGTAGATAGTCCCACTCCCAGTTGTATTCTCATAGCCGAGATTGACTAAAGATTGCACTTTGCAATTTGCCGGCAGTCTCCGCCAGAACTTTGCCGGCAGTGGAGATGAAAACACTCTGCAAAATGTACGCTTTTAACTCTTTGTCGGATGTTACTTCTGCAAACTATACCCAGTAGAAATTTTAAATACTCATCAAACTGCAGCTTTGTCGGATTTTCCATCAGAGGTCCTTGAGATGTTTGGGTGTGTGTAGTATTGTTTCTTGTTGTGTAAACGAACTGATCAGATTTGCTTTTGACAGGATATGACCTGTTGATCGTCACCATCTCTGTATAGAAGTAAAGTCGCAAGAGAAAGTGGTTCTACCGTTCTCTCCAATTCTGATATTTCTGCTTCTGGATTGTTTTTAAGACGCTTTTTGAGCAAATCTTGTTTGACCATCAGAATTAATTCTTTAAGCTATACTCCCGATGGGTTAGACTAGCTTTGGCGTGGGTTTTGTCCGAAAATTGCGTATATATGGTATTCCAATTAAATGATAAATTACATTTAACCATCAAACGAAAGAGTTTCAGACAGGAATAATAATTTGAAATCAGTTTAGTAACACTGGAGGGCTGGCCATGGTCACGGAAGGCAGAGACAGAGAGCTGGCTACGGTTGAGCGAGAATGAAGGTCGCGCGACCGTCGTGTCGCTTGCGCAAGGTCGACGTGAGCATCACTAAGGCACAATGAGGGTCGTTTGACCCTTGCCATGGTTGACTGAGGGCCGCCAACCAACCCTCACAAGCTGAGGCAAGGGCTGTGCAGATCCTCGCCCATAATAAACATCATTTCATGGAACTTTCTTCAATATAGGCCAAGGAACGAACGGTGCAAATGCGACAAATTCCATGTCCGAGCCTTGTCTACTATGCATAATACAAGTGGAGCCTTACCTTATGCATGCTAATACATGTAAACAGGGCAGAAAGAAAGCGAAGATGAAGAAAGGATTTCGGGGTTGCAAGAATGGCGGGCGACGAGGGAGTAGAAAGGGAGGGGAGGGAAGGTTTCGAAGGCGGCCAGTGCAATCCCCCCCGTCCATCCGTTTGCGCCCCTCCCCGATTGCTTTCCCTCCAAAAAAAAAAAAAAAAAAAAAAAAAAAACCCCTCTCTCTCTCATTTAAAAAAAGAAAAATTGTAAATCTGATTAATAGCCCGGTACAAGGGGCCGGGTCGGATATCGGGCTTACGAATCATTGCTCGGAGCTGTTTTACGAATTCAAAATTTTTAAATGAATTAAACCGTAACCCAATTTTACTCTCTCTATTAGTTGAACCGGTGAAGAGGAGCAAAGCCTTCATAGTTGAGGCCTTTTGGTTGGAAAATGAGGAGTGTGGTAGGATCATTAAGGATACTTGGAATGAACCTGGCCTAATTACTGAGGATTCGGTACCGAAATTAAAAGCTATGTCATTAGCTTTAGCCAAACGGAGCAAGATAACTTTTCTAAACAACCTGAAGCGGATTAATGACCTAAGAGATGAGTTGCAAGGAGAAATTAATTTCTAGAGCTTACCTGCACACAGAAATAAACAGCAAAAACTTACGGAACAAATTGAGAATCTGTGCAGAACAAATGTACAGGGGCTTGAGATCGAGAATAGAGTGGCTGAAGTGGGGTGGTAAAAATACAAAATATTTCCATGCCACAACCATTCAAAGAAGTCAGCAAAATAGAATTTCCATGTTGAAAATTGCAGGGGATACTTGGAAGCGAGACCCAGCAAGACTCAAGGTTATGACAATGATTTGTAAGCTCTTCTAGTAAGTCAATGTCTTTTATGAACACCACAATAAATCTATTTATACACTCTTTGTATACTCTGTTGATCAAATACATGAAAGCAAAAGGCACATCTATTAATTCAAGAGGCATGATAAGAAATTTCTAATGGCCATATCTTGCTCTGAAAATAATTCTAGGCTCATCATCTCCTTTTCTTTTTCAAGTTTAGAAAGTGTCATTCAATGTGGTACCTTAAAAAAATTATACATCAAGTATCTAATCAATACCAAAACCAATTTCCCTATAAGAAGACAAGCCTAATAGATTCTCAAGAAACATATCCGACAACAATAATACTTTCCAACTTCACAACATTATTTTTTATATCTTTTAAGTCTACAAATAATCATAACAGTATCACGATGTGAGGATAACCCAACAACCCCTAAAATAACATCGAGAATATATATATTTAACTCCACTAGATTTCCATGTGACTCTTTATCATTCATCTGAAACACACTTTTTGAACACGCAATTCGCAACTAAGAAATCATTACTTTATAATCCACAGTTAAATCAATTTGGGGCTCATCTCTTGCTTAGTGCGAGTCACCACAATGACTCTTTATCTCTTTCTCAAAATCTCACCTCAAGAACCTTAAGATACATTCTTCATATCAAAAGTAACAACTCGTTTGCCCTTGATACACTTTATAAAGCCAAATAAGCTTCTCCAAATCAAGATCCATAACTGCATGGACTAAAAATGAATCATCCATTCCAGTACTTAACAAAAGATTGACGCATTCTAACATACAACCTCACAGCATCTTTACAAAATCTACCCAATAAAAGATCATACTCAAAGTTCTGATACTACAAAATGTCACGCCCAAAAACATCACGAATAGGAGATGAGATGGCCGTCCTTCCACCCAAAGGGCGCGGCCTCAAAGCTCCCAAAAACATCTCTTCGTCGATATCACTTTCATAGTACTTATTGTTAGATGAGGAACCTAGAAAAAAAAAGTTTGGAAAATAAATGGGTGAGCGACCACGGCTCAACGAGTAATACATATGTTCTAAGCGGATCGCGCACCCATTATGCATACTTGCAACCAAAAACCACAACTCTTTTAATCCAAAATTCAAAATATAACAATAAGAAAATAAGTTACATATGCTTCAACATAGTTGTATTTCTAGTAGAAATATTCATTTTATAATAATATCAAAACAAATATTGATAATCAAATCCATTCATCAATTTCATCAATTTACACGTCAATGATCTATTCCATTGATTAATCCCATGTCATACATCAATGGTCTATTCCATTTATTAATGTCATATGAAACCACACGTCAATAATCTATTCCAAATATTAATCTCAAATCACATGCCAATGGTCCATTTCATCGACTAAATTAAAATGACATATCAATAGTACACTTCGTTGACCATTCTGTTGCTCAATGTTAAACCATGGTCATGATATAACGACTAATGACAATGCGACCAAAATTTTCCCTCGGCAAGATCTCCATCTATTATTAGCCAGTAGCTCGACCCATAAGGGCATCCTAAGTATGCATACCCACAAGCCCCTCACTAGGCTCATAGCGATATTGAACATAACACCCTCCACAATCCACAAAGCAAATCTAGAATTCATTTCATATATCATAAAAAGCTTTCGCAATTCAATTCATCTACTAGAAATAGACTCGTCTCATTAACTAATTTTACAAATCAAATTGAATCAAATGCATGTCATAAAGCATTTCACAAATCGATATCTCTATAACATTCCATAAACCATTTCAAAATCAAGAGCTTTTTGTAAAAATGTTTCGCAATGCCAAAATATATAATATTTATCAACTTCATTTCTTAAACAGAACATATTTTTCCACCAACCAATTCTTACACAATTCACAAATATCAAATTATAGTAAGTGTCTGATTCATATTTTATGCAACAAATATGCTACCAAACAAGCACTTGAGGAATTCAAGCAAACACAGAATCAAGTAAGGAATCACAAGAGCAAGAAATGGCAAATATGGACGATCCTGCACAATCCCCTCAGGAATCATATACTCAGGCATCCTATGCCCGATGGGAAGGTCCTCTATCTCTTGGAATGGACTCCAGCATAATCTCTCATTATGCCCAAACAGCAAATTGACCCCAACCAGTCATGCTCATCGACACTCCGGGATCCTCCAAAATTCATGAAGAAGAACATGCCTCAAGCAATCAAAGTATGTGGGATGCCCTAATCTCTCAAAGGGAATCCTCTCATAATACCAATTGTCCTCCTGATGACATTGGAATGGAACAACACTACGAGAAAGAACGGCTTGCATGACATAGCTTCGATGATTCAAATTATCACTATAACTCTCGAGATGGCAAATAAGACTTATAGTGAAAGTTACTGTAGCACAAGTCATTATAATAAAATACTGTAGCAATATGTTAGGGAAATTACTATTCATAGTCATCGTTCATATCACCTATAATAATTCCCAACCAGAAATTCCGGAGCCTTTGTGTGTTTTAAGACCCATGAGTTTGGTCTTTGTTTTTTGTGACCTCTTAATGCCTATAAAAGATAAAGAGGATGTAATGTTTTGGGCAAAGTCCTTGAAGTAAAGTGTGTGCTTATGCAAATTCTCTCCGTGTCTCTCTACACACTTCTTCTTCTCCAGCTTAGTACGATCCTCTGAGAAACGCAGCTCGGCTAAGTTAGAGATGTTACTTTCCTAGCATCTTTGAGCATCTCTAATCCAAATTTCTGAATAGTTCACAGCTAAAAGGCAGCTCCTGAAAGGCTTGAATAGAGGTTCGCCTGTTATGGGATAACATACCTGCTACAACTGACCTGGTCTTCCCTGATTCTAAGAATAAATCCCCTTATAAAAATTCTTAGAAGAGATAGCACCACTCACCTCGAAACGCCTACAACCAAATAACAAATGTTACTCAAATCGTCAAATTCGCGATCCTATTAGATAAGCGACAAACAATGTTAAAATTGAGTAATGCATTACCTAGACTACGAAACGGCTATACTACCAATCACGTACCCAAAGCAATTATTCAAGCCATTCACAATGCAAAGCTTGAGTGCGTCCCAACTTGGTTACCCCAAAACTCACCAGAAATGGTTGAAATTCAGCCATGAATATTTCTGTTCGGAACTTGACAGCACTTGCGACAAATTTCGAAATTTCATTTTTGGTAAATCGTAAGTTCAAATCGAGATCCCCTTAAAATCTTACAGTTTCACGACACCCTAAACTATCGTTTCTATATGAATACGTAGTTCAACGACATAAAAATCAGACTTCGTCGCACAAATCTTCAATAATTTCGAATTTCTAGTCCTAAATCCAAAACCACTCCAGTTAAACGAATGAGGGCACAAGCACTTACCAAGCATCAGGATACAGTGTTGAGTCGGCTTGGCATATTGTCTGGATCATTAGGGCCGAATTTGCCGCTTCTCCCGCTTTCTTCTTTCTCCTTTCCTTTTGACTCCTTTTTCTTTATCTCCCTCTCTTCTTTTTTCTTTTTTCTCTGCCGGACCGTCCTTCTTTCTTTTTCTATTATCTCCTCATTTTTCTTCAGAAGTTCTCCCAAGAGTGGGAGGGAGATCGCGTAGAGGCAAAGCAATCTGAGTGATTGCATCTCCCACCCAAACTTTCATATCTCAATCAATCCAATCGAAAGCCAGGGTGAAGGAAGAAGGAGAAGAAGCAGAGGAACAAGCAGAGGAAGAGGAAGAAGAAGTGGAAGAGGCAGATATGGGAGTGCTGTCCAACAAGATCAAAAGGGACCAACTCAAGCCTGGGGATCACATCTACTCTTGGCGTCACTTTTACCTCTACTCCCACCACGGCACGTTCCTTTTTCTCTTTCCAATGCAATCTTTTTCGCGACGATGATGATGATGGTGGTGGTGATGATTTCGCCTCAACTCCTCTGCTTTTTTTTTTTTTTTTGGCTATAAAATTGCTCCATTCTTCACATGATTGATAATGTCCTTTCCTAGTTTCATATATAGGAGCTTTGCCCTCGTGCGTCTGTGAGAGAGGTCGTTTTCCTTCTCTTGGTGGATTTTCTATCCTGTTTTTACCACTTCTGCTAATATAGATTGTGGCAACGTTGCTGATTTTTGTATAAAAGGAGATGTTTTATGATGAGTCGTCGTATTCAACGTGACAGAGAGATCGAATCCCCTTGACCCTTTTGGTAGTCCGCCACCCCTTTGTCCCACCTTGCTTAGCTTGTGCTCCCTCTATTTCTGAATTGTTGGTTACTCCTGTCAACTGAAGGAGGTCGAATTCTTTCCATCCTTTGATCGTCCGGATTATGTTCTTTACAAGCACGTACCTTTTATGGACTTAGCTGCTTTCGCATACTGAAAAGATTGTCGCTTTTGAGTTCACGAACAGGAATATATGATGCTGAAGGGAAGGTTATTCACTTCACTCGAGGGGCAGGACACGAAATCGGCAGGGGTACTGTGTTAGACCGCATCATTTCGAGCTCATGTCCCACTCCTCCCGTCAGCACAGAATGCGAGATATGCGGAGATCAGTCGAGGCTTGATGGTGTCATCTCTGTTAGAAGAATTAAACAAGTTATAGAAGATCAGAAGTGTATAGAAGTCAGTAACAGCAGAAAAGCCAAACCTGAAGAAGCAACTGGAACAGAGGAAGCTAAACCAGAGGAAGGTCGTGGGTTGGCGATCCAAGTGAACGAATGAGCTGGCGATCCATGACTACAGGAGCTGGCGAATCCGTGAAAGCAGAACCTGAAACACGAAGCGAGATCAAGCAAATTAAAGAAGCAAAGCGGTCGGAGAAGAAATACACGTGTGTTGTTCACATTATTCGGTTGTAACAATTCTATAACAGAAAATAGTTGAGCCAGTGACTAGTATAAAAGGAAAAGAGAGAACAAGAGAAAGTGAGCGAGAGTTTATTGTTAGTTTCTAAGGTTGAAAGCTTCTCTCGATTCATCCAGAGCTTCTTCTTCTTCTTCTTCCTCTGTATCCGTGAAATGATGAAAGATTGTGTAAAGAATAAACTTGAAGTACGAAGAAGAAATACAACGTGCTGAGGTATTCTCATTGCTTGTTCGAGATCTAAACTTCTCTCATATATCAATCTTGTTCGTATTCGATTACTTCTCATGGTATCGAGCATGATTTCACTGGGTATGATAGATCTGGTGTGTTCTTACCGCATGATGTTATAAAGATCATGATATCTCACGTATAGTTTACTTCAAAGTCTACTTTGGATTATCTGCGAATTTTAAAAGTCTTTGAACATAGAAGAATGGCCACTAGACTTGAAGTATCCATTCCCTATTCATGTGAATATAGGGAACTTTGTTACCATCAAGTTGAATGAAGAAAACTTTCTGTTGTGGCAAGCTCGGTTTAATAGATTTCTGAAAAGCCAAGATTTAATCGGTTTTATTGATGGTGAAACTTTACCTCCAAATCGAATGATACAAACCGAGACTGGAGAAATGATGAACCCCGATCACCCGGATTGGATAAAAACCGATCAGCTTATATCTTCCTGGATAAGCGGTGCGGATCGAAAAATATTCTAAGTCTAATAATTGGCTTAGAAACCTCACTTGAAGTATGGCAGGCTCTCATAAATAGATTTACACGAAATCTGTTGCAAAGGAGTTTGAGTTGAGAGGAAAACTTCAAGCCTGCAAGAAAAGAAACAGATCACCGAGTGAATATCTCGAGAATTCAAAACCATTTGCGATCAATTGAATGCAATTGGAAAGCCTGTTGACGATATAACAAGAATGTTTGGCATATTGGAAGGGCTAGGTCCCGAATATGAAACTTTCAGACAACCATGTATTGTCTTAAGCCTCGCCAGAGTATGAAGAAGTAATCTCACAACTTGAGAGGTTTGAAACTCGATTACAAACATACTCCATGAATGAGTATAACTCTAACTCCGGCCTATTATGGGCAAAGGAAAGTGGAACAAGTCAGCAAAGAATCAATCCCGAAATCAAAGAGAAAGTTTTCGAGGAGAAGTTAACTATGGCGAGAGGTCAGCCCTTTATTAGAAGAGAATATGGAAATAATTCTGCGAAGCTGGAAGGAATCAATCCAATAGAATGAATAACCCGTATTCAACTCGGCAAGAAGGTCGGTTAATAAGGATAACTGTCTGTTATGGACAAGGATTTCGACCTTATTCAAATCCCGCGCAAAGGTATCAAAATGTTAGATCTTATCCACCACAAAGCTCAAATGGTGATAGACAAGCACGAACACAAAGCCTACTAATAATGTCCCTCTACAATGCCGATCTCGTAAGAAATCAGGTCACACAGCACTCGGATGTTGGTATAGGTTCGACAATTCATACCGAGATGAGATACCAACCGCATTAGCAAAGAAGACACATTGAAGAACCCTATGGCTCGAATGGTATCCAGACACGGGGCTACATCACACATTGCCTCGGGACCTCGGTATGATTCAAACCTATAATACATATAGTGGTAATGACACTTTGTCATGATAGGAGATGGATCTCATTTGTCAATCTCATGCATTGGTAATGGAATACTAAATACGGGGAATAGCAAATTACCTCGAATGATGTATTAATAGTCCCCGCAATCACCAAGAATCTTCTATCCGTATCAAAACCGACGGATGACTATCCCTGTTCTTTTATTTTTGATAAACATGGGGTATATATGAAGGACAATCACAAATCATACAACGGTGAAGCTAGGAAGGAAAGTCAAGGGGCTCTACCAGTGGAACCTAAAGCTGCAGAAGTTTTCTTCACACTGTACTCAACAGAAATAGCGAAGATACCTGGCATCAAAGGCTTGCTCACACCAATCTTAAAACAAAGAAGATCCCGCAAAACAAAATCTCATTCAAATTAGTTCCAATACTCGAATATATGTAGTACATCAAGTTGCTAAAAGCTCAGCTTTATCTTTTCACTCCTCGACCATATTTCTAATGTTCCATTAGAAAGAATACATTGTGATGTATGGGGACCTTCGCCAATTCAACTGCTTCAGAAATTCTCCTACTATGTCATTTTTGTGGATGATTTTTCTAGGTATAGCTGGATATATCCTATGAGACAAAATCGAAGTATATGAAATATTCGTTATGTTTCAAAGACTTGTAGAAAATCAGCTTAATCACAAGATCAAAATCTTCCAGAGTGATGGAGGTGGTGAGTTCACTAGTAATAAACTCCAACTTCATCTACAGAAGTCTGGAATTAAGCAATTTATCTCATGTCCTCACACACCGAGCAAAATGGTGTCTCGTAGAGAAAACATAGACATGTGATTGAATTAGGACTAGCAATGATGTATCATGCTAAAGTACCACTTGAAATATTGGGTCGATGCATTCAAAACAGCAGTTTATGTTATCAATCTTCTGCCCACAGCAAAACTACATATGCATTCACCTCATTACAAACTCTACAATCAGACACCAGACTATTACTATCTTCGAGTTTTTGGATCAGCTTGTTATCCATGTCTCAGGCATTACACAAAGCATAAATTTGATCCAAGATCACTCACCTGTATCTTTCTTGGCTACAGTGAGAAGCATAAAGGATACAGTGCCTCTTACCTACAAATGGAAGAATCTACATCGCGGGACATGTACTATTTGATGAGAATGTCTTTCCCTTTATTCATACACTCGCATCAATATCAGCGGATCCGATCTATACGTACGTGGATAAAAGGAGTCCTATCCTCCAGCCCAACTATACTAAGAAGTCTCCATCACAAGACAATCTGTCAAAGGGATACTTGCAAAGCATACCGTAATCAATCAAATAGCTCCAAAGAATACAAAATGATGAGCTCACCTCAAATAATTCTCAAGGTCGATCCCACATCGATCATCTTCACCTGAGATATTGCATCCGAAAATATACCCGGTATTGAGATACGTAATGCTTTGTTAATAATATCTCCAAAAATAGTGAATCACATCACCATCTTCGACCATAGAGGAACAAATATCTACAAACCAAGAGCATGTTTCACTACCCACTTTGCCAACACAGGACAAACTCAAAACAAAGTGTTGACACCGAAAATATGACAGTACATCTTCAACTCATCCTATGCAAACTAGACTACGATCTGGAATTATTAAAGCAAACCCCAAATATGCATGTCTGGTTGAGTATAAGATTCCTGTTGAACCAAAATCACTAAAGTCTGCATTAGCACACCAAGGATGGTATCAAGCAATGCAAGAAGAAATGGATGCATTATATCAGAATCAAACCTGGGAAGTAGTTCCTCGAGATAATCACATGAATGTAATCGGGTGCAAATGGGTGTTCAAGACAAAACTTGCACCTGATGGAAGCTTGGATAGACTTAAAGCTAGGCTTGTAGCCAAAGGCTTTCATCAAGAAGAAGGTCTTGATTTCACGAAACCTTCATCCGTAGTGAAACATGCAACAATTCGAATAATTCATCACAAGAGCTATGATGAAACAATGGAAAATCCATCAATTAGATGTCAAAAATGCTTTCTTACATGGACACTTAAGTGAAACGGTGTATATGGAGCAGCCTCCAGGCTTTAAAGACACACAAAGGCCTCACCATGTTTGTCTCCTTCGAAGATCTCTTTATGGACTTCGACAAGCTCCTCGAGCTTGGTTTGATAGATTCAGCAGCTTCCTGCTTGAATATGGCTTTTTCTGTAGCTCCACCGATCCTTCTCTGTTCATCCTGCATACTGAAACAGACACTATCCTCCTCTTACTGTATGTAGATGATATTATTCTCACTGGCAGCTCATCTCACATGCTTTCTAGTCTCATTACTTCACTAAGCATTCATTTTCATATGAAGGATCTAGGTGCCCTACACTATTTTCTTGGCATTGAAGCTACACGAAACCCAGATTATCTATTCCTTTGCAAACCAAATCGACCAAACCTGCTTCCTTTCCATTTTAATCAATGATTCTCTACCTTTGCATAATCCTACTGGAAACCTTATGCTATACTCACCTCTTTGACTTCAACAGATTAAAAAGAGTCTTACGGTAAAGGGTACCATCAAGTGTCCCCTGCATCTCTATGGTTATTCTCGATTTCTATCTTGCCAATCTTATATCCCGGGCAGCAAAGAAACAACCTACCGCGCTCGGGCCGGGCTTTTGTATTACGTGATATAGGCTGTTTTCTTAAGCCTCCTATTCATTTGTATTGCGATAACAAGTCAGCAATATCTCTTACTCAATCCTATCTTACATGCTCGAGGGTAGATTTTCTTTGTTCAAAAAGTCCCTTGGTCACTACAAAGGTCGGCTAAATTCCAAGTTCTTATCAAAAGATCCCCCTGAAGATGTGCTTCACCGTGCCTCTTACCTCCTCCAGAATGGCTTTGGAGGCTACAATCTCTCCAACAACAACTGTGAGGACTTTGCTATCTACTGTAAAACGGGTCTGCTTGTGGAGACAGCAACTAGCGTAGGCCGAAGTGGGCAAGCAGCAGCTTTTCAGGCTGCTACAAGTGCTGTCGGGTCCTCTCCACTTAGATACTTGACGACCCGTGTTACTGGTCTGGCAGTTGGTGGTCTGGCAGTTGAAGGTCTGGTGAGTTATGGCAGCTATTGCATCAGTCGTTTGGTCTCTGACATTGGGTTTCGCCATGATGCGGTTAAAGTACCGGTCGAAGGACTTGTGGATCAATCTCATTTATGTGATCCCCAAGCTGCTGTGGATAGTCCCACTCCCAGTTGTATTGGGGTTCGCCATGACGTGGTTAAAGTACCGGCCGAAAGACTTGAGGATCAATCTCATTTATGTGATCCCCAAGCTGCTGTGGATATTCCCACTCCCAGTCGTATTGTCATAGCCGAGATTGACTAAAGATTGCACGCTGCAATTTGCCGGCAGTCTCCACCAGAACTTTGCCGGCAGTGGAGATGAAAACACTCTGCAAAATATACACTTTAACTCTTTGTGAGATGTTACTTCTGCAAACTATACCCAGTAGAAATTTTAAGTACTCTTCAAACTGCAGCTTTGTCGGATTTGCCATCAGAGGTCCTTGAGATGTTTGGGTGTGTGTAGTCTTGTTTCTTGTTGTGTAAACGAACTGATCAGATTTGCTTTCAACAGGATCTGACCTGTTGATCGTCACCATCTCTGTATAGAAGTAAAGTCGCAAGAGAAAGTGGTTCTACCGTTCTCTGCAATTCTGATATTTCTGCTTCTGGATTGTTTTTAAGACGCTTTTTGAGCAAATCTTGTTTGACCATCAGAATTAATTCTTTGAGCTATACTCCCGATGGGTTAGACTAGCTTTGGCGGGGGTTTTGTCCTAAATTTGCGTATATATGGTATTCCAGTTAAATGATAAATTATATTTAACCATAAACAAAAGAGCTTAAGAGAGGAGCCATTACTGATAATAATTTCAAATCAGTTTAGTAACACTTAAAGGGCTGGCCATGGTCACGGAAGACAGACATAGAGCTGGCTATGGTCGAGCGAGATTGAAGGTCGCACAACCCTCGTGTCGCTCGCACAAGGACGTGAGCATCATTAAGGCACAATGAACGTCGTTTGACCCTTGCCATGGTTGACTGAGGGCCACCAACCAACCCTCACAAGCTGAGGCAAGGGTTTGCAGATCCTCGCTCATAATGAACATCATTTCATGGAACTTTCTTCAATATAGGCCAAGGAACGAATGGTGCAAATGCGACAAATTCCATGTCCGAGCCTTATCTACTATGCAGAATACAAGTGGAGCCTTACCTTACGCATGCTAATACATGTAGATAGGGCAGAAAGAAAGCAAAGATGAAGAAAGGATTCGGGGGTTGCAAGAATGGCGGGCGACAGATCAAGGGAGAAGGGGGGGGAGGGAAGGTTTCAATGGCGTCCAATCCAATCCCCACCGTCCATCCGCAGCTCCCCGATTGCCTTCCCTCCAAAAAATAAACCCCTCCCTCTCTCTACTTTAAAAAAGAAAAATTGTAAATCTGATTAATAGCCCAGTACATGCGGGCCGGGTCAGATATCGGGCTTTCGAATCATCGCTCTGAGCTGTTCAACGAATTCAAAAATGTTAAATGTTGTCCTTACAATATCTGGGCTTGAACGGACCCATTTAAGGGTGTTTCGGAGTATTCGACGTTGAGACCAAAGATGAATTACCTACCATTCGCAAAGTAACTTAAAACTGTATTTTGGAATCTTGTTGGGCTTTTAGAATCTTATTGACGTGCGCAAGCCCAACGTGTTGTTGAATTATGATCATATCTACTTAAACTTAGCATGCACATATTCTTTCTTCTTCTTCTTCTTCTTTTTCGCTTTTCTTTTTTTATCACCAAGCGTGGTAAGTAAACTTGACAAATAGGTTCTGACAAAAAAAAAAAAAGACAAAAACTCGATTAACAGGTGAGAAGCCTGTTGAGCTCGAGACGAGCGAAAGGCAAATGGGCGTTTTTAGGTATCGACCTTACATTAAAAGGCATGACCTAATCCGATTTTGGCATGGATTGAAATCTCAGGCGAAATTGCGATGTACATAAAAGGATATGAGGTTGATCTTCGAGCCTAACATGACACGTATAAGCACACGGATCACCTGTAGGCTTTAGTTGTAAGCTAGTGATAAAAGAAAGGTACGAAACATGTCTTTTAGGGGATCATAAGTTTTACTCTTCTATTAATTTGAAAATTATCCAAAAAATCCTAAACCTATTGCAGTTTCGCTAATTCAATCATAAAACTTTTAATTTTGTCAATTTAATCCTAAATTTTTTCATTTTTTGTTAATTGAACCCATTTGATCAATTTTGGCAGGAAAATGCTAACGTGGGTGTCAGCAGTGCCACATAAGACCAATTGCATAGACATGAACAAATTTTAATAATATTTTAATATTTTTCTTTTCTTTTCTTTTTTGCCTTTTTCTTTTCCTTTGCCTATGGCCAACCATTGCCCACAGGCAACGATTGGCCACGACCAGTCAACTAGCCTTGCCCGCCACAAGCAAGGCTCAATCAGGAGAGGGCGAGCACTGGCAAGGATCAACCTCGCCCAAGCCAGATCTAGTGAGGTCAGCTCTCGCCCAACCTAGGGCGGCCTCACCAGGCGTTGGCCAAGCGATGACGGCGCCAGGCGAGGCTGCCCTAGCCTAGGTGAGGCCAACATTCGCCTAGGCAAGGGTGAGGGCGAGGGCCAACAAGGGCTCCCATCACCAAATTTGGTGAGGCCGGCCTTCACCCAAGCTAGGGTGGCCTCACCTAGCGTTGCTATCACCTGGCTGACACCTAGCAAGGCTGCCCTGGCCTGCGCAAGGGCCAACCTCACCAAATTTGGCCTGAGCGAGGCCGACCCTTGCCCGGCTATGCTTGGGCAATGGCTTCCATTACCGAGGCTCGCCCTCACCTGATGGGGCCTCCCTTGTGGCTGGCAAGGGCTACAGACTGGCCGTGGCCGGCCGTCGCCTATGGGCGATGGCTAGCCACCAGCGAAAGGAAAGAAAAAAGGCCAAAAAGAAAAGAAAGAAAAAAAAACAGAAAAAATAATAAAATTCAAAAAAAAATATTTAAATATAATTAAAATTTGTCCATGTCAGCACCGGCAGTCCTACGTGACACTATCGATGTCCATGTCAGCACCGGCGGTCCTACGTGACACTATCGATGTCCATGTCAGCACCGGCGGTCCTACGTGACACTATCGATGTCCACGTCAGCATTTTCCAGCCAAAAATTAATCGGATGGACTCAATCGGCAAAAAATGAAAAGGTTTATGACTAAATTGGCAAAATTAAAAAGCTTAATATTGAATTGGTAAAAGTGCAATAAATTTGACACTTTTTGAACAATTTTCCCATTGACTGATGAACCAACCTTCAAGTTTTGAATTTGAATGGAACTAAGTATTAAAGATCAAATATCATACTAATGCGAGAGAGAGAGAGAGAGTTTTGCATTTTGAAATCAAAGACATCAAGTTCAGAATAATTGAAATTCTTTATGAACATGAGAGATTTTTACGGCCAAAACAATGTATTTTGAAATCAGAGACATCAAGTTCAAAATAATTAAAATTCTTTATGAATATGAGAGATTTTACGGCCGAAACAATGTATCAAAGAATGCATGACATTTCAAAGTCCAAGGTTAAGATAGGTCCGTTGAGTTATTTATAAGTCAATATCCACTCCAAATGATTACTTTATGAGTACTTAGAATTCTCATGTTGGGGCTTGGCTATTGTGGAACAGACCTAGTCAGTTGCACATGAAACAGAAGCAGGTCTCCATCTAATAAGTACGGGGTTTGTGAACAAACTAGATCCGCACTCCTATCTGATGAGGATAGAGTGATTGTCAAGATGAGAGTGCTCGAATAAGGTGAGACTTCAACAAACTTCTAGAGGAGAAAGGGATGAATCGAACGACATAGCAAATAGAAGAGTATCGTTGAGCGAGCGATACAAGCCAAAACTTAGGACGATGTTAGAAGTGGGAGTTTGTGAAAGCCCAAGTCACACATGGATTGAGAGAGACCATGTCGAGTGATTCCTAAATCATCATTCATCCCAAATGGTCACTGCCGGTAATACATACTCTTCGGAGGTATGACTCTTATGAGACAGAGACGGATCATTAGGAAATATCTCAAGCTGTCCAACTGCTCCCGGGATATCCACGGGCGCCTTGTCATGCCCCTTTTGCGGAGGAAGCTGGTCTGGTGGGGATTGACAAGCCCATGGAAGAGCTTATCAACGGGGTTGTAGGTGGAACTTCCAAGCAAAAAGGAGTTTCAGTCGTGGGAAAGGGAGAATCGGGGAAAACCATCGCTGTAAGGAAAGTCTATGGGGCCCAAAGTTATGAAAAAGCATTCCGCGGTTCAAGCAGGTGTTCCCGTGACTCACTCATTCAACACTGACGAGACTCTACATACCATTCAACATTTTCACGAGGGTATGAAGATAGCACCTTATGAATTCGAGAATTTAAATGGTGGACTGAGAATGCTATTCGGAGAACTGTTGCTTGATCAAATATACCTGGTAGTTTTACATGACGTAAGGAGCATGGACCCTCCAATATACATAGCCCAAAAATAACTGTGGCAATAGGATAATGCTTACGACACGAAATGCTGATCTTGCACCAGTTTCCAACGTGGGAATGGATACATTGGTCTATTTCCCAGAGCCTTTATCCCTGGAAGCACCTTGGACTCATTGTAGCAGAATTTTTCGAGGCCATTCATGCCCGAATTATTTGCAGACATCTTGGAGTGTATCTAAGAACATCCGAGGGGGTGCCTGTTGCTAGTCACTATATGTAGGACGTTGGCCACTGTTGACACCTAATTTTTTGCCCAAATTATTGCATATAGATTAATTAATTAAAAAAAAAAAGAAAAAAGATTAAAAAAAAGTTAAAAAAAGAAAAAAAAAGTTGTGGCCAATGATCTAAATGTGACTAGCCAAGCCCAGGAGGTCAGATTGGAATTAAAATGTTAAATTGGGGCAAAAATGCAATTTCTAAAAGTTGAGGGACCAATTCGCAAATTTTACAAAATTTCACCCGAGCCCTTAAATCATCATCTTAGCCCCCAATTAAGTTAAAATTGAACTTGGGTCAGGTCTAATTAATCGAATCGGGCAAAAAGGACCTAATTGCATTGAATATGACATTTTCGGGCAAGAAAATGGCCAACTTTGAGGGACTCTCTTGCAAAATTGGGTGGAGACAATTAAGAAAAATGGTCAAGATCTTAAACTACTATACATGAGGTTGCTAATTGATCAGAAACCGCGGCCAAATTGATGGATTAAAGCACACAAACTAGCTACCAAAACCCAGCCCACGGTTAGGTCTTAATTCGGAGCTAATAAGTAGGCATATTGGTGGCCCCACCATATCTCACTCAGCCGTCCATTTAGCTCGATATTTGCACGTGATGGAAGAACATATATAGCAGTGCAAGTGGACGGAAATTGGCCAAGGATAAGCTCCTGACAACACCGGAAAATCGCAGCAAAACCTGCACACTCAACAGCTGCAGAATTAAAAAAATTGGCTAAGTCAGAGAGTGGGTGAAGTAGCCCTGTTGACAGGCCTGGTAGGTGGACAAAAGGCTGACCAAAAATCCTCTAATTCAGGGGATAAGATCACTAAAGCAATTTCTTTCAAGGGATGAGAGAGAGGAGACGAGAGGAAGAGGAGAGAGCTCGGAATCGCTCCCCAAAGACGCCTTCAGAAGCAACTCCAGAGAAAAGCAAACCCAGAAATTCCAGATCAACCTCCAGAGAGAAAAGGGAAATTTTAGCAAACTTGCAGCCAAAATTAGCCAAAACCTTAAACTAGAGAGTGAAACTTCACTCAAAGATCTTTCCAACCATAGGTCGCACGTCCCAAATGGAGATCGGGAAGGCCTCCTAAATCCCCCCGAAAGTACACCCTCCTGGCGGGCCAAGAAACACTGGAAATTTTTCTAAGTGTTGAGCCCGATTGGTCACGAGTGAGAGAAAGCGAGTATTTTTGAGAAATTTGAGAGACAAATGAGGAAAATCTTGACTTTTAACCCAAACTAGAATACATATAGTTTGGTGTGGTGTCAATTTTTCCAACAAAATACATCTTGAAGTCTAATTTTAGAGGTCAACAAAAACCTTCGTTGTCAGTTCTCTTTTTTGCAGATCTTATTTCCAGTTGAAGAAGCCAACTTCCACAGGCCCCCGAGGATAATTTGTCGGTTTCATCGGCCAAGAACCACTTGAAAAGGAAACTAGGAAGCAAGGTAAGTGTCCTAGATGTATTTATTTTCGATTTTGAGCATGTTTTGATCATGAAACTTAAGAGGAAAATCAGCCCGGAAAACTGATTTCTAAGGCTGAAATTTTTCTAAGTGTTTGAAATCTCTTCAAGAGTTTTGCATGTGTGCCTTTTGAGGAGGTGGTTTTGATGTGTTCGGTTGGTCATTTTCTATGATGTTTGTTGCATCTGAAAGATCATGTTACCTACTTTTATTCGAATCAAGTAATGTTTCCCTTAGATCTCGTATGTGATGGGTGTCGGGGCTTGAATATGGGCATTCAACCTGTTTGCTTGACTTGGGTTCAAACCCAGATTTGCAAAATCAGATCAAACCCGCATATTTGATGACGATTCCGGCTTGGTTTTCGTGTGTTTTAAGCTGTGATTTCTATCTAATCTTACTCCTTGCATGTGGTAGTTTAACCTTGATGTTTTAGTTCCACATAATATTGCTCATGCGTTGAGATTGAAGGCCGCAAACATGGCCCGATGAAGCTGATTTGGGGTGATTTCATGCACGCCAAGTGTTCAACGAAATGCGCAAACCAAGTTTCGATCTTGAAACGGTCGATTTGAGCTTGGTTCTTGTTATATTCATGTGCTGGGCAGTCCTAAATTAGTGTAAATCGGCATATATCGGTTTAGGGAATTAATTTTAAATAAAAATTAAAAAAATTAAAAAAAATGAAAATTTCAAAAAAATTATAAAAATGATGGATGACATCAAATTAAGGCAAAAATGACATCTATGAAGTTTTTTCTAATTTTAAAAGGTCATTTTCTTAATTTAATGATATTCTAGTATTTTATAACCATTTTTGTAAATAATCTATTTTGTGTAGATTAAAGTTATTTAGAGTAATTTCATGCATATTTGAATTCTCATCTTGCTCATGGGGGTCCTGTCCCGGGGCGTGATAACAAGGCCATGTAATATTATTTGCCCGACTTGTATCGGGTTTACCTTTTCCGCTTTTATTTTCAAGTCATTTCAATTTCTTGGATGTTTACTTACACGCCGCTTTTCATTATTTTGAGTGTAAATTTCTCTTCTAAATTATGTTAGGATTAGTCTAGACATTAAAAAAAAAAACTACAAAAACATTTGCATGGACACTTTGTGGTTTCATAAAGATTATAATTGGTAATCAAGATTGTGTGGCCATTTAGATAAACAACCTTCTAAGTTAGTGGTATCGCAAGGGCGCTAATAGAAACATTGGCGTAAACAAGTTTCCGTTCCTAGAAATCTCTGGTTGCGTAGGAATCGAGACAACACTCCCGTGTCTTGATTGGTTTCTAGCCGACCCCAATAGGCTAGTGGCGACTCCTAGAATTTCATAGATTGTTAAGAACTAAAATTCAAAATCCAATGTCACGCGAGGTATGGGCTTGGGAGAGCTCGCGCCTAATTTAGGGCCATTGGTCCGCCTCTTTAGGCAAATACCCCTAAACCCTCTTCCTTTTCTCCCGGACGGAAAAAAAGAGGTCGTGACAGCCACTAGAGTTAATCATGGAATAGATGACCCAGAGATGGTTCGTTGCAGTCTTGGTGCCGAAATCAGGGGCAACAACAAAGTCAAGAACTTGAACAAATTACTGTCCTTGAGTTTTGACGACTTTCTTTCCATTTGAAAACATGTTTTTTGTATCTGAACATCTCCACAAGATTGTGCAATCAAGCATTGGACCGTAATTTGTCTGCAGATTGGGATTTGTTGAAGTAGTGCAAGGTAAAACATCAGAAAAAGGTCCAATAGGTTACCTGAGGGAACTTTTGGACTGGAGTTTGATTCAAACTGCCTTGCAAAGTTATGATGGAAAGAATAGAGACTTACGCACACATGACCTTCAACAGAAATAATATTCTGTAGTCCAGAAGTTGCAACGTCACAGCTATGATCAATGAACAAAACGAAACACTGCCAGGAAAAGTTTGGCGCCTATCAATACTTGTTTCTTTGCATTCTGTTCAAAGAATCTACAGGATCTCCAAGTTGTCTTTGCTGATGTTCTGGGAAGTAGACACAAAACACAAATTTTCAATAAATGCTCTTTCTATGTAGCTCGCAAAATGCTCAACATGTTGATGCTGTAGCTGGTGCGGTTAGACAATTTGCTTTCAGATATAACCTTCCTTTATCTTTTAATGTATTTTTGCCTCAGGGGAATGACTACCGTGACCAGCATTCCAAATTCCATAAGGAGGCTTCATAATCTTGAGAGGTTATACTCTAAGCACGACAGTGTCACTGCATTGTCACCTGAGATTCTAAAGCTGCAAAAGCTTCGTTATCTTCTGGCATATTCTTATAAGATGGAACGATGCCTATGCAGGAAAGCTGGTTTAAGAGCCCCGAAAAATAATGGTTGGTTGCTTTCACTCCGAAGGTTTTGTTTCATCGACCAGCCAGCAATAATGGCAGGACAGTTGCAGAGTTAACTGAGGAGGCTGGACTCATCAACTTGAGAGAGAAGACGGAAAGCAGCTGAGGTCATCCATCCAGATGCTTTCGGGCCTTTTTGCATTATCTTTAACTTCAGTAGAAGGGAAGACACTTAGGAGCATACAAGATCTAGCTTTCCTCTGAGGTTACTTCAGCGACTATATTTGACTGGACATCTACAGGAATTACCAAATGGGATACAGTCCAACAATAACCAGGTCAGATCGCACTTAAATTACTGCAAGCTAAAACATGATCCCTCAAATCCCTTCAACATTTGCCGAATTTTTTGCATCTCGAATTTGAATGTGGCTTGTAATGGATCAACCTTTTCATTTTCGGCTGGGGAGTTTAAGAAGCTCAAGCAATGACACCTGACCAAATTTGATGGACATAACCACGTAAGTATAGAGGTCGGATCACTTGCCTCCGTGGAAATATTTGCAATCCGAATGGCTGCAAGGTGTGGACTACCTCATTCAATCATAGATTCTTAGGTTTCTTGGTATGCCCGATGGGTTGATGGGGAGACTTTCAGAAGACCATCAGAAAGTTGCGCACTTGGAACGTCTGGAATCAAAAGTTGATGGACTCTAATTGTAGGTTGCTTTGCTGATTTTTCAACTAGAAGAGTACTTTTAGAGTATCATGTTGTCTTCCCGAAGTTGAAAATAGAAGTTCGGGAGTAATTTATACATTTTCACATTATTCCTTTTCCTCTTTCTCCATTTTCCGTTTCAGTGAACTTATACGTTTGTATTTTCCATAAATGTTTTCACTGTCAACTCGACAGTCGGATGTATGGGCTCCAAAGATTCTTCTTATGGCCTTTGCTGGCGATTTCGCACGTACATAATCAAGGACTTGAGAGGACTTAACGTACTTTCTAAGTTCTTCAAGAGTTTTGACGATTAGAGCACCATTAGTCGTTGATTGACGAGTTACCTTATTATCCCGATTCAATCATATCGCGACATATGCCGTTGGCTAATCAAAGAGATCTGGAATGTTAGCTATTTAAACATGGATGTAGCTTCAGACAGAGCACTGGAAATGCTGGCATTTATGAAGAGTCTCGAGTTGATGTACATATCATATTACATGCCTAAGAAAAACACGCGAGCACGCTGCAGTTTCACGCTTCCAACTATAGAGAAATCCAGACATGAGTGACTAAGAGCCGGCCCAAAGTAGGATTTACCCACGCAAAGGATTACCCATGGAAGACGCAATCAACCTGGTCCTGAGCTTATTCACCACATCTTCGTCATCAGAGTTGGGTTGAAACGGGAGCATGGCACCGGCGATGCTGACCGAGCCAGGGTTCTGACTGTTGAGCACTGAGAAAACAGTGGCCACCTCAAAACCGTCGTTCAAGCAGAAATGGAGCAGCCCTCTTGGAATTACCATCACCTCTCCTTCCTTCATCTGCTTCTGGAACAGGTTGGTCTTCGTGTCGATGAACCCCGCTATGACCACTCCTTTCAACACGTACATCATCTCTGCACTCCTCGGGTGCGAATGCAGCAACACCATGCCGTCCACCTCCATGTCAGCCCGTGCGATGGAGAGGCCGAGTGTGTTGAGGCCAGGGAAGTCCGCAGCAGTGGCCATGGTCACCGCTGATCCGTAGAAGTTGTCAGTGTCCCCAGGGTTGCTCAGCTTCGAGTTCTTGAAATCCGATGCACTGATGTTTGCAGAGCTCTTGCAGGGGTATCCATTCATGAAGAGAACAATCGATGTTGCGGTTGGGCACATGTCCTGAAGATTCTCATGATCTGCCACAACGAACACATTGAAAAAGGTAATGGTGGAGACTACGAACAAGAGGAGATTAAGAGCTCGATTGGGATTCATCTTTGGTTGGGTTAAGTAGGAGTGACCACTGCTCTAGACGAGTTCTTCCTTCCCTTCTTTAGGGTTATTATTATAAGTGTCTCTGTTGGGTCAGTTGGAAGTTGCAATCGCAGCTATTGCAAGTCATTGAGGAGGAGGAGCAATAGCTTTGAGTTCACTACTAAGATGGATTGGACTTGAAGTAGGTTATGCTCCAAGAATTGCCTTTTTGCTTCAAAGAAAGATGAACTCCATGAGATACCCTCTTGGGGTGCCTGATCGTCGTTGGTGCACGTACAGATGAGCCTTGATGATTCAACACACAGTCAAGACGGCAAAATTAGTACGCATGGACTAATTTTGACTCCATTTTGCATCCACTTCGGAGGTCCATCTAGGCAGATTAGACTCCTCGATTTGAAAGGGTATGTGGGTTCTCGACCCTACAATGTCAATAAGTTTGCCTTTTCTTGCAAAACATAAAAGCATTGCTTTCTCTCCATTCAATGCTTCAACAAAACCTACTTACACTGACTGCCATACATACATTTCGAATGATCTAACATACATGGACTGAGCCGACCGTGTGCCAAATACGAGCCAACTATGTGCTGACTCCCTCACAAGCACTTAATGCTCTTAGTGTTAACAATGCTGATAGGACTAAAAGCCAAGACAAAAATAAAAATAAAAAGTACTTGCTCACATAAAGTGTTCCAGGAGCCGATAATCAACTACTATTTTAAACAATATCTATATTGGAATTAGTAGATCTAGAGCAAATCAATAGCTAATAATTAGTACAAAACTTGCACCAATACATATAGATTCTTACTTTAGAGCACATAGTCGATACAGAGAAGATACATGTAGATGGTGATTAAGTATTCACACAGGTCCATTTCAGCTTCTGGGCAAGAGAAGAGAGAAGAATTAGCACCAAGTCCAAGAAATGCAGGTAAGTCCCCATTTCCAGCCGGTATAGATTTACAAACAAGTTATGAGCAAATGCTTCACTCTGAGCAGATCTTTAACCACTATTCTCAACTATTATGGAAACAAAAAAAAACCACATTTGACCATCGGTGGAGGAGGGAAAAGGAGGGGGGGAATGGCCCACGGTACAGAATTCTAAAGCCTTTTCTATATATTCTAACTATTTACAGTATCAATCATCTAAAATCTATAGCGAAGGTGACAAAGAATTGGTACGTGTGGGTCTTTCTGGGGAAAGTTTCCCCATCTCGAGAATGTCATCATCGGATGCAGAGTCCTCCCCATCAGCCTCTTTCTTTTCGAGCTCACTTAAGGCTTTTTTGGCATAAACTGTGAAGGCAACCGTGGTGACGACTGCTACAATAAAAGAGACGACATTGTAAACTATTTCAACTGTGGTCAAGTGATGATTCCCATACTTCACATCTGTGTATGTCCTTATTAATCTCCCACTGCATGGAATCAAAGAAAAAATGTATGTCAGATGAAGCACTCATACCATCCATTACTCCACAGCCGGAATTCTACCTTGTATTTATGTTGCATCACGAGTTTTTATCAATTCTTTGGTAAAGAAACAGGAAGCTAAGAATATGCTTAATCGCCCAGATATTGTCATCAACTGACCATGGAGAAACCCAGAATAGGATAGAAGATGAGCATCAGTGCTTAACTATTTGAATTCATACTTGCAGGAAACTAAGACATACCTGTAGATGTAAAGGAAAGCTTCAGGTACCATTCCGGCAATAGATCCCCACAAGTAGGGCCAGAAATGCAGACTAGTCACTACGACTGCATAATTGAAAATTGTGTAGGGAAATGGCGAGATCCTGAAGAGCGCAACCACTTTGAATTGATGGAACCAGCTCCCTTCACCAGCAAGTCTAAGCAATGCTGCATTTCGAGGCCATCTTTTCAACCATTGCTGCATATACAGTAAGAGCAATTAGTGATAAATCAACTACTCATTAAGGTCATCTGAAGAATGATATCCCTTACATGTATACGATCACGGAACAGTAGTCCTATTGAATAGGGTAGGACCATTCCTACAGTTGTTCCAACCATTATAATTATGAAACCTAGACCATATCCAAATATCATTCCAGCCAGCCACATGGAAGGTCCGGAAGGAATTAATAATACAGGGAAGATAGCCAGAGAACCAACAAGCACCAGGGCAAGAGCTGGACGACCGAACGCAGTGGCTTCCCACTGCATCATTGGATAGAGAACCTACAATAAAGAACAAGCAAAGGACATTTAGGGTTACGAGGATCGTCAGTAGCCATTTAAAATAAGTTAATTAGAATGACAAAGTAATGCCAGTTCACACTGGAACACTCAACCAAAACAGTTACATCCTCTTTTTTTTTTAATTAGCTCTAATTTTCCTAAAAATGCATGTAACCTGACCCCATACACCGTATTGGGCTCATTTTGTCTAGATCTGCATCGTACTGTGAAGTACAATTAATTGCAAATAGTAGGGGATACAATGAAAAACTTGTCAGAGGTTCTAATCAAATGAATGACAATATAAGACAGTAGATGTAACCACCTTCCTTCAAGAACCCAGAAGACAGCACATGGCACAACAAAAAGATACTTTATGTTTACTGGATACTGAATCAAACCAACAAACAGAAAAAGAACCTAGAAGACAGCACAGAACACAACATAAAGATAGTTTATGTTTACTGGATACTGAATCAAACCAATAAACAGAAAAACAGAAAGGAAGAATACTCAGATGTATTAGCACTAGCTGTAGCACGTGATGAAAGACATGGTATCAATTTCCCAAGAGGCCATTATTACCATGAGCAAATATATTAATAACGAGGAACTAATTTTAGCTACGCTACAAGCACTTTACTTGCTCTGCTATTTTGACCAGTTTTGCATCTTTGAAATTAAATACATTTGCAAAAAGACAAACAATTGCCAACATCTAGATGATTTACAAGAGATTTGATGGGTTTGGAGACTCAAATCAGGGTTTAAGTTAACAAGCAGTCATTCACCTATAAGACACTTCTAACTCCTCCACATTCTGTGATACAATCATCCAGTATAAACAGAGAAAATATTGGGTTCCCGGAAAAGCAGGCATTGCACATGCACATGCACTTGCACATGCGGTAGAGTGCTGGCTTGTTCATGATACGCGAATGCCTGAAGGGTATATGTTTGCATGCATGTATTTGAAGTGTGGATAAGAGAAAATGTACCTTTCCAAGTAGAAATGGAACTCCCCATTTGAAGAAAGCGAGGACAATGATAGCAATAATAGCGACCAATGACAAGGCCTTGGTCCACCACAGAAAATTGCGAAACCTTTCATCAGTGTGAGGTCGTAAATTGCCAGCTTCAACTGTTACTGGCTCATTGGATAAAACCAGCCTAACATACTCGCTATCTTCCCTTGGGAGCTGCTCACGGTTCACATCGTGTTTTCGAACTTCTTCTGATGAATCAGGCATCATGATGTAAAGAGGGAGAAGGCTGCAGAACGGATAAAACATAAGCATGGTACAAGGAAGCACAGTAAAAGGAGAAATAAAATCCATCAACCTCCTCTATCTAACATCTATGACGGTGATAATCACTTCACTTCGCAAGAATCGAGCAAAGGCCAGAGCAGTAAATTTCCTCAAATCTCACATCTTTAAGTAGCACAGCATTCAGCTAATGAGGTGAAAGCATGAGGTGAGAAGACGGGAATTTCTAACTGGCAAGATGAAAGCTAGCTACACCCATGACAGCCGAATCGAGAAATAACTATCACAAACTGCAGGGAAGTATGCAACGGCACAGGAAGTGCCCATATGTCAAGTGCCCAGATCAGAAACTTTACGCGCAGATGAAGAAGGGAGCTGCTTGCAAACTGAAACAGCATCTACAAATTGGTAACCTAACCAGGAACAGCACAGTCCACCGAACCAATTAAGGATATAGGGCGAGCAGGGCGTTCGCGAAAAACCCAACTGGAGAAACCAAGGCAGCAGATACCTCACCCGACCAAAAGCGAAGAAGAAATCAAATGATGGGCATCTTCCGGAGAAGAGGGTTTCAAAGAGGACGACAAGTAAAAGAGAAGCCCAGTTGTGGGTGGAGCTCAAATTGAGGCGGCGGGCAAAAGCAGCCAAACCCGTGAAATCGCCGTCCCTCTTTCTAATTTTAAACACACAGACACACCAACAAAGAGAGAGAGAGAGAGAGAGAAGAATCACGCATCCAGGGTTTACAGCCAGGAGCTTACCAGTCGTCTCGGGCAAAGAATCTCAACCCACAGAACAAAACAGAAAAAATGGAGCTGAAGAGGAAGAAGAAGTCAGTACGCCGTCGGCAGCTCCACCACCAGCACCACCACCACCAGCAGATGGAAGGAGAGGAAGGAGAAGTCGTCTGGGCAAGGCTCAGCTCGGCTCAACACCTCTTGCTTTCCGTCAAGTAATCTCCTTTCTCTCTCGAGACACGCCCACCCACCTTGACTTTCTCGTTAGCTAATAAAACCAGGTGGGTTGCTGCTGCTGCTGCTTCCTCCTCCTGCATCCGAAGCTTCCATTCTTTTGGATAGAATTAACCCCCCGATCTCCTCCCGAGTCGCATGCGTTCCCGAGATTTTTTGAATTTTCAACCGTCCGACACCACCGCGTGATCTCTGTCAAAGCGGTCGTCTTTTTTCTTTTTTCTTTTAATGTTTGGAGAGGGAGGGAGCGGGGAGGAATTGATGGTACTATTTTGCCAATAGGGAAATGGAGCGTGTACACAGGGACAAGGCACATTGCGAGGAGAATAAGTTAAAGGGGAGGAGGGGAAAAGATGCGGTCCGCATATTCCTCGTTTGTCTAGTTGCGCTCGCGTTCCCATCATCTTTTTCTTTGGCAACATCGTCTCTCGTTCAAGTCAAAACATACGAGAAGGTTGGACGGACGGTGTCTGGATTCAAAACCAACGAAACGAAAAATGATTCCTTGGTGTCCATCCAGAGCCTTTTTCCTTCACTATTTCATTCGGCAATGTCAACGCTTTGTAATACGTTAGACATCAATAATATATTTATTTCACTGAAAACTTCACAAGAAAAATAAATATTTTTCAAGAATTTCATTTCTTCGCATTTCCCAATTTAAGGTTGTCTTCGATTTATAAAGAAACTTTTTTTTCATAAATCGATTAGTTCTCTATCTATCGTCCAAACATTGAAAAATAAAAAAGAAAAAAGAAAAAAAATTGAAAAGCAGTTACGTTCATACAAATGGACCCCAAATTAAATTATCTAATCTAATTTTAGCAGAAGATAACACCCATCTCATCAAAATTGAGTTTCGAAGGTTGCTTTCGGAATATCCAATTGATATGAGCCTCATCGTGTACGTCGAAGTCACGCAACATCCAATTAGTCTTACCTCACCAACCCCTCCGGCCTATGACTATAAGATCATCAAAAGAGAAACCCTAAAGCTATTCCGAGGGTGGTTGCCTTGGCCAAATTCAGATTGCTATAATCAAACCTTAGGCACCGTTTAACACTGCGATCTAATCATTCCTACAACTCCCAAGATCTAATCAAGACGCAATCTTCTTCCCAAATATAAAAGATGATCGGACGGATGCGGATGCACGAGGGTTGTTATGAAGACGCCATCATCAAGATTCGATGAAACACGAAGCATGTGCGACTCCCACCATTATGGGGATTTCCTTTAGTCTCGGTCTGGCCAGTGCGAACCTAACGTTTCCCAAGCTGTGCTGCGTCTTAAATATGCATGTTTTTACACTAATTAAATACTAGTTGATTAGAAAAATGACTGTGATAGCTCACATCAACTGTACAAGAAGAACATTGCAGTTTCATGGCATTTACAACACGAGGCCACATCGCTGCAGTCTTCTAATGTTATGGTGGATGATTAAGCGGAGGAAGCCGCCAAAGCTACTAATTCCAAGACAGCATTAGACGGGCCATTCCTACAGTTTACATACAGCGGCTTTCTATCGATCTCAGCATATACATTACTCCTCTCACTGCTCCAATACGTTCACTAAAAGCCATCATTCTCGGCAAAAACAAAATTATAGGATGTCAAGAGAGTTGCGCCGGTCTAGCTGGTCTAGCTCCACCGTCAATAACATTCACGTCATCCAAATTTGGTGGGAAGTTATTCACGTCATCTAAACTTGGCGGGAAGTTGTTGTAAGTATCTCAGCTGACTGCGGAAGAGAGCGCATCCTCCGAATCTATTTTTACCTGCAAAAGCAAAAGCAAACCTAACAGGTCCGTTAGCTACAGCAGTATACTTTAAAGAGAGTAATGAAACATATTATCCACTGACGACGATAACACCTGCTTGAGATGGCTAAGAAGTGTGGCGTGTAATAATTTTTGCAGCTTCTGCCACTGTCCAGCCATGTGGTCAGACCTGGTCAACTGCTCAAGATGGCACCACAATCGTTCCACTGTTGTGTATGGGAACCACACAGCAGATGGCCTTTTGCGGTGAATGACATGTGCAGGCCTCTGTAAAGGGTCAAAGCAATAGCATCATTCATTACACAGAAAATACATCCACACACACACACACACACACACACACACACACACACACACACACACACACACACATATGCACATGCCGACATACATACATGGACACACACACTCCCACTAAGTTTCTGCTTAAATATGTTGAAAAAGTAGTGTTTTCATATGGCAGCTTCTTTCAGAGATGCACAGCCCAGACAACCTGCACACGTATACAATTCAGACTAGTCCAAAGATATTGGCACTTTGTTCTTAGCTAAACATCTAATTCCTGGATGGGGGCTATCAACAGCAAAGAATTTTAGAGAAAATAGAAGTCCCACATTTTAACAAGGCTAATCTACACTTCTGGCAAGCATCCTATACCCAAATCTTCAGAACCAGATGATATTTTGACTAACAAGTCACCAATAGAAAGTCCCAGAAAAAAAGGAAAATTAGAATGGACATGATGATTCAGCCCAGGAAGTTTATGAAGCAGATTAATGTAAAACACGCAAAACCAAAATGGAAATAAAGAACACAATTGAGCAATGAAAAGTAACAAATTCATTCGAGAAAGAAACAATCTTCCGAAAAGCATCACACAATGCAAATTACCACTGATGCAAATGATTCGATGTACTCCAGCAACAGATGTGTAGCCTCTGTGTATCTTCCGTAATCAACAAATAACTGAAACAAAGATGCTGGGTTTGATTCATTTCCAGCCATACCCCAGCTCGTGTCCTTTCTATTGCCCTGCCAAATTCATCATATTGGGAGGATGAATAATGGTTTCTAATTGTAGTGAACGTGACATCTCCATCACAGTAAGAACCAGATATTTAATACACTTAAAAAAAGCACCAGACATATAAGAAAAGAGAAGTACCAACACCTGTAAGTTAAACTAAGGGGCAAAATAAACACGGTAAAGTCAGCAACCAATAAAAGAACTTTACGTGTTAGAAGGTAAGTTGTCAAGTAGCTACCTGTACAAAAGAGGATTTCATTCAAGTTCAATTTTATCAGCATGAACCACCATCAGTTGCAGATGAAAAATCTAAACTAATAATCTAAAAGACAGAGAATCATTGTATTTCTAGATAACACTGCCACGCCCTATGAAAGTACTTCTGTTCGAAGTCTTTTGAAGCCCCTCCACCAAAATTATATTTGGGTAGTCTAATTTAGACAGAAAAGGTACCTTGAACATACGCACTAGCCAAAGGGGGAGTTCAATTTGAGAATCTGTACGAAGAAGAGTTTCAGCAACGACAACAGGCAATCTGGCATGAGAGTCCTTATACCTTCCCTGCAGGTAGAGAGAAAAGGCAAAATATGCACTTAATTGCTTTAGGCTATTGTATTTACCTCGAGACTTTTGTGATATGCAACCGTGTATACCTAGGATATGGACTCAACCAACTGATTTATATTTTCATAACAACAGTCTGAATGGCAATTCCAACTAAAAAGACATTCCTTCAAGATGGAAAAGAAAAGGCACGCGTTTTACATGCATCCAATTCCTATAACATTGTTGTTCCATTCATTCCAAAAATAACCACACTAGGCACATGAGCTATATAGTGACCCCCATTCACATCATTTGTTGGTCCCTGCAAAAGCTAATAATGGGCATGGATTAAACCATTTAATTCCCTATCCAATTGCATTTTTTATCAACTCCAGTGTACCAAGTGACATAAGACGAGTAAAATCCCATAGTCATACATAATGTGGAAAGCCAAAACAGATACATCTCCCTAATTTGACAAGTATTGAAATCTCTTAACTCCATGTAAAACTTCACGCGGCATTAACAGTTCTCATATAAATTGTTGTCATATCATATGTAACGAATTTGAAAATTCTCCGAGTTCAGTCACCAGGGGAGCAGAAGACAAGCTAAAGGAAGTATAGCAAGAGAGAGTGCAATGAAGATATCTACCAGATAAAGTTCAAGATTTTCCCAGTGAGAATTGCCCATGTATTGTGGAGTTCGACTACCCATATCAGACAAACCAGGCACAGCTGCTTCATTTATTGTTGATGTCAGCAATAAACCTTGTCTTTTGAAATCTTTCCTGAAAAATAAACTCATTTTACGCACTTAACAACACTAGGCTACCACTAATATATACTTTTTCTCAGGCTTTTTAAGGACTCACCCAGTGACTGGTGAACCAACAGCATTGGGACAACACTTCAATGACATAGCAGAGAAAACTCTTTCCAATTCCCTGCACAGAGGATGTTCATAATTGTAAAATCACGAGCAAAACAAGTAAAGGGAAAGCATGCTATCATCCAAAAATTTCCAGATTGCACACCTTTTTAGGCCTGAATTCTTCCAAAATTTCAGGAGAACAGTAAAAGCCATATCATACAAATTTGTTTGGACCAAGATATCGACCAATTCTGAAGGAGCAGCAGGATCTCCTGGGAAAGAAGATAACAGTATAAATTACTACTTAGCTCCATTCCATGTACATCTCCCTACTTTAAAATAGAAGAAAAGCACAAAGGTAAAAGGACATCACAGCAAGCCCATGATTTCCGTGCGATATGAAGTTGTTCTATATTGACACAGGATATCTCCTGTCACCTCCATAATATTTGTATCATAAACATCAACACAACATATAAAATTTCAAGTCAAAGGTCAAACAACAAAATTAGATCTATTCTAGTTAAACTCATCACTCCTAAAAAAAAAACTCAAGCTAGGTAATACCCAACCATTGTGCAAGCTAATCCGTTGTCTTAAAATCAGACAATACCACCTAATGGAACAAAAGAATTAGGTCACTCTCCAGGGAAGTTGACCCCTTAAGGTCTGAGATAATAAAGAAGGCGACATAAAGCTGTCAGCCGAAGCTTCTTTCACTGTGCTGAGTTTCTAAAAGACTGATCAATAATCAGCTAGAAATCCATGCTAGTACATTTTATCAAGCAAGCCAACTACTGAGATCAAATAAAGCACATGTAGTACCTGAATATGACCATTTGACATTGCTAAGTGAAAGCAAATATTCAGCTGATGTCATCACAAACTCCCTCTCAAGTTTCTTGATGTCAAGATAAGGATAATATTGGGGCTGGCTGGACTTAGCAGCAGCTGAAAGCAGAAATAACAACAATTAATTGCGTCAAAATTAAAGTAATTTTGCAGTACAGGGAAAAACATCAAAATCTACCGAGCTATATGTTGTCACAAGAAGTCAAAACTATAGAAGATGAAGCATGATCATTTTAACGCAAAATGAATATGACGTTCTGTTTGATGATTTACTCTGTGGTTCAACTGCCTTTCTAGCCTTTTTACTCGGATAAGGCTCATGCTCAAATGAGATATCCTGAGATGGCAGTTCAATCCAAGCATGTGCTGGGCGAACAAGATGCAGTGCATTGATAGCAGCAGAAAGCCCATTCAACCGTTCTTGTAATGAGAGAAGAGACTGCTGATTATCTCTTGAACTGGTTTCAGTCCTCAAACGAGCTGTATATCGATACATATAGCTCGCTGCTTTTCGCCAATTATGCCTGTGCATTTCAAAAGAATAAAGAAACTTGTATGGATTTTGCCTCATCAGAATATCCGACCGCTCTGCCTGCAAATTATAAATTAAGGACCATTTCATCTCTTTATACATCTCTATAGAACAGTCAAAATACACTTTACAAAAGGATACCTTCCAAAAGAGCTCGTGCTCAACCTTTTCCATTAAACCAATGAATGGCAGCTGACCATTAGATAGAATCTACAATGTCACAATTGCAAGTAGACTTCAGAACAAGATGAAAATTTTAGCAGTCACAAAGCTATTGGGTATATAAAATTGACAATATGAGTCAGAATAAGTAAACGATAAGATTAACGACCCCAACAGAAAGAAGATTCAGGGAAAAAACATTACTGAATGCACAGATCCTAACGTTAAAATGCAGGGTTCATCTTCTTAATAACTAGATTTAGTCCTTTCCCATACATCATCACATTATATCATCACCATTATCCATGTGAACATTTTGCTATCAGATTCTCAAAGAAGAGGATTACCTGACATGAAACAACACCCAAAAATTCAAAATTGTTTGTGGAGAAGTGACGCAACAGAATTGGTCCAAGAAACAGCAGTTTGCTGATCGTAGCAAGAACAGCTAAATTAATAAGTTATTGTTAGTAATTAAATATTTGGCACTGATATTCCTTTAGTTGGTTCTGGAGAAAACCTCTTCATTCGCAATATTTTTTCCATTAAATAGGGAAGATAATCTCCGAAATCAAACTTAACTAATGTACTAAAAGACATTTACACCCACTACAACATTGGCCTATACCTCAAGCAGCCAACCAGCCCATTTTATCTGCCATCATGGCCCCCACTAAAGTTCGGTCCCACATCTCCACAATCATGACCATCATTACCAGTCATCACCACTGAAACTGCACCAGGCCATCACCATTGCCCCCAGCTAATATTTGTGGGTCTGGCACCTGATGGTGGTGACCACCATGATGGCAGCAACACTCCAAAACTTAAAGACTAGGAATCGTTTTTCAAAGAGCAGTTATATCTATGAACAAGTAAACATAATTTCAGCGAGGATTTTCTGTCCCCTAAACAAACTGTCACTAAATTTCACCCTTAATACATAGAATTTGTCAGAACATTTTCTCATCGGTGTGTACTTCTAAGCACAATGACTACTGAGCAATATAAGGCAGAAGGAAGTAAAAAAGGACCTTCAATGCACCGTGCTCAAAAAGAACATTTATGAAACGCCTCAAGCAGATGTGTTTGCTCTCCTCGTCAGGATTTGAGATAATAGCACAATATGCATCATAGAAGTGATTAAGATCCAATGTGAACTTGAACACATTTGCCCAAAGCCGTCCGCTGATAGCTGTCGCTGATTCATTTAATGTGTCCCCATCATAACCATTGATTCTCTGATTGAGAGCTTCATCTACTTGCTCAAGTGCGGCAAAAGAAAACTGACAAGCACCTTCACTAATGTTATGTTGCTCAAAAATCTGCATGACCCATTGATAGTAATGAAGCTTCCAGGCAGCAGGTGACACAGAGTCAGCTAAAAGGAGAGTAGAACAAGTTAATAGAGGAAGGACATAGATATCTTTTCTTCTCTGAATTTTTTAAGATATATATTTAATGCAATAACTCACAGAAACCAAGCGGTGGTAGTCCAGTTTCTGGAGATAGTTTCTGCAGGGCCTGGGCTGCACCTTTTCCAGATGAGGCTCTGACAAGAAAGCATTCGATTACAGTTCAAATATCATGACAAGCATTCCCTACTCTATTAAAGTAGTTTATGGCCAAATTGAGTGGAAGTTGCAGTTCACCAAAGTGAAGAAAGAAAAACCGTATAATAGAATCATAAGCAACAGTATTATGATTTAGGTCCTCCATTTAAATATTATACGGCCAAAAGTGGGGTTGATGAGGCCTCAAAATGCGAGTCAGTTCAAACAGAAAAAAAGACTATGGGAATAGAGCACAAAAGGCAAGAGCAGCAAGGAACTATGTTGTCAGATACACCATTTACTGATTAATTTGGCATTTTAATTGAGCCGTCATAGAAATGTAAAGTCAAACTGTGTTGACTCCAAGAATCTTCAGTAAGTCCTATAAAATTTCAGAAAGTGCACCAATATATGTCTCACTCCAAGAATCCTTGTCCAAGCAATGCAGAAAGAAAATGACACATACGAAGTACCTGAAGAAACAGCGAACAGCATCAGAGATTTTCCTCTCTTTCACAGATCCATGTAATGCACGTGCCTGATAAAGAAGGCAACATCCCAAAAGATGATGCACTACGCACCAATCACCACTTGCATCCTGCAGACTGGTAGAACTGTATTCCTTTCGGGAATGGGCTTCCACTATGCTAAGAAGAAGCTGAGAGTGCACAATGCAGGAAAAGATGGAAGAGGTTCAGAAAAATCCCTCAAAGCACATTACTAGACAAAATATTCTTTAATGTAGAAAAGTAATTAAAGAACTTTACCTCAGCAGCTTTATACTGCCCATGTCTAATCAATATTAAAGCAAGCTCAGTAGAATGACTCAAGAAAGCAGAAGAATCATCTCCATTCATGCCCCATATCATCCAGCTCGTAAATCTCCTTACAGTACTCGTAACAACTTGAGGATCAGGAAGAGACATATCAAGACCTTCAGAAAAGCTATTACTACTTAACAAAAGTATAAAGGCCAAGACAAAGTCACTTCTGCCAAGCTTTTCCTCCCATGAGCCCCTATCTGAGCTGCTATCTGGACATAAGCAGGATAACACATAAATATATTTTACGTCAATTCCTCAAACAAATGCAACTTTTCAAATTCAAAATGAGAAGTTAATAACAGAAAGGGAAAAGAACAGTGAAATTAGAGTCCGAAGATGGTTAAAAGATAGGTGCATCAGCGACTGGCTGCTATATTTTCAAGGAAGACTATAACACACATCCTCTAGCAGTCATGCTGTCAATTACTGATTGAGGTTCTCACCATGTTGATATCCACAATCACAGATGCTCTAGTGACAAAGAGCTAAAAAAACAATACCATATTAAACAACAACAAACAGCATAAACCATTGGCAACGTTATTGATAAGTGGACAAAAGAAAGGGGGAAGAAAAGAACAAGAACAAGAAAAAAACCAACCAATCTTTAGTGATGACAGCTGACTACTGAAATCTTCAACCGCATAAGATTCAGATGGCGTAGCAGCAAAGAAATGAATAATCAGCCATTCAGCAATAATTTCTTGAATCATTGGAACCAACTCCAAACGGATTCTAGATACATCATCCTGGGACATATTGATCTGCCATCAAAAAACATGAAAATTTCTTCTTAATATATCCCTTTTTTCTCTTTTTTTTAAGAATAAATAATAATTTATAAGGCAGTATACAATTCAATGCATCAGAAAGTCCCAAAAAGAATGATTGGAATATATAAAAGAAGAAAACTTTCTTGTTGTTGAATTATCTCAGCAAATAATAACGAATATATAGGCAAATCTGCATCTATTGGCAAATTATAGGATGGGAAAAACTAACCTGTCCGCTTAGGTGAACAAGATAAGATAGGAACAGAAGAAGGTCTGATGCGGACTCAAACATTATCTTAGCAATTTGGGAAGTAGCCTGGACTACAATGGAAGTGCAGATATTTAAAGATACTCGATCATCCATCTCTTGTACAACCTTGTGTGGCACAAGAAGTTTTAAATAGCCTTCTACAACTTCCAACACTTTACCCCATGAGGAAGCTTTGTTGCTTAATTGATGGAGAGTTAACAGGATATCAGTAGAAAATCTCCTAAAACTCTTGTGATCTATTGGGTCCTTCTCCCATGCCACATCAGATACATTGGGCAATACTCCTTTAGAACTATATCCAGTTTGCAGTGTCTTCAGTAGAGAAGAGATAATTTCTTCAGAAGTGATTGATGGCATGCTGACAAGTACTTCATAAAGTACTGCTGAAGCTGCCTTCCCGAACTGCTGGCCAATGCTATTCATGCAGCCAAAAATTTCAGCAAGAACCTCACTCTCAACCCCATCATCTGAAGAGCTAAAACTGAACTTTATGGTATCACTTATTTCATCCGAACCTACCAAACGGCATAAACAGCAATATCATGTTAGTCATAGCAGAGAAATAGTTAAAACTGAAAAGACAACCTGAAAAGCTCTTGCTTTCTATCCAAGTAGAACAAAAGGCAGTTGGTAATATATTGACACAACTTGAAGTAAGGCATAGGTATCTGGCATACCAATGACAAATAGCTCAATTTCCTCCAATGAACGAAAGAAGGAAATTGAACTTCTGCGGACTAAACCAACTCCACCACCAGGAAGCTGAGGAAGCAACCCTAACGGGGCATTGTTCTTACACCAGTAATGAAAATAGCGGTTGCAGAAATTTTTCCAGCGATAAAAAGTTGATTGCATCGCTTCATTGACACCCTAAAACAAATTATAATATGTCAGATCAGTAGAGTTGACAAGCTTAACATCTTTCACATTTCAGAGAGTGAGAAAGCAATATGTACGCATGCAGGTGACCAAAACATAGGGGCTCAGGAACAGTTTTAAGAGCAACCTCATATTCAACCAGCAGGAGTATTTCCTTTTTCAGGCCATCAATCGTTAAAGACTCCAGCTCAGAGTCAGTCAAACACCTGTTATAATCCATCATAGTAGCACGGAGAACACTGTCATTGAAGACCCCTGGATGAAGAAGTCTATCCAAGAAGATTGATGAGAGCAAGGGAACAGCATTATCCTGCGTAAGGAAATAATGACATTATGAGCACATTTGCACCATATGATGCCCCAGAAGCAACAGCCTGACAACAAAACTAAACGAAAAGGGGAAAACAAAATACGGTTCCAAGTCTCACCAATCTAAGAACTTTAGATTGTGCGCCTTGTCAATTAGGAAAGCACAGTCATGTGAACAAACCTGCCAGCAAGCCTTATTTGGTTCATACTGATGTTTGGGGCCAAGTCATATCAGCTCAAAATTGGGTTTAGTCACTTTGAAATTTTAGTTGATGATTGTTCAAGAACTATGCGACTGTCTAATGGAAAAACATCTTTCTGGACTTTATTGTAACTTTACAGTTTTACGCCAAGATAAGAATCCCATTTGGTGTATTAATTCATGTTGCGACGAAGTGATAATGCTCAAGAGTATAAGGATACCTCAATATTCTTGTATAGGGCATCTTTGTAATTACCTCATGTACAAATTTTTGCTAGACCAATACTAAATGTTCTAAAAGCTTAAATTGTTAGGTGAAGGTAAAGTTTAACATATAGATATCCTAATACTCCTCCTCAAGCATATTTTGGATTTTGCCCAAAACTGAAGCATGGACATACAGATGGCGAGCCACATAAGGGGTTTGAGAATTTTAAACTCAAAGACCTCATACTTTGATACCATGTAAAAATTTTCTGAGACCACTGTCATCAAATTCTAAATTGCTAAGCTTATAGATGAAGGCATGCTCTAATATTAAATATTCTAACAATGTACAATACCCTACAAATATATAAAGGGGGACATTTAATTAACACATTTAACACATTCAAATGATGGATTTCTCCTCTTGTAAATGGTTTGCAAGTAGAAGAAAAGCACAGAGTGGCCATCAGGGATTCTTGAACATGGCGTGATTTAAGGATGACAGAAGAAAGAGCAGAGAATCAACTCTAGATAATAAGTGACGAGATGTTAAGAACTATCATTCAACGGAACTGTACCTTCATTAACGGTGACAATGAACATGTAATCCAAAGAAGATCATCTGAAAAACGTTCAGGACTTTGAAATAGCTGATCCGCAACAAATTCTTCCTGCAGTGTATAACAGAATTCTTCCTCCCTACAAACAAGATAGATGTCACAGTGGGCATTGAAGTATATAATAAAAAAACAATGTTACATTTAATGCAAGAGATCATACAGAACATTCAAGGAGACATCACCATTAACCCAAATTATGCCCCAATGTCACCCCACATGACACGATAAAAGAAAGCTGCACAAGAGAATTAAACCCTTTTTTGAAGAAGTATTTTCCTAATACTCCTTTGAATGGAGGCAGGATGATCTATACTACAATACTACAAGCTATAAGTATGGTAGCATCTATCTACAAAATCATTGCCGAAGTCCTGGAAATGAAGTAAAACTAGCTATTCAGGTAAGACAGCTCCTAATGCCTTTTCCAGGTAAAACAGCTATTCAGGCTTGTTTTATTGTAAATTGACGTGCGAAAAGCCTAGGACCATCCCTCGTGATAATGTAACATCTCTGAGAGAATTGGGCTCCATGATGCTGAGGACCTTTAGGATTACCAAAAGGAAAGAAAGAGCCTTTCAGAGTCAAGATCTAATTTGTTTGACATAAAAAAGGTTTAGGTATGTTAGACTCTCCTTCTCAATAAAGGTGGGCTCCCATCCATATACTCCTTAAAATTTGTTTTCAAAAAGTATGATGAAGATATGGTGCATCTTCACACAAGCATTCATCTACATAATTTTCAGTAATCAATCACAGCTCTGGTCGAATTCATCTTTTCCGAAGGCTTACACAAAAGGTGACCAATCACCAGGCGCCCTATTTAGCAAAATGCAGATCGAAGCAAATGTCAAGGGACTGCCAGCATGCTTTGGGTAGCAGGGACAACCCACATATGTCAGCATCAAATTTTTGCCTTTTTTATCAATAAAAATATTCCATTAAGAGGCACCAAGGGGATGCCAACCCATTTTCAAAATGATTTACAGGGTACAGAGTCCAGGAGGTTGATGATAGCATTTACATCAAGTCCACGCTGTGTGAACCAAAATTTCCAAGTAAAAAGATAAGAAACCACAATTTTTACCTAATGGCTGTCAAAGTTAGTGAAAATTCTCCAATTCCTCTACCTCCAAATCAGCCAAAAAGTTGCTAAAGGGATCAAAGGACTCATCTCTCCATTCTCTTTGGTAGAACGGATGCCCAACCAAGCTCTAAGCTCCTTTGCTGCCAGCCACACTAACCCACTAAATAGCCAGTACTGACATGACCAGAGCTTTCTGACAGTGATCTTGGTTAACACGCTTTAGGGCCTCTTGGTGAGTCTCAGGTTGTTCCTCTACTAGTCAGAAACTGAACAGATAGCTACAGTCTTGACTAGAACAAATCATGTTTAATGACCGTGATCTGGCTTGATCCACTATAGGTGCCTCTTGATGTGTCAGGTTGTACTTTTCTTGAATTGAACAAAGACACTAGAAGAAGCCCGGGATCTCTCGCAGTATACAAAGCCTTCAGTGGGAACAAAATTCAGAGAACTAGCAAGACAATTATTGGAGAACTAGGAAGAACGCGAGACACACCTCACAAGATCATCGACTTTCTCAAAATTTTGTCATTATTTATTAATTATAGCTAAGATGGACTGTCATACTGATCCATGACTAGAATAAAAGTCATCATAGGATAAGATTCCTCTCAAAAATTAATCAGTATGTAATACGATTAAAGTTAGTTATGGTTTATGACAAGCTTTCTATTTCTAGTCAATTAAGATCCAATTCTATGTGGCCAAGGATTTTATTAGAGCTTATAAGTATGTAGTTCTTCTAATTAAGATAATAGATGTTGATCATTGAATAACATTGAACTTTCAGCAAATGTTTGCTTTGGATTATGTGCTGCAATTTCGTTTTCTTAATGTAATGCCTAAGAACCCAAAATGAGAATCTTTGGAAGCTTTATTGTGACACTTAAAAGAAATTTAGCCTTTTCATTAAAAAAATCTCCTTATACTGTCTCAACTAATCTGAATCAAATCTTTAGTTTATAAATCCAATTTTCTGCAATGCTCCAACCAATTTTGGTCAGAAATATTATGGTACTCTCCGTGGCTACTATTGAAAGCCAGAAAAAATATTTCCAGATCAGATATTATTTAATCATATTGTCAAACATCAAAAGGATGGCCGGATAAAAGAGATCTTGCCCTTAAAGAGGATTGACCACATCACGAGATCAGCACATGTCAGAAAGTTGATATACATGCTATGCTAGACCTATCAGACTCAACATTTTGTAAATGATATGGAGAGTGGGCCAGCATCCCCTTGGTGTCACTTTAAATTCTTTTATTGGTTAAAAGAAATTAACAAACTGAATTATGGTCACATTTTATTGCTAAGTACAGGTTTCCTACAACACTCACACTACCTGTGTAACCAGTCCCAAGACCAGATAAAGGAGGGGAGAGGTGCATTAGATGGCTACCTCACAGCCATCACTCCCAATTTTTCCCAGTCAAGCCCTTATGAAAATGAATCCCATATGAAAATGTAATTGCACAAAAGCCAGATATGTCTAGAAGCAGTGACTGTGGAGCCCAAAAGCGGTGAGAATTGGGCAAGAACCACCTTATCACTGTCCAGAAGTAGTGTTAAATGAACAAGGGTTCTGCCATCTCACTCAATGAGTGACGAAACATGGTAGTCATCAAGTAGGGATTTGTTTGATAATTGGGAGTGTCGAAACCTTGTCAGCCAAAGCAATACACTATGGTAAAAATAGTGAATGTCGGTATGTGTCTCTAAGAAGCTAAGCGGGATTAATGCTGAGGAAAATGATCTCAAGAGTATGATTTCTGCATAAACAGATCAGAAACGGTGTTGAAATCTTATCGATAAGACTTTGAAGGATGGCAACGTCAATGTTAAAAGGATCGATGATAGAACTATCATTCAAGATGATGGAAGAAAATAAATTTTCAATCTTTTTAGGATTTAACACCTCAAATTTGCTAGGATGGAGCCAATTTTGATAAACAACAATGCTTTAACAATGAATCCAAAAAAATTATAAAAAAAAATGCTTAATGATATGGTAAATTGAAAATGAGGCGAACTTACACATCAGTATTAGCATGAAACAAGCAACGATATACCAAACCATTTTCTTTCAAAATCCACATATCATCTGAAGAAAGTTTGGCATCAATACATCCTCCCTAGCAATCATAGTGAACCAAATTAGTGCCAGAAAAATAAGTCAGAGAGTGGGAAACAAGCAGCATGACGCTAATGTCTAAGACTCAAAAATATTAGAATAATAAAAGAACAAAAAGGCAACAAAGCCTGTGTACCTCCTCAAACTGGATGTTTTGGATTAAAATTTTCACTGACAAGATGGACCTCTCCCCGATGCCAAAATGAATACCATATACATCTATAGTCTCCATGATATCTTCCTTCAAAGATAAATCAAGAACAGCTGAAGCAAGTGAATCTCAAAAAAGAAACTATTGCCAACTTTAACAATAATCATTTAATATCTGAGTATTCAAATGAGGGGGAAAAACCTCATGAAGAAGGAAAAACAAGTAGTCTATCGGTCCCAGACTCCATGTTACTATCACTCATCAAAATGATGCAACCAGAAAATCCATGTCTTGTCATCTTTGAAAATTTAAAGATAGATACATAGATGTGGGTATATCTTTGTTTTATGGCTACCATATTTCATTAACAGGACAAGGTCACAACTCCAGCATGATTTATTGATACAAATGTTATACCCAAAGAAGACAAAAATACAAAAAGCAGAAATGCATGAGTTAAACAGAGAGGAAAAGAGCCATCAGTGAGATATTTAATTGCTATAGCAGAGGACTATGTTTCAGACAACCGCAATTGACAGAGCAACAATGATTGCAATGGTGATTCAACCACTGAAGTATTGATGAAAGGCTTCTACAGGGGTAGAATGGTCCCAAAAGACTAACAGAACCTATCCAACCTTATCAAGACCCTTTGTTCGCAACCCCAAAATATAAGGGACAATATTGTGTGGACACCACATACAGTCTCGTTTTTTTATCAAGAGAAAAAATAAGCTGATGTGAAGTATTTTACTGTAGGAATACTGAAATGCATAGGCAATTTGGTCCAACTATGTTGATGATGCCACCAAAGCAAATCTACCTATAGTTTGATCATTGGCATTTCTCCTCTAAACGCCACTATTGCTGGCATGACCTTCACTACCAGAAAAATTCCTTACCATAGCACTTCCAGTAAAAATCTGATGCCATTAGAAGATGTAATGCTTTTAGTTGAAGATACGTACCATATTGTTCCTGTACAGGATGGCAAAAGGAATTATATTCATCTCATCATTTGCATCACCCACCCACAATTTTTTCAATATGACTCCTGATAATAGAAAGATAAACATCAAAAAGAGAGACCATATGAAATGTTTTGACAGATATAATCTCTATACAAAGCAAATAAACAAGTAAAAAGCATACCTACAAAGAAAACATGAAAAACAAAGAGGAATACCTGGTGATGACGGGATGTTTAGCGTATGACTCAAAACTCTGCTATGGAGAAAGAGATCCCATACTCGTAATAGTCCATCCGAATGAAGAGCAAAAACAAGTTTTTTCCCATGCATATCCCGCATCACCAAATCCTGCACAGCCCCCACTGGCTTAACCCTGCGTGCCATAATTATGTCTCTCTAATTACTCTTTGTTATCAAACTGTCTCTGATATGATCGTAAATGTAGATGATTTAAAAAAAAAAAATGCCTCATCATTCACCAAATGAGTCAAGCAAGGAGTAAGACAGAAAATCTACAAAAATGAGCACAAATTCTGAACTTGAATGACGCAGTAAATTTACTCTAATGCACTTATAATCTAAAGATAATAGACAACTTATTCTCTCTCCTTCATTTGTGGGAATGCTGGGTTCTTGAAGCTTGAAGAACACAATGTACTCCAAAAGGCAACCAAAAGAGATGAGTATATAAAGAAATAAAGGGTGTCCGGATGCACAAGGCTCCTTGTACTGCCGAAATCTAGGGAGGAGTTGATGTAGGCAGTCTTACCCCTGGCCCGTTACGCTATTTCCACGATTGAGCTCGTAATCTCAAGCCAAATGGAGAGCCTCTTTACCGCTATAGCTCACCCCCAAGAAAAGGGATAACGACAAACTTCGGATTCTAAGAGGTAAAGTTCTAAAGAAAGGTACTTGTTATGCAAAATCAACTATTTGTTTATAGCTACAATGGCAAGTTTTTTCACTCTTACAAGGAAAAGAATTCGCAGCAAAGGATGCATTATATAAAGCCAGATAAAGCAAGCTCCTGATCTTCCATCAGTTTCTCTACCCATTCATCCAGTGGGTTGTACCTACACCTCTTCCATAAGCTATCACAACCATTAAATAGCAATACTTGTCGCATAACAAAGTTCTATTATTAAAGGTACTCAGGGGTTCCACCCCTATACAAAACAATTTCAGAGGGGATGTCTCCCATATGTAAAAATTAGGAACAACTGGTCATTTTTATTAATTTTAATTAGCTAAAAGTATGACATTGACCTTTCCCATTATACCAAAAGTGAAGAGTCTACAACCACTAATCTTTAAGAGAGTCATAAGAGGATACTTAAAAGATCTCTTGTTTTTCTACTTTCCAAATGAGCCAAAAAAACGACCAGAGGACAATCATAGTCCAAATCTGTCTGATCCATCTACCGTACAAAAGCAGATGGTCCACACTCTCTCCGTCATTCCTAAAAGAATTCATCTCTTAACCAACAGTTTCCTGTTTTTTGGAGGCTGTCCAATGTTAAAAAGTGTACCCAAGCGGCTTACAAAGGAAAAAAGGAGACCTTCAGAGGAACCTTCACCTTCCAAAAACCTTCCACCAGAAAGACCCATTTTGTTGTAATTGAGTCAACACAAGATTCATGTAAGACATTTGAGAAAGCCTCCAACTGCCCACAATGGGCCTGATGTAAGAAATCAGTCTGCCAAACCACCTCTCCATTATTAGAAGACCAACACTCAGCCAAAGTAGCACCCTCGTTCCTTGCTAAGGCAAATAAGTCAGGAACATATCCTTCAAGGCAACATCTTCACACCATCACTCAGTCCACAATAAGGTTTTTCTACCATTGCCTACTTCAATTAAAATTCTGCTTCTGAAATAATCCGAACCATAACTTATAAGCCTCCAAGCCCTACACCATGTGATTTCCCATTTATCTTAGCAATCCATCATTGCTCATCCAAAACACACAATAAGCACCCTCCTCCAAAAACTCGCTCTCTCCAAATCAAACCTCCACAGACATTTTCTCTGTGAAGCTTTATCAAAAGATAACAAAGATATGCCTTGTCATCTCTTACAAAACGGTTGTTTTACAACTTTCATATGGCCAAAAAGTATATAGGACTATCATCCCAATCTCCCCAAAGAAACTTCTTATGTATTCTCTTTATTCTTTTCACCACTGAGATAGAGACAAAGAGAACTCAATTCTTGACACAGCCACAAGAAAGAAATTCATGAACACCACTTGAGGTTAGGTGAAACTATAAAAGCAATGTGAAGTGTCCCATATGGATAAACTACTTTCCCAAACTTTGAGTTCAATATTTTGCGCATTGTTCATCTGACTCCTTTCAAAGAGGATTTGCTATTGTTTCTATGAACACACAATATCAAGGTGAAGGCGAGTCTAATCATAGTTTGGTCATCAGGAATCATTCTTAAGGAAAACTAACTTTGTAGTACACTGTAGAACTCAGGTAATCATGTAGTGGAACTGCGGTAACTATAACTCCAAAGTGAACTAACTAGGCATGTTGTTGATTCACTCATGTGGTGCATTTGATAAAAAACGCAACAGAAGATGTTTCAGAATCTTTGACCTTTTCTGTGTCGGTACTCTTCTATTCAGCTTTGGTAATATTGTTAAAATTCCTTATAGCATTGTGACATTTTACTTTCCTCAATCATTTTTCTTTCTTTCGTCCTGGCACAATTCTAATGTACTGAAATATTTTCAATTGATAAAATCCTCTGTTATCTATCAAATAAATAAATAATGTAACCCTAATCATTGCCAACAAACCCTGTGAATACGCAACTCACTACAGTGGTCTTAAGCTATCAAGGTAAAGACAACAAGCAACCATATGAAGATACACAATCTTGTGTGCTTGAATAAATTTCCTGCTAGCCAACATCATGACATAATTATCACAATGCCCATGACCATAAGATATCCAACTCCAGCAAAACAAATTTTATATATATAGATATCCAAGTACATCTCAGCCTGATAAATAAAACCCACCCCAAATTACACACCAACTTTACGTGAAAGGGAGAGCGGCCCTCTGGGCCTTGGTTCTCTTGAATATGTATGAATTGAAAAGGGATTGAGTACCTTGACATGAAACCCAACAGTCGTCCGATTCCGGAATCATCTCGCAGCTCTTGCAGAAACCCTAGGGAAGAAGAGGGATATCAGACAGAAAGCTTCATTACTGTACCACTATTAGACCGATAGCAAAATAAGCCTAAATCGACATGAAACCAAAGTAAAGCTGCACAATAGAAATTACACTCCTGTGCCACTGGAAACAGGAAGGATTATTAACCAATGACACGATGCAAGATCATGGACAGTGAGAGCTCACAGACTATCTCATGCACAGCCAAATTGAAAAGCAGAGAAACAGCCAGATTGATACCAGGGACCATGGGATGAACGCTGCCGAGCTTTAGAGAGACGAGAGACCCATCATCGGCGCCAAGCAAAAGGCATCCTGAAGTCGCCGCAATGCTCGTGATCCTTCCCCGGCTAAAGAAGGTCCGGACATCGAGCTCGACAAAATCATTCGCCGGGAAGACGGAGGAAGGAGCCGAGGCATAGCTCGATACGTGCCGAAGCTGGAACAGGTACGCGATCCCGGAGACGGTCATCGCATATAGCAGGTAAGGGCTCCGAGAACCCGAATTCGACTGCAAACAGAGACCACACGGAACGAAACGATTCAAAATTAGCGACGAAATGACTTGAAGAAATGGAGAGAACAGAAAGCGAAGAAGAGAGATGACCTCATTGGGGCAGACGAAGGCGAAAGGAGAGAGCGCGTCGGAGAACAGAATCCGGAGCCCGGTCTTCGGGAGCTCCTGCTGCGGCGAGACGTGGAGCAGCTCGAGCGCGTGAGGCGACGCCTTGTGGATTCTCCTGCCATAGCAACAACCTGCCGATTACCGCCTCTTCTTCTTCTTCCTCCGCAGCTAGAGAGAGAGAGAGAGAGAGGTACCAGATGAGATAAGAGGGAGGATCGGCGAGGGCGGAGCAGGCGGCGTAATCCTCGGGGGGAGGAGCGGAGGCGCCGCGGCCGGCGGCGGAGGAGGAAGGGACGGAGAGGTCGATCCACTTGACGGAGTCGCCGCCGACGACGGGGACCTCCGTCCCGACCAGCCCCATGGTCTCTCCGACGGGCGACCGAGAGTCGCGCGGCAACTGAAACCCTACCGGGCGGCGGCGGCGGCGGCGGTGGCGGCGGCGAGTGGCGGCGGAGGAGTCAGTTCGCCGGGGGGAAGAAGCTGCGGGGAGTGGCGGCGACCGAGTGAAGAAGGAAAGTGAGGGGAGGGAGGGAAATTTTCGGAATCGAAAAGTGAAGTTTTCGGTGTTGTCAGGCCCATCTATCAAGCCCAAGGCCCATTAGTGTATGGCCCAACAATCTCTTCTTCGCTTTTTTTAACTAGTTTTGACTTTTGAGATGATGTTGTATGTTGTATCTACTGAACTGTATTTTGCTAAATTGATTTAGTGGTATAGAATGGCATGAAACCTTCGTATATGAAGTTACATAATTAAAAACTTGGGATCCACTTATTTTACGAAAAAATTAATAATTTCAAAATTATTTTCTTAAAATCAATTACTTATATCGCGTGAAATAATTGGTTAATGGAAAATATATTCTTTATACTGAACATTTTTATGAATAACAAAAGTATTTTTCATTCATTCAAATTTTTTTTTTTTTTTTTTTGTAAATGATACAAATTATCGATTTTTGGATGATGTTTTCCAAATTATTTTGTTCTCCGTGAAATAAACAAAGTCTTATATGATAATACTTTCACCCTTGTTATAGAAAGAGAGTGGTTACTCATATCATGCCTTTGGAAAATGGAAAATGGCATTAAAAAAAGGTGGATGGTTACTCGAAAAATGAGCATTATGTATAATGAGGGCAATTTAAGTGTGAGACAAATTTGTACTTTTGGCTAAAATATATAGACATAAATAGATAAGGGTTTTATTATCAAATAGAATTAGTCATATAAATGGTCCCTAAATTTTTAATATACGATGTTGTCCCTAAATTTCTAGGTTGTTCAACGTGGTCAAATTTTAGGCTAATATACAATGTCATTCACGAACTTTTAGTTAAATTTTAGCTTAATATATAATGTCAATCCTGAATTTTTAATTTGTTATATATGGTCCTTAACTTTTTGTAAACATTCAATTCACTCCTTGGGACTATATGAAAACATTCGACATCATCCTTTCATAAATTCAAGTCAATAAAAATTGTTGATTTGGCTTCCAATCTAATAATTTAAATAATGGATAAAAACAAATTTCATCCACAGACGATTAAATTAGGATATACTAATCCAAGTCGTCAAATAAGAGGAATGGTCATTATTTTTTTCCAGATTGGGTTAAATATCTTATAAAAATAATCCACATATAATGTTATTTTGTTCACCATTCAATCATGCCGAATTAGAAGCTAAAGCAGCAAATTTCATTAGCTTATATTAGTGAAAGGATAATATCAAACATATTCACATAGTCCGAGAATTAAATTGAATAGTCCGAGAACCAAATTAAATATATACTAAAAGTATAGTAAGCGCATTGAATATATCAAAAATTTGCGAGCTGAATTCCAGAGATCATATTGAACAAATTAGAAATTTACAAACAACCTTGCACATAAGATCAAGATCAAAGGCAGAAGACCATTGTGTCATCTCCCTTATCATATACTTTACACCCTCCTTTTGTAATTTCTCATTTCTTTCCTGTGTAATATCTACCTTTTCAAGTTAGGTAAGCTATTTCAATAAATCCGAACCAAGAAAACTGTGATCACTTCATCAGCGCATAGTCGAATTCACCTTATAAAACAGAATCGTTGAAAGAAAGGAAGAAAGAAAGAAGCACACGATCCTATTTGACTGTTTTATCATATGTTGTGCAAGTCACCAAGTTTCAAAGAATACACGATTGATGTCTTCATACACTATATACCACCGTATTTCACAAAGATTGAAAGAACAAAAAGAGAGTCATTGCCGAGCTTCAACTGTTTTTTCAGAGTAATTTTTTTTTTTTTTATGCCAATGCAAATGTCAAGAAGGTCCCCCCTTCCCTTTCCCTTCGCTTCCCTGCTCTGGATTGTGTCATACGCAATCCCTGCCTCATCCTGCATCACCTTCCTCTTCCCTCAAGTGGTAACTTAGGAAAAATCTACACCAACTCAGCTGCTGCAATAAAAACCCACACCAGCCAAACTCATGGTTTCCATGGAGCTGGGGGTGGCGGCGGAGTGGGAAACATGGGAGGAACCGCAGAGAATATTGTGTTCTTGTCGATCTTAGCGCTCCCGTCGCCTGATAAGGCCACGAGCGCGGCAACCAGTCCTGCATTCCCTGCGAGAGTGGGTTCTGTGTAGTTGTAGTTAGTACGGACATCATGGAAGCCATCATGCTTATCAGGACCTGCAACCATTGCTCCCACCAACGTGTTCGGGTTTGGCTTCGATGTGTCCCTCCATTTCCATCCTCCTTTGCAGTTGTACTTGACCTTATTCTTTGGGATGGAGGCACCCCTGTGATGCACATGTCTCGGGTAATGATTGCCAAAGCCGACGATGTAGCTCATTTTCCGAGGATTTTTCCCAAGGATGTAATCGATCTACAGATCCCATAAGAGAATCACAGATGGAGTTATCATCCATTGTTTTTTTTTGGTAAAGGTAAGATGAGTTATCATCCATTGTTTTACAGCATCTTAGCAAAAAAAAAAAGAGGCAACACCAAATTGTTTTTAGAAAAATTGAGAGGCGCGAATGACATACCTGCCTCCTGGCAAAATCACGCAAGACATCAGTAGAATAGAAAGTGGGTCCGCAGTACCATCCAGGAGTATCCGCAGCATCAAGGTAGTCACTGAATACAGTGGCCAGGAAGGCTGCATTGACAACATATTGAAGGGGCTGGGGTCTTCCATGGTTCAACTGGATCAAGCCACCTGTAACCAAGGCAAAAACGGAACATGAGACTGAGCTGCCAACTAGTTTCATCACTACATGCATTTGTCGTCCCCTCCACCCTATGCCATGTCTGAAGAGACATTACCTTTGGTTCTATTGAAGCTTGTGAAGACAGGCAGGTACGAGCACATTATTATGCTGGTCTGATTGTGAAATGTCCTGAGCATTTCCTCGTATGGATACCCAGGGCTGAGGAACAGCCTCAGACGGCTTAGGAGCACCTACAAGTTTGCAACAGGCATATCAAGGTCATTGCATTGTTCAGAGTTTATGCTTCAAAATGACAAACTTAATACCTACTAAACCCATCTCTCTCAACAAAAGACAAATCAATAGAGCATCTGCTGCTGCATGCATATGGACCAAACAAATCCGGTCACATCTCATGTTTTAGAGTTAAGGGTTGGGTACAATGAAGACAGATGAATCAGTTTCTGAAGCTACCACAGCATCCAGGCAAGGTAAAAACTCAAAAGAGTTTCACAGAGAGATGGGTCAACAGTTTTCACTTTGAGTGCATGGAGTGCTCTCGTTTTTTTTCTCATTCCTTCCCACATGAAATGAATTCAAATACAAAGATCTTTGCATTGTAATGGAGCAGTTGCCTTATTTAACTCCTCATGAACATGAACAGTTGGCATTTAAGGATAATTGAAAGTCTCAATGGCCAAACTTGCTAGAGATACTTTTAGATCTGAAAGAGTGGCAAATTATACACCTTTTGGATTTTCAAACATGGACATAGTATGTCAGCCTTCAACATATCGACAACTGAATGATAAGTAGCATGTTGAGCATATATCTCAATAACAAGGGTGGGTAAGACCTCTAGGAGACACTAAACTTACCTGAGCACCAGCAAGCTTGTTGTCCCAGCTAAGTACACCATAATCTGGTCCACCCCAGAAAGCACCAGCATGCTTTGCGATACCAGGAGTGGTAGCAAGTTGCAAATAAGAGTTATTGCCTGTTGCATAGTACAACCAAGCACCGCCCCAGACAAACTCATCCCAATAACTAGTGGAGTTATAGAAAGTTGCAGCTTCCGCTGAACCAGCACTGTATCTCCCTCGCTGTTGCCTTGAAAAATGGAAGAGCGTTTTGGCACCGTGAACTAGCTTCTGAGAGTAGGCCTTGTTGTCTTTGAAAACAATGGATGCAGCAGCTAAAGCAGCGGCCATCTCGGCAGCAAGATCTGAGCAGCTGTGACAGTCAAAGACAGGCCGTGCATAATCAATGTCTTCGGGACGCATCCAGCAGTAATGATCATTTGGGGTAGTGCTTCCTCCAGAAGTATCCCCAGAACCGACCTGATGAAAAAAAGGGGAAAACAGGTGCAAATCGATCAAATGGGGCAATCAATTAAAATAGAATTTGGTGGAAATAAGATAGGGATCTCTATGAGAAGCATTTCAATCTGAAGAAATCAGACAGGATATCTCGGAAAATGGACACCCAGGGGAGTCCAGGAGTGTCTCCCCAAACACTCAGGCTAGAAAGTTAATGCAAGCTGCACATCCTAAGCATCTTGATCTTACATCATGTTCTCACACAGCCTCTTGGCATAGGTGAACTAGGTGACTAACAATTCAGATCAATGCTTGCCCGATCTAGTACATCACACCTAACTCTACTCAAGTGCATATATAAGCAAATTAGAGGCGACATTTTTCTTCCTTTTAGTTAGGCAATCAGAAGTGACCCAGAAATGGTAATTCTCCGCAAGCGATGTCATAACACATCACTCTATCCACATCAGTACCTGAGCAGCCACGCGATCGATGGTGTCGGCGGAGGAATTGAAGGTCTTGAGGAAGTAATCGGTGCCCCACTTGATGATCTCCTTGACGTGGGCGAGCTCCCCGGCGGCCTCGTACTTGGCGCTGTACTCGATGACGCTCCAGCTGAGCATGGTCATGGCGAAAGACTTCGGGAAGTTGAACTTGATGGCGTCCCCGGCGTCGTAGTACCCTCCCACCAGATCCTTCAGCGTCCATGACGAATCGGACTTGCCGTCTTGAAGGCCGGAGTTGCCCCTCCACGACACATTGTTATGCTTGGGGAGCTTCCCAGCTGCAAACGTTAAAAAAAACCGAAATTTTTGCTTAAAATAGCAAGTAGACAGTCTGTACACTATCCAAGATCACTCATATAATCCACAACACAACAAATTAGGAAAAATCCAGATGGGAAATGTACGAATCCTGAAGTGGGATGGCCAGATCTGCGAGGGTGGGAAGAGGCTTACAGCGCTGGGCGTTGAAGAACATGAGGGCCTTGTGGAGGGCGAGGGTGTAGTTGTCGGGGGGACCGTGGTTGCCGTGGTGGCGGGGGACGGTCTTGACGATGAGGGTGATGAGGCCGGCGAGGAGGCCGCAGACGAGGATGGAGCCGACGGTCCAGACGAAGATCTTGCGGCTGACGATGATGCAGCCCAGGTCGACGTACTTCTTCTTCTTCTTCTGCTCCCCCTGGCCGAGGAGCCAGCTCTGCTGGGTCTCGTCGAGCGGGCGGGAGTTGGAGAGGGCGGCGCGGTCGTAGTCGTTGAGGTTGCGGCTGCGCTCGTCCTCGGTGGCGGAGTCGGCGGCGTTGATCTCCAGGGGTCCCCCCCAGGGGTCCCGTCCGTACATGCTCATCCTCGCTCGGACGCGAACTGGGTCACTCCTCTTTTCCCTCACTCAGCCACTCCACCACAGTGGATGCAGAACGAAAGAGAGAGGAACTGCTGGGTCTGCTTCAGCTCCCAGCAATAGTAATATCAAGAAAATCAAGAACAGGTAAAGAGAGGAGGAGGAAGAGGAGGAAGAAGAAGAAGAAGAAGAAGAAGAAGAAGCAGCACCGACAGTGGGTGAGAGAGAGAGAGAGAGAGAGAGAGAGAGAGAGATCTGCGTCAAAGATTGGTCAGGGAGGAAAGCATAGAAAAATGGAGGGGTGGGGGTGGGTGGCGTTTCTCCCTCACCAATAATGGAGCTGGAGGTGGCTCTCTCTGTTTCTTGAAGGAGGAAGAAGATGCTGATGCTGATGTTGATGATGGATGGTTGGATGGAAAGGAATGGATGGATCGTTTGGAAGATGCTTTGCTTCGCCGAGTCAAGAAGATGATTGATGATCATGTGGAGGTTACCAGAGTTTTTTTAATCATATAGTTTTTTTTTGTTAAGATGAAATGAATTAGAATTGCATTATATTATGGATGGTTGGACTGATGTCTGGAGCGTCGGGTGGATGACAGTGCCCAGTCCACTAACCGACAGCGACCCTCTGTCCGCAATGTCCTCCACTTTTCCACACCGATTTACCAAGTCTCGCTCCAACTCGACGCGTAATAATCCACGCCGTAAGAGCAACGTTTCACTAGCAGTCTGAGCAAACAAATTAAGGTTGTACTCAGCATTTATCAACAGTCCAGAATCATCAAGCTGAACAAAATTCAAAGTCTGAGTAACGATATTGCGCACCGGATGTAAGCTCATGAATCGTAGATGCCATTTCTGATGAACTGGTAATAACGGGAAAGAACACCCGCCACTCGACATCTTAGGTATAAATCACATGATACGATACCTTGGCTATGGACTCTTGAACAATGCATAAAACCCACGTGGTTTGGCCATTGTTTTCAATTCAAGATTTTTTAGGGGGGCAAAAGCAACAAGCAGCACAGCAAGCTGTGAGCTGTAAAGCGTCCCCACCACACATCCCCTTTTTCCCCCGCCACCAGCTTGAGCGAGACGCCTCCGTCCCGTTCGTCACGGGGTACGACGTCGCCTTCGTTTAACCGAAAAGGGCCCTTTGCCGACACTCCAAGATTTCCCCCAAGCCCTCCTTCCTCCTTCCTTCTTCCTTCTCCGGCCGATTTTTTTAACTCTCTGGATGGCTTTGCGTTTTTGCGCAGGCTTTGTTTTAACGCTTCCTCCGTCCTCCACCGACACTCGATCCGTTATTTTGATTAGTTTTTTTATGGACGGCGGGGGGCCCACGTCATTACTGTGGTTGCATCGATGGTGGTTCAGTCCTCACATGGTTTTTCTTCGAGGCATCTTTTCTTCTTGGTAGCTCCCGCACAACCTTATATAAGATAATTATCATAAAAGTGCATGATTACAAAAAATGATCCTTAACCTATTATATAACTATTGTGTCCACACCAATTCAAATTTGAATCTTTTAATTTATTCAATTTGATCATAAACATTTTAATGATTAATATTAGTCGTTTTAATTAATTATGGCCGAAAATCACTAACTTATATACTCGTCGTCATATAGCATGACCAGCTAATATAAGCAATTTTTAACAATTTTATTGAATTTCTTTCTTTTTTTCAATTTTTTTTTAATTTTCTTTCTTTCTTTTTTATTATGGGTTGATGACCCTCACCTAGATTTGGCTAGGGATGAGCATAATTCCAATGTAGAACTGGTCCAATTTCAAGTTCCACAATATGTAAAGTATGTTCCTAGTTCTCGAAACTTGGAATAAGTTTTTGTGTTTTTCTTATTTTATGTCTTCGTGAATCTTGTAATATTTCATGATTCCAATTTATCCATAATTGAGACTTTTATTTTTTTAATGTATTATATTCTTCATATGTAAATATGAGTTGTGATCAATAAATTGTACAATAAATAATTGTTATTAAAGATAACAATTCCTTGTAATAATTTTTAAATAAAATACATGTGGAACCTAAGTAAATCTTAGAACCTGTGACGGATAGGTTTTAGGTGAAACCCGAGCTACCTAAAACTACTCGCCCCTAAATTTGGCAAAGGGATGACATTATAATTAGAATGTTTAGGACTAAAATGATCAAATTGAAAGGATTAAGATTTGTTTTTCACAAAAAAATGTGATCATTTTGGAAAATATTTTTCAAGAAGTCATTTTCTAGAAAAATGAAAATAATTTTCAAGTTTAGTTGAAATGTGAAAATGAATTGGAAAATTTTTGCGTCATTTGATATGAAAATTTGATTTAATTTTCTTAAATAGATATACACTTTTCAAATGCTGATAACTTGTGCATGGGCAACCAGAGTATCTAAGTACGGCATTAGAGTCCTGGGTCCAACCTCGATGGACCCTAAACCGGGCGGTGGGATTAGGGTATGGGCACGGCCTTGTGCACTTGGGCATGGCCTTTGTGGCTCTAGACATAGCCTTTGTTACCTTGGTGTTGGGGGTCCAAGCTTGGGTACTAGGATTCCGTGCTTGCCCTTTGTTGACTCGAGCTCGGCTGATGGGGCATGGGCACAAGCATCAGGGCTAAAGGTCCTACCTCGATGGACCCAAGAGTGAGCACTAGGGATCCAAGCATGGGCACTAACATCCGTGTCTAATAAAAACTAGGTCTTGGATGCCAAGGACCAACGTTGGGGTTTTTATATCCAAACGTAGAGTTTTGGGTGATATTTAGTCATATTTTGGAAAATAATTTCCGATTTTCTAAAAGGAAATTATTTTTATAAAAATATTTTCCGCAAAACAAATATTCAAAATGGAGGAAAATATTTTTTTGCAAAAAACAAACGGAGTTTACTATATTGACATTTATATAACATGTTTAGGCCTTTTTATGGGGGAAAGGGAGTGGGGGGTTTACTTTCCCATTAAGAATAAGGTTGGGAATTTGATTGAGAGGCTATTGGGCCAAGTTTTGGCACTACTATCTTCATCGAATTAGGTAAGGTGTTAACTCCAGACAGATTCCACTGGTCCATCTGCAGCAACCCGTTACATCATCTTTGAAATTTCCATCACCCTACAACTTGTCAAAACCATATCCTAATACATTATAACGATAAATTTCATCCATCCTATTATGGGTGACTATCTCCTTTCGTAAGCTAAAGATGAGCATCTTTATGCCCAGATCTCCGGACAAGTGTTGTTTAGCTCGCTTTTGGAAAATGATCTTTCAATCGCTCCAGCTTCCACATATTTGTTGCTCTTATGATTTCGTTGGAAACTTCAAACGAACCTGTCATGTAAAGTCTTATTAGTACGAACAAACAACGGAATTTTATGAAGAGATTGCAACTCGGGATTGAGTCATGTGCGATATGCTAGGTAGGTTTTGAATTTCAAAAATAGCAAATTATAGATACAACTTGGAACAAGTCTTTATGTTTTCTTGTTCTATATTTTCATGCAATCTTGTAGTATTCTATGACATATGATGATGTATATGTAATATGAAACCATTAATCTAAGTTTCTATTTCCGGCATATCCATGACTAAGACATTTACTTTGTTAATGTTTAATGCATAAGTTGTAATTAATGGATTGTAACAACATATAATGGTCATTAAATGCGATAATTCACCATAATTGTTCAATTAAAAATACACATAAAACTTGGTAGACCCCAAAAACCTGTAACATGATATGTTTTAGAGTATGTAAGGTAGATTTTAGGTTGCCAAATAAAATTTGATTGACCTTGGATTCGCTTATACTAGATAAAGCAAGTGTCAAGTTATAATCAAAAGGTTGGGATTAAATTGAAAGGTTTAAATCTTCATTTGTTTCACTAAAAATGTAACAATTATGATTTTTTTCCAATAAGTCATTTTCTAAGACAATGAAATATTTTTTGGTATTTAGTTGAAATCTGAAAATGAATTAAAAATATTTTATGTCGATTGGTGTGGAAAATCTGATTTGATTTTCTTAAATAGATATACATTATTTGGGTACTAGTAACTTATCGTGGGCAACCGGAGAATTAGATACGATCATCAAAGTCCTAGTTCTAGCCTTGATGGTCCTTGACCCGGGCACTAGGGATTGGGGCATTGGCACTTGGGCCCTAGGCATGACCTTTGTGGACTTGGACATGGCCGTTGTTGACCCGAACCTTGTTGGGGATCTGAGCTCAGCTATCAAGATCTCACACTCAGCTTTTGTTGACCTAGGCTTGAGTAATGGGGCATTAGGCATGGGCACTGAGGCTTGGGGCCCGGCCTTAAATGCAAACACGAGGGATCCAAGCATGGGTACCAAGATCCTGAGCATGAGGAAGACTTGATCTTGGACGTTGGGAATCAACATTGGAGTTTCTATATCCCAAGTGTAGCTTTTAGATTCAAACACTGATATTTAGTCATATTTTGAAGAAAAATTTCTGATTTTTTAAAGAGGATATTGTTTTTCTAATTATAAGTATAAGTTTTTCGTTGATTAGAAAATATCTTCTATTGACTAATATTCTTAAGCAAATCAAACACCAAAGAATGAGGAAAATGTTCTTCTCAAACGTATTTTTCTCCAAATCAAACAGAGCCTAAAATTAAATTGACATTCATATAAAATGTTTAGAACTTTTTCTTTTGTACTTTTCCCATTAAGGATAAAAGTAGAAATTCTATTGAGAGGCTATTGGGCCAAGTTTTGGTTCGGCCCATCCCATTTACATCGAATTAGGTACTGTGTTAACTCCAGACAGATTCCACTGGTCCATCGGCAGCAACCCATCACATTATTTATGAAATTTCCATCACGCCATAACTTGTCAAAACCATATCCTGACACATTATAATGATGGATTTCATGCATCGTATTATGGGTGACTTATCTTCTTTCGTGAGCTCAAGATCACCAGGACCATCTTTATGCCCAGAATTCCAGATGTGCTGTTTAGCTCGCTTTGGAAAATGATCTTTCAATCGCTCCAGCTTCAACATATTTGCTGCTCTTATGATTTCGTTGGAAACTTCACGCGAGCCCGTTATGTAAAGTCTTATTAGTACAATCAAGCGACGGGATTTTATCAAGAGATCTCAACTCGGCATCAAGTCATTTGTGGCTGCTGTTGTACTCGTGCAGCAACCGTGAAAAGGAACCGACTTCCCCGGAACCGGAAGGACTGCACAAGCATTACAGATGAAGACTCGGTACGTTCTCATAGCACCTGAACTATCTTACTTCTTTTTCTTCATTCCGAATGAGAATTATTATCGGGGACGCCAAAAGGAGGGATCCAGTGGCGCGAACAAGCAATTTGTGCTAGCCCAAATGACTGCAGATATCTCGTCTTCGACAGATAATTTAGATGCGCAGGCAGTATCACTTGCACCTACTGAGATGAACATGCATGAGATATGAATAAACAGGCAATTACAAACAGATACAAAGAGCCTTGAATTGCATGCTGAAAAGTATCTCGACGAGGGAAAAAAGAAAAAAGAAAGAAGAGGAGATAATTTCAATGCCGGTAAAGAAGCCATGGGATAAGCAAAGAGAGATGGCCAATTCATTGGAGCTAAGAATGTGTCAATTCTGTCAGTACCTTTCAACATCTAGACTAGACAGTCCAATCTCCATAAGTCTCAACATTCGAAGAAACTGATCAGCAGGCTATTTTGCCCGACATTTTTCTTGATACGTTAAGAACATGAATTTGCTAGCAGAAGAAGACCATGTCGGACTAAAAATGCTAGACATGAAGGATATAAATACATATTCTAAGCTAAGAAGCATGAGAAGAACTACCGGTCACGCTCCTAGAGATGAAGAACAGCTCGCTTAGTCCCATTAATGGAACAAAGATAGGGCGCGCATGCTTTATGAGGATCGCTTCGTCCTCTTTTTTCCGCGACTTCCCTTCTCTTTCATATTGGTGGCAGTAATCAGCTTGTAGTTTGACAAAGGCATTGCACTTAAATTCCCAAATCTTTCCCCGTAAAAGTTCCATAACTCCGCCCTGCTCATCACCAAATAGATACAATCACGTTTCGTCAATGTGGAAGGTGGGATTAACAAAGAAGGAAAGGGTGTGTAATAGAATTCCACAGCCTCTCATGGCTTACCAGTATGCGAGGAACTGAAATGGAGCATACGGTCCATAAATATCCTCCACATCACTTTGAGCAGTTTGAATGGTAGAATTTTTTCCATGGACCTACAGTTCCAAATCTCAATTTAGATCATAAGCAAATGATACTAAAGGTGAAGCCACAGAGCATACCTGCTTCAAATGCCTGATTGTTTCAGAATCAGTTGGAATGGCATGGTAGAATCCCATGCACATCAGCACATTGGCACATGTAAAAGGACCAAACCATCTATTTGCCTCAGCCTCTCTGTTAGATCAGCATAACTGGACAAGCACCGCGTATCACAAATCTCTTCCAGTTGACTCAGGTTTATTCTGCCTTCAACAATACCCTGAGAAAGCTTTACAATCCGACCAGCTCTATAACCAAGATTACAACGTTTCGCTAGAAAGCCTTCATCTAGGCTTGCTAGTTCTCTCGGGCTAGGAAAGTTTCCCACCATATCCCACCAGCATTCTTCTTCATGAGCGATTTGCACGATAGGCTCTTGACATGCACCTTGCTCGCGAGCTTCCTCAGAAGTCTCACAAGTTTCATCAGAAGCCAGACGAGATTGGTGGTCACAATGCGAGCTACAGCCATCTGAAGAAGATAAGCCTGAGGTCAATTGGCCATTCTCATGGATGCCAATACCTAATGTGACGGTCTCCATCCTCGTGCTTGTAGCTACTTCTGCTTCAGGCGTAACGTCTGTAAACTTGGTCATTAAATTAGTTCGAGTCTTGCATCTTCCCCGTTTTCTCTTTGCCTCCTTTGCAGCAGGTGTTGTCGGAGCCAAATGTGAAGCTGTGCCTTTGTTGATGTTGCGAATACCATCCTTATCTTCCATGCAAGATGAGTTACGCTGCAGCTCAAGCTGCAGCTCGCAAAGTGCTTGAGCCATGCTCAAAGTCCTCGACCACCTAATCAAAAAGCCTATCAGTCACCCTACCAATTTAATCGAAATGCAAACGAGTAGAATTCGTGCAGCCCGATCTGTCAAAGCACGAGTAAGGCATCAAGCCGTATAGACATAAAAAAGAGAGTATTTTTGTCATGGATCATTTCACTTTAGGAAATACAGGTTGGACCCCGCTCAATGAAGAGTTTGAACCAAGCATCCATTTCATTTCTTTTCTTTTATCTCTATTCAAAACTGAGAGAGCCCGACATTCTAATTAATTTGAGTAGTCCTGGTTCATACTGTCTGCAAATGGTTGCGTGCATCAAGTCTGGATTTTGAAGAGACGGGAGCCAAGATGGCCACTCCAAAAAAGGCGGGCACAGTGCAGATTTTCCAGTAAACAGAAACTCAAACGAGCTAACGACGGGTAATGTGCATAAGGCAAGGAGGAGGAGAAGACAAACTGGCAGTTGCAGAGGAGGATGCATTTGACCATGTCCTCGAACAGCGTGGGGGACCTGAAGACCCTCCCCCCGAACTCCCTCACGCAACCGGGGACGTCTTCCCCCATCGCGCCGCACACCCTCTCGAACTCCCTCGCCGTCCGCTCGTCCTCCTCCGACAGCCGCAGCATCCGCCTCACCTGCCTCTGTTGTTCAAACACCAAAAAAAACAAGATCAGCCCCATCAAAGGGGAAGGCGCGGGGGAGGGATGAAGGGGGGGAATGGCAACGGCGGACGGACCAGGAGGGAGCGGTGCTGGGAGGGGGAGAGGGCGGAGACGCCGCGGACGAGGAGGCGGAGGGAGGCGGAGCGAGGAGGGTGGGAGATGCGGACGGCAACGGGGACGGGGCGTCGTCGTCGGCGTCGTCGTCGGAGGGGAGGCGGAGGGGGCGGGAGAGGGAGAGGGAGAGGGGGTCCCAGCGGTTGGGGGACATCATGAACAGCCCGTGGCTGCACACCGCCTGCTCCAGCCGGAACGTCGCCGCCGCCTCCCCTAGCCCCACCACCACCTCCACCGCCGCCTCCATCGCCATCTCCGTCTCTCTCACTTCCTCTTCCGCTTCCCACTTTGTCAGAGCTCGATCCACTTCAAAGTAGGACTTCGAACTGCCCAAAAGTAATGCACGCTCGACTTTCTGTCTCGGCCTTGGTGACATCCATGGCGGCCTTGTGCAATCTCTCTCTCCTCATTTTCTCCTCTCTAAAGCCACTAAAGAAAATGGGACTAGATCAAAGGGGAGAAAGAAGCCAAAAAAAGGAAGAAAAAAAACCAGTTTACATGCCTATTGAGGAAGAAATAGTGGATCCTTGGTTTCAAAAACTTGGGTCTGTTCCCGATTTTAGCTTTAAGAATTGACCTCTTTCACAATGGGAGAATTATCAAAAAAGTCATAGATCTTATTATGATTATCTTGGTTCGGTCATAAACTTTTTTTTAATTTAGTCGTAAATCTTTTCTGATTGTGTCGATTCATCATCCATTTAAAAATGGCGGCGGCGGCGACGTGGACACCGGTTGTCCGGCGAATGCTGACATGGCATTTAAAAAAAATAATTTTTTTTTTTCGAATTAAAAAAAATTGAATTTTTTATTTCTTTTATTTCTTTTTTTTTTTTTCCTATCATCATCTTCTTCCCCTCCGGCCATTGGTGAGGGCGAGGCGGAGATCTCGGATCTGGCCGAAGGGGAGGAGTTATGGGCAAGGGAGTTTCAGATCTGCGAAGAGGGGCCGAAGAGAGGAAGAGAAACTAGAGAAGGGGGCCAGATCCGAGCAGGAAGGAGGTGCCGTCAACGCAGCCTGAACCCCCCGACGCCATCGCTGCACTAGATCTCTGCCGCGTCGCTGTTGCCCGCCAGCATCTGCTTCAGCATAGCCCCGACGCTGTCCCGGAGACAAATCCCTGCTATCTGTTGCTGTCGCGGTAGCTGACGCCATCTCGTCGACCAGCAACACCGCCGTGCCGTACTCTCATTATGAACAGGTGACAAGCTGCCGCCCAACGAGTCGTCGCCGTTGTCTTTCCCCGAAACCCTATCGGTTGCCACGTCTCGGTCACGATTGGCCGAGCGTACTCCGCGCTTACTGCAACCGCGCCGCATGCCCCGTCGCCGTCCGCTACGTTGCTGCCGCTCGGTCACTTCAAACAAGAGAGAGAGAGAGGGTAGTCACCCGAAGATTCTCCGGTTGAGGCAGTCGCCTCATCGCTCGCTGAACCGTTCTCTCTCTCCGCCTCAATCCGTGCCTTGCGATTGCGCCTTCGGAGTGCGAGTGAGCTCGAGGCTTCCAATTGCCGCCGCATTGTGGACGGCGGGCGAGGCCGTGCCGGATCTGGCGGGGGCCTTGCCCTCGCCGGCCCTCGCCTCCGGCGCCAGGAGGCAAAGAAGATGATGGGAAAAAAAAAGAAAAAAGAATAAAAAAATTCGAAAAATATTAAAAATTCGAAAAAAAATATTTAAAAATTGATTTTTTTTTAAATGCCACGTCGGCGTTCGGGCGGGCGGACGGTCGCGTCCACGTCGGCATCGGCCAGCCAATTTTGGCCGGATGGACTGAATTGGCATAATTGTAAAAGGTTTAGGACTAAATTGGCAAAAAAAAAAAAAGTTTAGGACTGAATTGGCATAATTGCAATAAGTTTATGACTTTTTCGGTAATTCTCCCCTTTCAAAATCGATCACCCTTGATATCTCTATGGTATGATTGTAAAAATGTCCTTGTCCCTTTCTTAAGATTTAGAGGTAAAAATAAATCCTCAAATTGAGTCCGTGTCTTACAAACATTTTTTTTTTTGGTAAACTTATAAACAACATAGTTCAAGTTTAAACTTGCTAGGATCTCTTGTTTTTACTGCTCAAATTATATATTTTCACACTTCAAACTTTAAACAAAATCCATTCTATATGTCCTCATTCACCGGAGGTCTCTCTCTCAACTGTTGTTGAGCTACTCCTCCTCTATCCCTCTGGGTGATAGTAAATTTGTTCTCAGGAAACCCTAAACCCCAAATCCATGGCCGATCCTGGATCTCTCCCACCAGAGTAGTCATTCTGCATCTCTGAGTTCCTCAGCGTGTCATCAACCTCAAAACCCATTCTCCCAAAACCTAAACCCACCTCCATGGACGAAGATGCGACCCACACCTTGGGGGGATGCAGAGACTCCTACTTGACAAATCTCTCCACGCTCTGATTATCCCATTCGGCCAGCATTAGTGTCTGGAGTGGAGCAGCGCACTCACATATTCCAATCTCCCAGACGGTCCATGGCCCTTACCCAGCAAATTAGTGAAAGTCTCGCCACTGAGGATTTCGAATGGAGGAAATCGTAAGTTTTATTGCACTGCTGATCGTAGTCTGGCCTTGTTGTTGCCTAGTTTTAGCAATCTTGTAGAGAAATTTCTGGAAAACAACCAAAACCTGGCCTAAATTAGAACCAACGAGCCTCATAACTAGAAAACCAGAATACAGAAATCTCCAGAAGCCTCATAACCACTACCCATAAAACCATAACCTCGATGCAAAAGCATATCGAAACCAGAACTCCCTTCAATCGACAACTATTACCCAGTACACTTCACTTAGCCTAAAACAACCGGTGGAAATGGAAGGGGGGGAGGATACCCATCTCCGTATGGCAGCTTTGTGTCGAAGAATGGGAGATCTATGGTCGGAAGAGGATAAAACTGACCTTGGGGCTGAAATTCCAGAAGAAGAACAACGAGCAAGTAAGTTAACCCTCTATGGGAAACTTTACTTAAAACCTAATGTTAACTTCCCGGCATTCATTTCCACTATGAGACGAGTCTGGAAAGCAGAAACGGTAAAATGCGAACAGATTGAGCCAGGGTATTTCTCCTTCCTATTTAACACCATTGAAGAGAAAAAATAGGGTTTTAGCATTGGGTCCGTGGTCATTTTCAAGCAGCCTACTGGTCCTTAAAGAAGGCGATCCAAATATACCTGAACACTGTTATGAGTTCTCCCATTACGCATTCTGGGTGCATTTCATAGGCCTTCCTCGAGCTCGAGTAACTGAAGAATCTATACGCCGTTTAGCCTCAAAGCTGGGGCAAGTTGAAGAGATACAAATTGAGGCGAAAAACAACAATTCCCGAAAAGGAGGCAAGGCCAAAGTGCTGTTGAATCTGTCAAGCCCACTCAAAACAGGAACCATTGTTACTACGGGGGATAAAAAATGGTGGATTGATTTTAAATACGAACATCTCCCACATTTCTGCTTTTCTTGTGGGCGCATTGGACATTATGCAAATTACTGTTCGGAAATACCTTATGAGGAAACTGGTCTAGCCCAGGATCAACCAGGCCGGTATGGGTCGTGGCTGAAGGCTGAAGTCCGAGAGGTTAGCCCCTACTAGAAGACCTTTTATGGGAAAGTGGAAATCACTGCAATGGAGGAAGAGGTAGTGCTGGAAACTCCAATGATGGCTGCTAATGAATCCCTGAGAACTGAGCAAGAAGAACCAATTGCTTTAGCAATAGTCCCAGCTTCTCCAAATGTTAAGGAAAGTAAAATGGAGGCTCACAAGATAAATCCAACCCCAACATGCAGCAACAAAAGACCACAACAGACCCAACTCTTATTAACATATTCTGTAGAGAATGAAGAGAACAACATGAAGATAAAGAAAGGGAAGGCAGTGTACAAAGGTCCTATGGTTAAAAAGCTAAAGCGAATTAGTTCTTATGAGAAAAAAACCTCACAGGACCCTTTCATAGACGAAGAACAACTACTGGATGCCCCAATTCACTCATGGGAAGGGGCTAGTGCAGGGCTTTGGTGGCTAGCCCGAAACAGCCACCACATAATAGATGAAACTATTGAGCTAGAATTGTCAGGGGTTGGGCACACCCTTGACAGTTCAGCACCTTAGAGCCTTAGTGGCTCAAGAACGGCCCAATATGGTTTTCCTCATGGAAACCAAAAATAAGGAAACTGTTGTAGAAAGAGTGAAGGCACTGGTTCAGCTCCCTCATTCCCTGATTATCGATCCGATTGGTATTGGGGGAGGCCTAGCACTAATGTGGGATGAGGAGGTCAAGGTGGAAGTGGAGGGGTTCTCAAATGAGGTAATAAACATCAAATGCCAAGACTTAAACAGGGGCTGTTCAATGAGGATATCCTTCATACATGCATCCACCAACTTTCAAGAAAGGGTCAGATTATGGAGTTCTTTGAAAGACAGCAACTACAACCATACCTCAAGTCCATGGCTATGCATTGGAGACTTCAATGAAGTGCTCTACCATTGGGAGAAATTCGGGACGAAAGAAGTGGACCGCTACTGTATTGCAGCTTTTCAGGATTTTCTAGACACTTGCTCATTGATGGACATTGAGAGTAAGGGGTGCACCTTTACCTGGTCAAATAATAGAGAATGTAATGCGTTAGTAAAAAAAAAAGCTGGATAGAGCGATATGCAATATGGAGTGGCGGGTTCTTTACCCAAACGCTGAGGCTTTTGCTTTTCCTGCTATAGGTTCTGACCACAGCCCAATTTTGCTATCTTTTACTCCCACAGAGCTGAAAAGAAAGAAAATGTTCAAATTTGAGACATACTGGCTAGAACATCCGGAATGCCAAGAGGTGGTGAAGAAAGCTTGGCATACAGATAATGCAGACTAGTTTCTTATGGTAGTTAAAGCAAAGAAAGTAGCTGCTGATTTAATTAGATGGAGCAGAAGGAACTTTAAAAATGCTAGAAAACATATTGTCTCGCTCAAACAAAGGCTCCAAGATCTGACAAACAGCACTGATGAGGAGCAAAACAGAGAGGAAGCACGCGATATTGCAAGGAAAATTGAAGATTTATGGCGACAAGAAGAGATATACTAGTGTATGAGGTCGAGAATTTAGTGGTTGAAATGGGGAGATCAAAACACAAAGTTCTTCCATGCTACAACAGTACAACGGTGTCAACGCAACAAAATCACTATGCTAAGACTTAATGACCAGACTTGGTGCCGTGACCCCTCTACCATTAACCAACATATCTGCAGCTTCTATAAGTCCCTATTTAGCTCGGTGGGAGAGAGGAATTATCAACCAGTATTAGACTAATGCCCGGTAATGGTGAATGAGGAGGTGAATGCAGATTTAATTAAACCAGTCACAAGAGAGGAAGTTAAAGAAGCTGTTTTTCAGCTAGGGGCAACAAAAGCACCAGGCCTAGATGGGCTAAATGGAGTTTTTTTTTTTTTTTTTAATCAAAGTCACGATCATACAAGAAGACACTTTTAACATGGTCCACTCTTTCTTTAGCCATGACACCTTTGATCCCGAGCTAAATAAAACAGATATCACCCCCATCCCTAAAGTACCAAATCCTGAAGATATCACCCAAGTCCGACCCATCAGTCTGTGCAATTTCAATTATAAGATCATAGCAAAGGTACTGGCAAATAGATTGAAACCTTGGCTCCCAAAACTTATTTATGAGGAGCAAAGTGCTTTTCTTAACAACCGCCATATACAAGACAACATCTTAATTGTACAAGAGGTTATTCATCAACTCAGGGTGAGAAGGAGAATGCGTCATTTTCAGGCTATTCTAAAGCTAAATATGAAGAAGGCTTATGACAGGGTTGAATGTGATTTCTTATGTGCTTATATGCTGCAAGTGGGGTTTAATGAGCAGTGGGTGAAATGGACAAAGTACTGTATCTCATCGGTATCCTTTAGTATCCTAGTCAATGGGGAACCGTCAGCTGATTTTCAGCCAACCTGAGGGCTTCGACAAGGTGATCTGCTCTCCCCCTATCTATTTGTACTTATGGCTAACGTCCTATCTACCCTTATGGGCAAAGCAGTCGCGGATGGAAGCATTAGAGGTATCCGCCTAAACCTCACATGCCCCATTCTATCACATCTCCTCTTTGCTGATGATACAATCTTTTTCTTAAAAGGAACGATAAGAGAAGCTCAGAACGTGGCAATTGTACTAAACTGGTATTGCTATGCGTCGGGACAAGCCATGAATCTTAACAAATCAGGGCTCTTCACAGGGAGAGATTGTCCACAAAGTCTCAAACAGAATCTAGCGGCTAAACTAAGAGTCCCTATCCTTGAAAAAACAGGTAAATATCTGGGGATACCATCGGATTGGGGACAGACCAAGAAGGAAATGTTTGCGTGGCTTCTTACTCGAGTTGAACAGAAGCTTGAAGGTTGGAAAGAGAGGCTGATTTCAAAGGCGGGAAAGGAAGTTCTAATCAAAACAGTTATTCAAGCACTCCCTCAATATGCAATGACTGTTTTCAAAATTCCACTATCTATATGTTGTGCTATAGAACAAAGAATATCTTGCTTTTGGTGGAAACAAAATGCTGCCAGAAGAGGAATACACTGGAAAAAGTGGGAGGAATTGAAAAACATGAAAGATTGTGGGGGCCTTGGCTTCAAAGATTTAGCGGAGTTTTAACAAAGCAATGCTGGGAAAACAAGCATGGAGATTTATCCAAACACCGGAAGCACTATGGTGTAAAGTTCTGAAAAGCATTTATTTTCCAAGAAGGGAGTTTTGGACAGCAAATAAGGGATTTTGACCTTCATGGGGCTGGCAAAGCCTATTGATGGGAAGAGAAACGATTGAACCCAAATCAAGGTGGGCGATAGGAGATGGACAGAAAATCAGAATCAGACAATACACTTGGCTATCGACAGGGAAGCTCTTTGGCCCATCAAATCGGGATGAACCACAGGCGGTGGCTAAGTTAATTGATCATGCCTCACATGCATGGGATACCCAACGAGTACACGAACTGTTCGAGGAAGAAGTTGCCAAAGAGATCATAGCAATCCCCATAAGCCTAACGCACCATCCGTATAGACTAGTGTGGACAACAAACAAATCAGGCTCATACACAGTGAAAAGTGGCTATAACCACCTGCACAACAAAGCTGATACTCTTATTACAAACACCCCGTCCTCATCCTACCAAACCCCTAAGTCGCTTTGGAGTAAGATCTGGAACATCAAAACCTTTCCAAAAATCAAACACTTCCTATAGAGTATTTGCAGCAACTCAAGCCCCTCAAAAGAAAACTTACACAAAAGGAGGATACTTGATGATCCTACCTGTCAGAGCAGAACACCTCTTCATCCTCTGCGATTGGACAAAAAGCTTATGGTCAAACCCCCACTTTCATGCCGACACAACTCCAGAGAGGATCACCCGAATCGACAAGTGGGTTTTTTGAAAATCTTACCTCACGAACGGATCAAGCCTCGAAAGCCCTCTTTGCTGCAGCTTTATGGCAGATCTGTAAATGTAGGAACGCTATGGTTTTTCAAGGCTGAAAGCCCGACCCACTTGCAGCTCAAGAAGAAGCGCACCTCACGGCTGCCTTATTCATGAAATGGCACCTACCGGGGAACAAAACAGAGCAAGGATCAGTCGAACACTCATCTTCAGAGAAGAAATGGAACCCACCCAAAGCTAACGAACTGAAAGTGAACATAGATGGTTCCTGGTGTGAAGCGTCCATGACAGGATCGATCGCTGGAATCTGCAGGAATGAAGCCGACGTCCTCCTCCATGGCTTCGCGAAGTCGATTGCAGCTCCATCCACATGGGTCGCCAAGCCCTAGCTCGAGAGAGGCGGCACGGTGGGTTCTCGGCCGAAGCTTTGCACGAATGGGCGAAGTCTTCGAACAAACGAAGCCGATCTGCACGTGCTTCTTTCCTCTGACAGCCTATCACTTGTAAACAGCATATCAGGCCTGGAGGAACCACCTTGGACAGCCCAGCCCATAGTAGTAGATTGCAAGTACATCTTGGGCCGACTTCCTGGAGTATCGCTTATCTATGAGGCTTGAGACACGAACAAAGCCGCGGATTGGGTCGCCAAAGCCCATCGAATGAATTTGCTTCCTCGTAACCGGATAGCTACCCCCCTTGCTCCTTATGTTTTATTTTATGTTTAGACTCTCCAGCAAATGTTACCCCTTTAGTGGGTTAGTAATGGAAGCACTATCTTTTGACCAAAAAAAAAAAAAAATCCATTCTATATGTGAATGAGAGTTGGAGAATGGTTAAATTTTAAATCACACATTCACATGAGAACTTAAACTTCTAGTATAGTTAGGTTATAACTTTGCAGCACCGTTGATTATTTATATTATTTGTTTCTTCGATATATCATGATAGACCTATTATAATAGGTTTAGAATTGTTATATAAGTTATTCATATTTAGTAAATGGATTAAAAATAGTTTTAGAATGATAATACACAAAATAATATGTGTATTAAATAGGTTCATAGCTTACTTAAATTAAACATACCTTTATGACTCTCTCTTCAATCTCTCAGGCTCTCACTCAATCTTGTCCTTGCTGATTTCATATTCTCATCGCAAATTGCGTATGAGTTTTTCTAAATTTTGCTAAATAATAAAGTATTTTAACAATATGGGTCAAGTTTGATTTATGTTAATAGATTGTATGAAAATGAATAAAAAAATTGATTAAATATGTCATTTCGAGTTGGACCATTTCTAGCCTGGTCTACCCGTTTGACGGGTCCACATCATGGCACGGGCCGGAACGTGGGTAGTGTACCAAGTTCTGGCGCATGGAAGTTGTGGGCCATTTTGGGCTTACACCTCACGTTGTCGTACAAGGAAAGGCCCATACTCATCTTAAGCCCGGCCCATCAGTCGGAATCTCTAATTAGTTTAGAGCGTTTTCGAACTGGAACTTCTGTATGATTGGCTGCACGTTGCATCCGAACTCGGCGTATTTGTCCTGACATTGCATTCCTGTCGAAAGATGTATTGGCTTCTCGCAATGGAGAGGGGCGGCGTGTCGAATTATGGGGGTCGACCCTGGAACCCCCTTGGCTTCGCTATGCTTGAATTGGGGTGATTTGGAAAGAAGAGAAATGATTCAGTCAATCACTAGGGAAAAAAGGAAAGGAGAAAAGGATGGGTTAACTAACATGTTGTGTTTGGTAGGTGTGATTGAGACAAAAGAGAATTGGAAGGGAATCTCTCGTGCATTCGAATCATCCCATTTTCGGAGGGAATTCCAAACTTACAAATAATGAACTTCAAAGAGGTTTGGAGGGATTCGGATGGAAACATTTATTCCTTTCTTTTCTCTTCACTAAAATTAACCCGACAGGATGCCTTCCTCTAAATAGCGGTGCAGAGGAAATTTCTGCAAAATAAGGGCTGCCCATGAGATATTTCACTAAAGTATCTACGAATTATCCAATTAGATTATCCATTATATTTACTGAATGTTCCGCACAAGCTAATGATAAACGCGATGGATTAGATCTCACTGGGAAGTGTTTGCTGTTATTTGAACATTTGGTCTTTCTTAGCTAGCTAAAATTTTTGACAAGGCTGATGTTTAAGTGGATGGGATGCTTCTTCGCTTACTCCTTGGTTAAGACTTCCAGTGCACGGTTAATATGGACTGTACTTCTTTCTGCATATATGTCGGGGCTTAAGGAAGTAGAGTGAGTCTGTTGAATTTTTCATATATCTGTATGCTTAATACGATCAACCCTGCAGTGATGAGTTCCTGCCAAAACTTAATCACCATGCCCTTTCTAGACTGCTGTAGGCTCTACTATGCTGACTTATGGTTACATTGCGGATGTTTCGTGATCCAAAAGCATTTTGTATTATGAAATAAAATCAGCCTCCTAGATGTTTGTTCAGTAAATTATATGCAAACCAAGAAATGAGCGATGCAGACTCATTTTCTGCCCCTCTTTATATGGTTCACTGGTTATATTTTAGCCAAGGAAGAAAGATGCATGCTTGCTCGTGAGTCTTTATGAACATTTTTGTCCTAATTTATCATCTACGAACTGGCTAATTTTGTTGTGGAATTCTTTTTGCTTTGCATCTCTTTCTTGTTTGTTTATTGACTGGTCCATGGTTTGGTTATTTTTTCTTGAAAGGTATTGATTGCATATTATAGATGTCGATCCATCATCTGCAAACTCTGGTGGCTGGTTAGAAGATACTTCATTGGTGGAAAAATATCAAATTTCAGATGAAGCTTATGATAAACACGATGGTGTGTTCTTACCATGAAGTTGCCCCGTCCATCCATTGAAGTCTATTTAACATAAGGATCATTTAGTCATTTTGCATTTACTTTACCTGTATCATACTTTTAATTATGGAACAGGAAAAATATAAGTAAGCAACTTCTTATGTTCAAAAGTTATCAGAACAGTTTGATGCAACTCCATAATGAAGAGATGTACTTGTTTTGGAATTGCCTGAGCTTTCATTGCTATATGAAAATGGATATTTCTCATGGCATGTACTGTCCTGCCAGATAGAATGGATGATAAGACTAACAGTAATATATAATGAAGCTGCTCATGACTGATGTTGGAGGATTTAATTGTTGCTCGTTTGGGGACATATTAATCCTACCATGTGTACCTTATTGCGCACATTTGTGTTTTCTGATTTTATTGCTTCATCTTGTCGTTGAATGGATTTGAACATGTATATTGTCTTTTCCAGGAACTTTCAGAAAATTTAAGGAAAAAATCTCATCCCAAAATTTATCAGCTTTTGAGCCGAAGGTAATGTTTTGAGTTTGACTAGCTGAAAGGTACTACTACTAGTGGAGTCATATGGCTTTAAGGTCATGTTTCTGTAGAGCATTCTGTCCCCTCTTCAAATGTATTTTGTATGCCAGTCATTGGAGGTGTTTTTTTTCCTGTTTTCCTATCATTCCTATTCAATTAGTGATCCCATGTCCTTATTAAAAAATATTTCTGGATTAAGCATTTGAAATTGTCTACCATTGTTATCTACAGATAACAGACAACTACATGGAAGATTTATGCACGAATATCAAGGTCAGTAGGTTGGTCACTTTTTCCTCTGGTGATAAACGAACGATCTCTTATGTGATACTATTTATTTTTTTTTAAATAATCTGGCCATGGGTAGGGGAAGCATTCTGGATGGAAAGGAGGTTGAGGGTGAATAAAAAATAAATGACAGAGCAGTGACCACTTCGAGTGCTCTGACAATAGTTTATCGAAAGTCATCCTTGCATCTCTGAAGAGATCAATGTATCTGGGTTCCTTTGTGAAGGATTCTGTCTTCATACTAAAAATTGCATACAATATTTATCATCTGCTTTGGTTGGGGTGATTCCGTATTCAAGAGAATGAAAACTAGGAGAAGTTTTTGGCTTTCTTATTAATTCAAGAGTTGCTAACCACTTTCTTTTTGTGAGCATGGTTGATGTGGAATTAATTTAATCTGATTGATAGCTTTAGGAGTTTTTGAGTTTAAGATCTGTATTTCACCTGTTACGTGAAAGAGGAAGTTGAACACATACATTTGTGCTGAAGTTTTTTGATCTGAGGCACAGAGGCATTTCTTGGCTTGTTCTAATTTTCTTCCTTCTGTTGTTTCTTGCTATCCTTTTGTCATATTTTGTGCTGTTTCTATGCCTTGCTAATAGGATAGACGTGATTTGTGGTTTCTGTTTTCTTCAATTGTTAAGGGGGGAGATAGGTGTGAAGTTGAGCCGGGGGCTAAAGAAGGAGTCCTGAAATTCGTGGGTAAAGCAGAATCTCTTGCACCTGGTTTCTGGATTGGAGTTTAATGTAATGAACCATTGGGAAAGCATGATTGCATGTATGTCCCTCTTTACAAATCTTTCTTTTGGAGTTAACTTCAGTTGCTTGATATACTCATCACTGTTAATGATCCATTATCAGCTTGTATCTCCAGATTAATTTTAGTGTTCATTGGTGCAAAGAAAGAGTAATTATAGTAATGACAATGCTAAGAAAGATAAAACCGTGTTTGAATTGATTGATAGATGAAATGATCAGCAAATTTATTAGTGGAAAAAACCTATTTATTTTGAAGCTTGTTCTACTATTCCATAATCTCCATCCCAAGTTGAATTCATTAGTGGAAAAAACCTATTTATTTTGAAGCTTGTTCTACTATTCCATAATCTCCATCCCAAGTTGAAAACGCATGACATACTTCTTTCCTTGCCCACTGCTTTCCACCAAAAAAAGCCTTTGTGAAGAGCAATGCCTACCTCAATTATAAGGCCATGCACATATGGCCTGTTGCTTGCTTCTGAATAATGGTTGGAAGCCACAGTAAGCTGCAAAAACTTGTTAAAAACATGAGGAAGGAAAAAGGCTCAAAGGTATAATTCACCTTGAGGTGTGTTAACTCCTCTTTTTTTTAGATCTCTGAAACTCTGTTTTTAGGACACGATGATTGTTAGGCTGAAAGGCATTTAACAATTCACTACTGTGAAGATTCTCAATAAATAACATGATATTCAACTCTTTTTGTGAATGTCTGCGGCCATCTGCTTCTGCTAACACGAGTGAGTTCTTTTCCCCATGGCGGTCCCTGCACAGTTATGTACTTACTGGACATTTTGTTGCAGGGTAAGAGGGACACGGTACTTCAGGTGTCCTCCATTGCATGGTGCGGTGGTCAGACCAGACAAATTAAAGGTAAGGCGACAACTTTAGTTTGATGTTTATCTTAGCTAATACTTGAAACATAGTGCTGCTGCTACTACTAGATGTTTGAATTATAAGCCAATTGTTGAACTGGAAAAATCGTTAAAAGTGAGGTATCATTTCCTGCTTGAAACATATTTGTTGAATTCAAATGTATTGTTGATGCTTTGACACATGTATCTAAACTGTGAGATGCAAGAACTTCGAATTTTTCTTCATTTAGCTTTGATAGAAATGCTTGTGAAAATTCCTAAGGGAAGTGTCCTTGTTAACCAGAGTTGGGTTCCGTTGCCTTAGCATGTTGAACTACCACTGTCCTTAACTTGAATTATCTCATCATGATGTGTTTTCCAGGTTGAGGACTACCCTGAACGAGATATTTTTGAGGCAGATGAGATATAAGCAATGCGACGGGTTTTTCTGTTTCGACATAGTACTCGGCAGTTTGCATTTTGCAAGTTTTCTTTCAGTTTTGCTGGGACCAATTCTTTGACTTAGTTTTTCTGTCTGGACTTAAGTACACGAATATATAAAATACCCTAACCATGTATACAGAGTGAACTTAGAGTAGCTTTGTTATTCGCAATTACTCTTTTGTATCCATTGCTTAAGCAATCGTGCTCGCATGTTGCGGCACTTGGATTATCTGCAAACATGGGGTGAACGGTAGATGCCGATCTGTGCTGTACAATTTTGAAAGAAGAGAGAAAGTTGTGATTTATCACTAAGGTGATCAATTTAAAAATGGGAGCTATTAGGCATTTTAAAATAGTTGCATGAATGACAAGCCAGCTGTGTAAAACTTAGTTCCTAATGTGATGCACTTTGAAAGATGCCAGATTCGTAGCTAGAATTAGATTCAATCTGATTTGAGTGTGATTTGATATAAGTATCATGTCTTTGTAAACATGGACTGAAGACTCGGTGACCTTTTAGTATATCAAGGCAACAAAATTTTCGGTCTTATTAGTGACGTATCCCTACTACAGCCAAGTGAGACAGAACTGTTGATAGCTACAAGAATATTCCTAGTGAATTGACTTTCGATGCATCTATCGTTAGTCAAGCTCAACTCAAATTAAGAAAAAGACGTCGTCCTCCGGGACAACCCCAATGGAGCCGACAATGGTTTAGACTTTGAACTCACTTGGTGGTCTTGGTGGTTGTGGGAAGCAGGTCCTGGGGCACACCTTTAGACTTCTCCTCTTCACTAACTTTGGGTTTTAATCTTGGATTTGTGTTGCTGATTTTAATGACTAGGCATTGTAGCCCAAGAGGGGGCCCAGCAATGTGAAAGCTTCCAGATACATTGACAAATTTAACGATATGGCTTTTGATACAGAGCCGACTGACCTTGTACAGGGGAAGGCTGGACAAATAGGGAGGGGGTAGAAAGAGGTGTTATTTTGTTTGATTTCATCTATGGTCATCTCTAGTTTATTGCACGAGGCGATAAATTTTTTATTATGACACAGGTGGAAAACGAGCTATTCATAGTCGATTGGCCAAGAGAGCCATGCACGAGAAGTCGTACGCCTTGTGTTTGAGAAATTTGGAAAACTAAATACTTGATTAGGCTCATGAGCTGCTCGTCTCGAGTTTTCTTTGAACTTGGACTCAGGATAGTTAGTCAAGATCAACTTGGACTAAGCAAAATAATGTTTTTAAGTAGATTACACGTCGGGCCGAAAAATTTGTGAGAAAGCTCGACTTGATTGCACTTTAGGACAACCGATGGAACCCGATAATGGCGGCGTCAATCAGTCAAAAGATGATCAAAGAGGAAAATTAGGCGCTCTTGGTCGTCAGGGTAAAGCACACGTATGGGATACGACGCCAGACTTTCTTCTCTGAACCTCAAATCTGGCAATTACTTCTTGGCCTTTGTCTTCTTTTGAATTCCAACGGAACGGAACGTGGGGGCGTTCAAACCTCGATAGCCGCCATTCCCACATGGAAACGGAATCTGGGAATGTGGGGTAGGGGTGATCGGTTCAAACTTCCCAATTTTGGGGTTAGGAGGTGTTTATTTGGGGATCAACACTTTCTTTTTTCACTAAATAACGACCATTCATTAACGACCATGCTTCAATCGGATCAATCCAATTCGGTTCCCGGACGATTTAATAAAACTACTCACATGTGTTTTCACGTGCAAAATATTCAAACTTCACTTACGTGAATATTAATCATAATTCATGTGTTTCACTCTTAATTTTAAGCATAAAAGTCATGAACAATTTGAATAAAATTTGTGTTTGGCTTAGGTTTTATACACAATCTCTCTTCTATGCTTTGAATGTTTAGTCGATGTCGGATTCTTTGAGGCTTGAAGTGCCTTGTCATTTGCAAGTGAGGGGAGCAAGAGAGAGAGTGAGCATGAGGAACTCCTAGAGCCTTATCCCACATCGAGTAGAAGATAAAACTAACAAATAAGTTTTCTAAGAGCTTTGGTGGTCTCTTGGCCACATAAGAGATTGTTACCTCAATTGCAATTCCGATTGCAACAAGTTTCATATATAATATTCATATATTATATGTGTTTATATATTATATGTATATAAATTATATATAAAAAATTTAGTCCGGTCCGGTCGGTCCGGTTGGTCCGGTTCCCACCTTGGAACCGGGAACCGGACCGCCGACCGTGGGAACTGCCCAAAACCGGCCGGTCCAATCCGGTCCGGTTCGGTCCCGGTTCGAGCGGTTTCCGTTGCACACCCCTAATGTGGGGCGGTCAAAATTCCCCTCCACTGGGGTTAGGAGGGGTTTATGGGTTTCCCAAGTGGGCCCAATAGGGGCCTGCCCTTAGCTCCTCAAAAAGAGGAGCTTCATGGGACCCAAAAAAGAATTTATCTATCTTAATTACACCTTAAATTTGCCAAGTTCGATTGCATCTAAGTAATTCATTAACTTTTCACTGATTAATTTACCAACTGGTAATGGATTACCAATTCTTAAATCCCCATGCTTTGCATGTCCCAAGCAACGTATCCATTCATATTTTAATTCTGGCCTAATTCAATCGAATGTTTTTCCGGAAACGACCAGATGGTCGTTCACTCTGCTATTATGTCACTAACGTCTGCATGTACTGTGTAGGGTACTTCCCTCGTCAACTTGACGTATCCTACAATTTCTCCTTCGCCTTCAACCCATGTTTCGGTTCTCATAATTCTCTGTTCTTGATTATTTGGACTTTGCCACCTGGTATGGACGGAGTAAACTCTTCCCCTTCAGGAGAAATCAAGCACTTAGAGAAAAGAAATGCATGTGAATATGGTTCTGGTGTGCTGATGATTACATTGCACGTCAATTGGAACAACGAGACTGCAATAAAAAAGTATTCAGGGACAATTACTTTTTCTTTTCCCTCATAAGAAAAGGGAAAAGAAAAAACAGAAACTGAGTTGACTAGGAAAGAAAGATATGCTATAAGTTGGCAACCCGCCTTTACATTTTGCCATCATGTCAACCGAGTTGAAGTATCTCTTGATGAAGAATTCGATGTGATGCAACTGCTGAAGCTGAAAGAACAACTTTGAGTTCTTCAAGTTTCGAGATTCCGGGTCATGGGTGGGCCAGTTCTGGCGATTCTGCTACTTGCTCTCCTTGGAGATTCCACTGGAGATGCAGCTACAAATCCTTATGATCGTAAGCTTGGTTCAACCACTTTCGTGACTTTTATTTCCCAGAACGTATTATTTCATATAGGTGAATTTGCGATGATGCAGTTCTGGACTTTCTGCATATTGTCGAGCCCTTGCTTACTTAGACGAACTAAGGTTCCCATAGTCAGAGGATGTCACAACATCTGCAGGATTCAGAGTTGACCATTTATCCACAACCAAATATAAGAACCCAGCGCACTCAACTCTCTTGAGATATCGATGTTTTCCTGTATTCCTATCAACGATGCTAATGTCATTTTTGACTCTGCCTCCTCATCCGAGGAGGCTTTATTACCTGCCATTTTGCCTGAGAAAGTTTCAGAAGAAAATAAGGGCTGACATTTTGCGATGTGTCAAATGAGTAAATCTAACTATTTGTAGTTTCTAGTGCGGGTTCACAACAATTAATATTAAGCATGTTCTCTGTTTGGAAGTCATTATCTTACATTCAGGTCATTCTACACAGATTTTGTTTTGGTACAAAGATCATGCTAGTTTCGTTAGATAAGGGAGTCAGTTACAAAGATTTTACAGGGTGTTAGTTTCTCTGGAACAAAGATCATGCTGTTGGTTGGCTATTCAAACAACCAAAGTTCTGGACATCTCTAGAGCAGCTACTGTCGGATAATTTATCTACCTTTTCCATTTTCCTGCTTGCGCACTCCCGGAGGACAGAGGAATGATGACTTTGAAGCAACTTGCTTCAGAAACTTATGCAATCCTCAGATTTACACAGAAGATGTTGGATAATTGCTATTCAATATACACACAACGCGTATCTATTTATTAAATTCTTATTTTTCAATTGGGTGTATTCCAATGCAGTCAGTGCGCTTACGGGGCTAATGACTGATTGGCAAAATGCACCACCCAACTGGGTGGGGACTGATCCTTGTGGCGATAATTGGGTTGGGATTCGCTGCAATAATTCTCGCGTTACTTCCATGTAAGGTTTTGAGCATCCTTTTTGACTTTATGTTTGAGAATCTGGCTTTAAGAATTCAATCTATCTCTACAAATAATTGGAATCTTAATTTCAGAATTCTGTCGAGCACGGGTTTGACAGGTTCGCTTTCGGGAGACGTTGGACAATTATCTGAATTACAGATTCTGTAAGTTCACCGTCTCTTTCACTTCCCGTTAATGTTCAGAGCAAGGACTAAATTACCACTTATGTAGTCTTTTTCTCCCAAAAGATAATTTAGATATATCTTACAAAAATTTCTATCTAAAAAGTGGATGTAGTAACCATAATTGGAGGCAACTATTGGGAAAAAGGGCTCCAGTTTTTATTTTGCTGGTGTCATGTATGTAGTCCTCTTATGTTGATTTTTTGTGTTTTCTTCTCTCTTCTGTGTCCTAAATTGCAAAATGGAGCTGTCAATGTTGTGCAAGTAGCATTCATGTCTACAATTTGGTCTATTATCTGTTTAAGCTGCTTGAAAAGGCCTTCAATTTGTTGCTGACTTTTGAGCCTTTTCATGAAGAGACCTATCTTATAACAAGGGCCTGACTGGATCTCTTCCTGAACAAATTGGAAACTTGATGAAGCTCACACGCTTGTAAGCTATATCTCATCAGCATTTCTAGTGTATTTTGTGTCCCACGTCTTTCAGAGTCACAAATGACCAACCTACCTTTTCATCTCAAATTGCAAGAATTCTGGTTGGTTGTGGATTTTTTGGCCAAATACCAGATTCCATCGGATATCTCCAGAACCTGGTGCATTTGTAAGTCCTCTACCCCATACACTTGATTTGGACCTTACATGTGCATGATCGGTTTTGGACAAGCTAGAACATGTTCGCTCAATTCAGTCATACATTATTCTTCTGGTCATCACAAGTATCTGAACTCTTCCTTCCAATATATTGCAGATCTCTAAATTCAAATAGATTCAGTGGGCCGATTCCTGCTATCATTGGTAACCTTTCTACGCTTTACTGGTTGGATCTAGCCGACAATCAGCTAACTGGATCTATTCCCATATCGAATGGAAGCAATCCTGGCCTTGATATGCTACTTTGCGCAATTCACTTGTATGTGCATGTCTTCTAGCTTATCATATAGCTGTATCTGTGAACTAATTTGTCTTTGTTGTGTTATCTGACTTATATTCTGCCTTCATGCACAGTCATTTTGGACAGAACCAACTCTCTGGCACAATTCCTCCCCAACTATTCAGTTCCGGGATGCATCTCATACATCTGTAAGTTCTGAGAATCCACTAGGGTGCTGCATTTGGTCTATTCATTGTTTCCTCGAGGCTTCTCAAGCCTTATCTAAAGAAAGTTTGATCTTCTCTCTCTCCTCCTCCCCCCCCAACTGCATGGCTTTGTTGTCCTCTTAACTTCTTTAATGGGGCAGGCTTTTCGACAACAATCATCTCACAGGTAGCATCCCTTCCACTCTTGGACTGGTGCGGAGTTTGGAAGTTGTGTAAGTATTTATGGTTCTACACAATTGTCGTGAGGATTACTTCCCTTGTGCTTATTGCACTTCAGGTCAATGTTTGACCTATTTCAATGGTCAGTCGTTTTGATAGGAACGCTTAGATGGTGCAGTCCTGCAAATCTCAACAATCTTACATCTGTTCAAGAACTGTAAGCAATACATAATTCTGGTCGTTTTCACTGTTATCTGGTGCATATCACTATAATCAATCTCCTAAATTTACTGGTCTACTCTTTAGTCTTCTTTCCAACAATAGGCTAACTGGTCCGTTGCCCAACCTTGCTGGCATGAACGCCCTCTACTACCTGTAAGTAATAATTGTCGTATATTATCTAATGGCACACTGTGTAATCGCTGATTATGTATGAGTTCTCTATGAGGGAAACAGAGCACATGGTGAAATGTAAAAGATAATCTTAGAATCTTTTTCTTAATTTTGAATCCGCCATTGCTTATTGTCCCACTACAACTGCATAAAACATGGACTTCAACTGACAGAGGTGGATTTGCAGGGACTTAAGCAATAATAGTTTTGATGCGACAGATTTCCCTTCATGGATTCCAACGTTACAGTCTTTGACAACATTGTACGTTTCCCAATCTCTGTCCATTGCATCCATCAATTCCCTTCAACTGTCCCCTGCCCCTGGAAATGAAACATGACATTTAATTGTTTTCTGGATGTGGGTTTCGGACTAACCATCTCTGTTCCCTTTTTCTTAAGATAAAATAGAAGAGTTTTAAGTAAATAACAGGGTTATTACTTTTATGAATTTCAGAATGCTGGAAAGCACGCAAGTTCGAGGAGTGCTACCTGTTATCCTTTTCAGCATTTTCAGTTTGCAAAGTGTGTAAGTATTATCTCGATCTCAATATTTACCCCAATGTAATGGATTTATACTTCTTCAAATCTCAACCAGCTTCATTCCATCGACTTCCTGGTTCGTTTCAACTTGGACATTAGGGATGATGGTTGAACGTGTGAGTTTTCCTGTGATGTCAGGGTCTTAAGAAACAACCAGCTGAATGGAACCTTGGATATAGGCACCAGCCATGACAATCAATTGCAACTCATCGATCTCCAGACCAATTTTATCGATAACTTCAAGCAGAGTACTGGAGGTTACAGTGTTGAGGTGATGTAAGTCATATAAAACTCTTTGGCCCTTTCACTCACTTTGTCACAAGATGAATCGAGAATGCTTTTTGTTTTTCACAGTTTTTTTAGCTAATGTTGTGCCCGTATACTGTATTTCTGCAGACTTGTCGGTAACCCGGTTTGTCAAGAAACGGGAGCAGCTGGGCAAAGTTACTGTGCCATTCCACAATCCAACTCCTCCTCATACTCGACACCGCATGACAAATGCATCCCAGCCGTTTGCAATTCAAATCAGACTTCCAGCCCCAACTGTAAATGCAGCTATCCTTACACAGGAACTTTAGTCTTCACAGCTCCTTCTTTCTCAGGTTTAGGAAACTCGACTTATTTCGAAAACCTCGCAAACTCCATGATGATCTTTTTTCAGTCCTATCAACTTCCGGTAGCTTCTGTCTCACTGAGTGATCCGCTCAAGGATTCATCTGATTACCTTAAACTGAATCTTGCGGTCTTCCCATCTGAAGGGGTTAGTTTCAATCGGACTAGCATAAACAGTATTGGCTTTGTGCTCAGTAATCAGACTTACAGGCCTCCTAAATTATATGGGCCTTTCTATTTCATCGCTGATCAGTACATGTACTTTGCTGGTAATATCTCCAGTTAACAGAGACAAACATTCTGTTGCCTTCTCTATCTAGATTATCTTTATTTCTATCATACTAACAACAATCTCTCTTCCTCTTTCTCACTTGCAGAAGTACAAGTACCAACTACATCAAAAAATTTGTCAAACATCAGTGTCATCATTGGTGCAGCAGCCGGTGGTTTTGTTCTCTTCTTGCTATTGCTATTGGCTCTTGTAGGGCTTTATGCTTTTCATCAAAAGAAAAGAGCAGAAAAGGCTACAGAGCAAAGCAACCCTTTTGGTATGGGCAGATTCACTGCATTCTTGCCACTTAGCTTGTCCCTGATTCTGGAAGTAAGTCTCAGTCACAGTCAATGTTCGTTGTTATTCATGGAAATGCAGTAAACTGGGACCCAGATAAGAGCAGCGGCGAATTTCCCCAACTCAAAGGAGCTAGATGGTTTTCTCTAGAAGAGCTTAAGAAATACACCAACAAATTCACAGAAGCCAATGAAATTGGATCCGGTGGCTATGGAAAGGTTTCCTCTCTTGGCTCTCAGTTCTGCTAAGAGAAACCTCAGTTAGCATTCTCTTGCTCCTGTACTCTTTATAATAAACCCAGAGACTTTCGTTGCAGTCCTCACGTTAACAAGAAAGAACTTTTTTATAAGTTCCATTTATTCGCCACCTTGTTTGAAGAAAAGGTTCACTGTATGACAGTTACTGAGTTTGAAATCTGCTGGTAGAATTTTACATGAACAAATAAGGGCTTCTTAGACTTGACAAAACCAGATGTGAGTTTGCTCATACAGAGAAAAAGTAAAGCTGAGAGATGGGAAGTCGTCCATGTTGCTGCACATTAGTTTCTACTTAGTTTTATTCGCTTTCAAAGAGAATCTTATATGCTCACATGGCTTTAAATTTTTCAACTGCTTTTCTTATCTGAATGTTTCCATTTAAGTTGATCCCCTGATTCCATTATATTCCTGAACAGTAGATGATTCTAAAATTTTGTCTTGCTTTAATTTCCTTCTTATTTCTCTTTAATCTGAGAACTGTATCGATACTGCACCAGCATTATGAAATTTTTTTAGTTGACTTCAAAATCATCAGCTGCCCTGGAAACTGGCCGAGTTATAAATTTTATTGTTGCTGTGGCAGGTCTACAGGGGTACTTTTCCCACTGGAACTCTAGTAGCCATAAAACGAGCACAGCAGGGATCTATGCAGGGTTGGGTCGAGTTCAAAAATGAGATTGAGCTTCTGTCAAGAGTCCATCACAAGAATCTTGTCGGCCTTGTCGGTTTTTGTTCTGAGCACGGTGAACAATTGCTAGTGTACGAGTTCCTTCCAAATGGTACCATCAAAGAGAGTCTCTCAGGTATCTCTCTCAAGATTCTTATGTTGAGAAAGCATTCATGCGGAATTTAGATTTTTTAAGAAAAAATTCCTCCCTCATATTATATGTGTTCACAACTACAAGTTTCCACTTGCAGGAAAGTCAGGAATCAGGTTGGATTGGGCAAGGAGACTCAAAGTAGCCATTGATGCAGCCCGAGGTCTGGCTTATCTTCATGAGCTTGCTAATCCTCCGATCATACATAGGGACATAAAATCAACCAACATCCTATTGGATGATCACTTGAATGCGAAAGTTGCTGATTTTGGTCTCTCCAAGCCCTTGACAGAAGGTGAAAGGGGTTATGTCACCACTCAAGTCAAAGGAACAATGGTCAGTAATGAGCTTTAGTCTAACGGTAGATGGTCAAACTTTTCTCAGCAACACACAAACTTTGAATGAGTTTTTTTATTCCTAAGACGGCCCATGTTCTTGAGAACCAAAAACTAGGACAATAATTGTCTAGAGAAGAAGTGCGCTTTACAGGCTTTGATCAAGAGTCTTCTCTAGACAAAACAATTTATGATAATCGTTCTTTTCAGTTTCGATGATAATCATGATTATTTCTGCAGTCATATGAGAGAGGATGCAAGTTTGTCTCAGAACAAGAGACAATCAGTTTACCTGAGTTGATGAAAAAAGGGTGATAGAGTTGAAGGCATTATTGTTAGTCTAGCTTTTCTGGATGAGTTTTACAAACCAATCATGCTATATTCTTGTGAAGGGCTACTTGGATCCTGAATACTACATGACGCAACAGCTGACTGAGAAGAGCGATGTGTATAGCTTTGGAGTAGTGATGCTGGAACTCCTTACAGCCAGAAGGCCGATAGAGCGGGGCAGATATATTGTGAGAGAAGTGAGGGTGGCCATGGATAAGGATAAAGATTTGTATAATCTGCAGGGGATTCTCGACCCTGCCATCGGTTTGGGCACGTCTTTGAAGGGACTCGAGAGGTTTGTGGAGTTAGCAATGAGATGTGTGGAAGAATCAGGGAGCAGACAGGCCAACCATGGGAGAGGTGGTGAAGGAAATCGAGAACATCATGGTTTTCGCAGGTTTGAATCCAAAGGCCAAATCCGCGACCACTTCAGCCAGTGATGAGGAGGAGAGTAAGGAGTATGCTACACATCTCTACAGCAATGAGGACTTCACAGAGGATAGTGGGGGCTTCCCACCTTCAAGGATCGAACCCCAGTAGGCAAATTACAGTCACGATCAGCTTCAGTGTACATTAAGAAAATCAAACTAGCGTATGTATTCACGACCAACTCTTTCCAGATGTTCAGGTCTAGTGATGTTTGTATTCTGTTGAGAATTTAATCACGTAAAATTACCAGCCTCTATGTGTGAGTAGAATTCTGAAGGAAGTGATCATTCATCTTCCACTTGTACAACCAGTTGCTCTTCTCGCGGAGAAGACATTGTATGGACTCGTTTTTTGAGTGATTGGGAGGGTATGAGGGCCACCACGAACACCTTGTAACTTCCTGGACTGCCGGTTCTGGCTTGCCTGCTTCTTCGAATAGTCTTCATGGCTCGCCATGTGTGACGGCCCGAGCGGCAGTCCCCGGACGTGCGCAAGGGAGGAGTCTTCTTCTCTGTCCCACATAGTCTTCATGGCTCGCCATGTCTCGTGAATCTTGCTGTGAGCGAGGGCTGCTTCTGCTTCTGACGAGACAGGAAGAAGAGAGTTGGGTCAGGAGGAGCCAAGAAAGAGGGGGTTGCATGGGGTTACACCATGAAAGACTTCTGACTTCTGACTGACAGGAAGAAGATTCAGATGCCAAGACCCTTGCAAGGGGACAACGACTTCTTGGCCAGTTGGTGTAGAGGGAGGAGAAGGGTAAAAAGGAAAAGAAGAAAAACGGGAAAAGAAGAAGAAGGATCAGAATTCAGGCCGTTCAAAATGTAAGTAGAGGAAGGAAGAAAAACGCATAACTGTGCTCTGCTGCGTTAACGTTTGGACCAAATAATAAGATGAGTATGTCAGAAATAAAAGAAGTTGGTTATTTATAGAAAATCAAATAAATGTTAGTAATGAACTCAAAGAGTTAATAACGTTAAATTGACTAGTCATAGAATTGTATAAAATGATTAATAAGTAAGGCAAATAAAAACTGGTACTTTAAAACGAAAATAAATATTAGTAAGTAGTAAGTAAATGTGATAACTTAATCAAGGAAAAGGCAGTAAGTTATATTAAAAAAAATGGTTTTTTTTATATAATGGTTCGTAAACATGAGGTGTTGCTTATATAGGTAAATAAATGTGGTTAACAATGGAAGAAACATTTTTGTTGTTAGATATAAGAACAGTTTGTAATTGAATAGCAAAATAATCCAAATAAATATTGGTGAATAATCAAATAAGTGTTTTTTCTAATGATAAAAAAGAATAGTTGGAATCAGAAAAAGGAGTTCAATCACTCAAATTGATAATTTTTAAAATGATTTGGTAAAAAAGTTTGTTAGTAGAGCAAATAAAAGTGATAACTAGATAGAAAAAGTCAGTAAATATAAGAGCAACAAATAAATACTAATAAGCAACTCTATTGATAACCGTAAGCTAGCCTAACAATTTAAGAAATCAACTAAGTTCACACAAATAAAGATTGATAAATTATTTATAGTTGACAAAATTTAAGAACCCTGTTTGAACTTTTTCAAGAAAGGTATAAAACAATGCTAAAGGATGATTTTTGAGAAGCCCTTTTTTTTTTTTTTTTTTGGTGGTTTAGGGGCCAAAGAGTAGGGAAGTTGGAATTTAAAAAGGAAAACTCAAATTAAATATTAGTAATTAACTCCTCAGGAGCTTTAGGTAAAATAGCATTGTTTGTTAGTGTGTGAAAAGTTGATAATTACTTCATGTTTAGATTTGTGATTATAAAAAGAGTTGGTAGTTCTCGGGATTAAAAATGTGGTAATTCATAGAGAAGTTGATAAATAAAGAGAACAAATGAAGGTTAGTAATATGCAATTGAAATGAGAGTTGGTAACAAAAAATTGTCGGTAAGAAACTCTTTTTAACAAGTCTTTTGATTCTTACTAAATCTTAAAGAAATCCACCGGCACGAAATAGAATCTATTTTTTTTTTTGTTAACGGAATAGTAGAATGTCTAGGGTTTGAAAAAGCCCGCAAGCAACCAAATCAATCTCATCAATAAACACGAATCCGAGCTGCAATTACATCTAATTCACCTATCCATGCCCCGACTCTTTCATTCACTATGTTCTTATTGACTTCATCCCGTTCAATGCAAGGACTTAATTACCACATTTGTTTCCCATGTCTTTTTCTGCCGAAAGATAATATAGGACACAAATTTCTGTAAAATTGGATTTACTGACCATAGCTGGAGGCAATTATTGAGAAGAAGGGCTTAAGTTGTTATTTTGCTGTTGTCATGTATGTAGTCCTCCCCTCTAGATTCTTGTACTTTCTTCTCTCCCATGCATCCTGTAATGCATGTGAAGCTATCAATAAGCCTTTCGTGTAGGGACCTTTCTTACAACGAGGGCCTGACTGGATCTCTTCCTGTGAAAATTGGAAACTTGATGAAGCTCACGAACTTGTAAGCTATATACATCAGCATTTCTAGCATATTCTATATCCCCTGACTTTCAAAGTCGAAAATGACCAACCTGCCTTTTCATCTCAAAATGCAAGAATCCTAGTGGGTTGTGGATTTTCTGGTCGAATACCATCTTAAGCCTGGCCATCAGTCTTGATCTCTAATTAGCTTAGAGTGTGGAAAGAGAAAAATTCTCTAACTAGCCAGCCACTCACCTGTCGTCGCTTGTCTCACGATGAAGGGATCTATGCTTAGAACCAGAGAAAACCAAGTTAGTTGCAATAGGCATTCTATTTTACAATAGGCAAACCACATATTCAAGTCCTTTATGGACTGCTTTTTAGTTGTAGACTACTCAGAGATTTAGTTCAGAGTACAAAGATATTCAACGATGCTAAGATGATAACATTTTTAATTAGGCGAGCTGCATTTCTTAAAGGATCCTACTAAGTTGGAGAACAAGAAGTATTTAAAGAGACTTGGAGGGAATTGGGAGGTAGAGGAATTTACTTCTCAACCTCTTACTTCTTCATTACCATTACAAGGCCTTTTATAGGCGATGAGTACATAGTAGATCTGAAATAGTAGTAGAAAATAAAGACAAGACATGATAGCACAATAGATTGGGGTCTTTGACATAATTACAATGGACAGAGGTCCGTGATCATAGGGGTCCTAGGAAAGGGGTCCCCCCATTGGTCTCGAGAGGATTGTGCGGGATCGTCTGTGTCATCATTCAATGGATCCGACAAAATCAACAAATAACTTGTAAATATGAGCTTTCGGAAGATGTGGTCGAGGTTTGTAAGTTGTAGTACCTACTCTAGCTGGAGCACTGGAGATGGTGCCATTATTATGTACAAAGGTCCATGGACGACAAAGAAACACAATGGTGTGTGTTTCACACCCTGCTTAGGCAGTTCTCAGTTCTTCTAGGAAGAAGTGTTTCCAATAGACAGGAGAATAAAACTATTTAAGCACAGTTAAGAGATTTTTGTCATTCTCATTTTCATTATTGTAACCGAGTGCAATCAGCTTGGTTCATTTGACAAGGAATTTTTTGGTGGGAAACTCAATAGATATTAAATACTTATTAATTAAGTACCATAACAACCATTGGATTTTTTCAAGAAAATATTCTTCCTTCCAAATTAATGGATATATAAATGGATACCTGGGGCTTAATCCAAAAGGATAAATGATTAATCCTCCATGCAATCTAAAGAGATTTGTGTGGCATTGCCACATAAGGCTGTCAAGATTTTCAATGACACTATCATTTTGGATTTGCTCAATGATCTCCTAGGGGTATTCTAGACTTGGTCATTCTCGCATCCTTTCGATTTTATACTTCTCTAACGGGGAAAAGAATGCCTTAGAGTGTACATGTTGATATCTGTTGGTGCCTTTGGCTTGGAGAGAAAATCAACAATATATATTTTACTTGTAATGTGTTTGGTTTCGAAAGAATAATTCGAGAACCATTTAGTCCATCAAAGCAGCTAGGAATGAGGAATCTGCTTATGTTTGAATCTGGTCATATAGAGAAAAGATACCATATCCAATTCTACTAGGAATTGATGACCAATAACATGGAACTCAAACTTTTTTATTCCATTCTTTACTGCCAATATCTCTTTGAAAGTAGAGTGATAATGCGTTTCATCTTGGAAACGTTTTATATTTTTGTAAGCACAAATGTATCACTTACCATTAATTTCTTCAAACAGTATGGTTGCCTAGTATTCATCACTAGCATCGGTTTGTAGAATTCTTTTCTCCAGTAGTTTCAATAAGGGAAGAGTCTACATGACCTCCTTTAGTTTTGCAACTGCTTTGGTTTGAGCCTTTTCCCAAGGTGGAGGATTTTTCTTCAACATCAACTACAATGGGATTAGTAGGTTTGCAATGTTTGGAATAAAATCCCTGAAATAATTAATTATCTCAAGAATTGCTAAACTTGCTTTGCCGTGAAATCTTTTTTGGGAATTTCAATAATTCTTTAACAATGTGTGGCATTGGATAATATGTACCTTTGTAAAGGTGCATTCCAAGGACTTTTATTTCAGTTTGAGCAATGATCATCTTTCTTTGGGAGACCATGATTCTATATTTCTTTACAATTTTTGCAAGCCGCTCAAGGAGTCAGTATTGAGATTCTTCATGTGGACTATAAAGTAATATGTCATTAATGTAAACCATTTCACTAGGCAAAATTGACTGAAAGATAGACACATGGCCTTTTGAAATAAGGAGGGGCGACTTTGAGACCAAAAGAAAAAATCATTCCATTGAAAATACTGGTTTGGGATACATAATTCTATCTTGGGTTTGTCTTTAGGATGAATGCCCAATTGCCAAAATCCAGCTTTGAGGTCAAATTTGGCATATACGTGAGCTTTGCTTAATCCGACAAAAAGGAAATTTTGAGAAGGTATGGGGAATTTATCATCTTGGAGGAAGAGATTGAGATTTGATAGTTTATAACCAATCGTATCTTTTTCTATTTTGCTTAGCTCGTTTGTTGACATGAAAGGCTTTGCAAGCCCATTAGGAATCTAAAACTTTAATAATGCATTGCTATAATAGTTCCGAGCATTCTTTATAAGCGGAAACAAGATGCTTTGGATTCATTCCTGTTTGACTAGCCTTAATACGATGTATATCCTCATTTTTTTAAAGAGAGGCGAATAAAGAATTTTGGATTTTTCATAAAGGATGGGAGCATTTTTTAGAGAAATCAGAATGAGAATCTGAATAAGATTCTAATAGTTTTTGCAGGCAAAAGAACGCTTCAAGTGCTATAACTTTGCTCAAAGGGACACTTAACTGCCATAACTTACGAAAGGTATACTTAAGTGCCACATTCGAAGAAAAACGGATCACTTGAGTGCCACTCTAGCCAAAGTCTGGCCAAAATGCCGACGTGGCATTTTTCCGGTGAAGCGCGCCCAGAACGATGCTGTTTTGCATGCTGACGTAGCCAAATAATGCAAAAAACGACGTCGTTTTGGGACGTGGTAAAAAAATAAATAAAAATTAATTAAATTAAATTTAAAATTAAATTTAGTTAAAATATTTAAAAATAATAATTTTAAAAATAATAATTTTAAAATTAAAAATTTTAAAAAAAATTAAAAAAAGGAAAGGGGGGAGGTGGTTGAGGATCGGCCCTCGCCACTGCCGCGCCGCCCGTCGCCGCCGGAAGGGTCGGTGACGGCGGGGGAGGGTCGGCCGGGGTCGCGAGCCCTCGCCGGATCCGGGCGAGGGTTGCGACCCTCCCGGATTCCGTGGCCGGTGGCGAGGGCTCGCGGCCCTCGCCCGGCCAGCCAAGGGCCGTCGCCGGGGGCGGCCGCAACCTCGCCTTGATCCGGCGAGGGCTGCGCGACCTCGCCTCGATTTGGGGTGAGGGCTCGTGAGCCCTTGCCGCCGGTCGGCCGGGGTCGCCGGCCCCCGGCCAGGCCCGCGACCCCGGCCGACCCTCCCCGCGCGTGCCACCCTTCCTCGGAGGCGGCGGTGGGCCGAGGGCCGATCCCCTCGGCCCTCCTCCCTACTTTCCTTTTTTTTTTTAATTTTTTTTTTTAAATTATTATTTTTAAATATTTTAACTAAATTTAAATTTTAAATTGTTATTTGTTAATATTTTAACTAAATTTAAAATTAAATTAAATTAATTTTTTATATTATTTTTTACCATGTCACCCTAAAACGACCGTTTTTGCATTATTTGGCCACGTTAGTGTGCAAAACGGCGTTGTTTTGGGCTCGGTTCGCCGGAAAATGCCACGTCGGCCGGATTTTGGCCGGATTGGCACTCAAGTGATCCCTTTTACTCCGATTTTGGCAGTTAAATATACCTTTCGAAATTATGGCACTTAAGTGTCCATTTGGGCAAAGTTAAGGCACTTGAGGGGTCCGCACGTCAGTTTTTGCATGATTGGATCTAACAAACTCATTTGGATAGAAAATAACTTTTGGATATTGACAAATTTAGATAATCGATCTTTATACTTATGCCCTTTTCCAGAAATGATTTATAGTTAAGAAATTTGGTTCATAATGTTCTAACCAATGATCAAATCTTTGTTGGGAATGCTAGATTCAAAGATTTTTGTGGTTATAGAACATTGAGGAAAAAACTAGATTGTCACAGGTGTAGTACGCATATTTGTAGAAAAAGTATCTCATGAAATAGAGTTGAAGTATTGGACATAGAAAGTTTAATATTTTTCAAGAAGAACGTTGGTATCTAAAATTGAAGCACTAGCACCAATGTTTATAGAAGCAATGATTGAAATTGTTTTGGCAAATTATGAAGTGAAAATTTTTATGGGGAAATGGAGACAATGAACTCGACTAGAATATTTACTGGAGTCTGGGTCTACTAGGGTTATAGATAGATGAAAAAGATCTTCAGAGTCTAAATTAGAATCGATTTCATTGGAGGTTTGATAATAAGGAATGATACAAAAAATTTGTTTAGATGGATCTTGTGACATCCCGAATTTCGGCCCCGTCTCGATAATATGAAATTGGCATTTCGTCGATGCGCCTATGGTCCTTTTTCTCGGAGCTGATTACTCTCGAGTTAATTAATTTATTAGGTGAAGCCGTTAAGGGATATAAACGTGGTAGACTTGAGAATTCGATCAGAAATTGACTGCTCGACCGTGATAACGGCTCTAACCCGGTTTTTTGTTGATTTTGTACTTGGTACCCGTAATTATTATCTTTTGATTTTTACGACAACCGAGAGTCGCCGACGAGTCGGAGATGCACAAACATGGATCGAAAATTATCGACCACGGGTCAAACGCTCTAAAATCCCTAAAAGCTATCCTGTAGGTTAGGTTGCGCTAAAATCACATCCGGTCGATTTTAACCACGAAATTGAATTCGATTTCGGGAATTGAACGTTTGAGCGTGTCACAATTTATCTTTAGAATCTCGTCCCATCTTTTGGAGAAATTTCGTCAAGCCCGAAAATTTGCGGAAAAATCGAATTCGGCAAAAAGGAATTAGAAGAAATTCGTATGGACAGCTTTAGTTGGATTTTTGGCCACCAAAATGGATTATTTGGTGAAGAAATTGAAGGAAAATTGCCATTGGATGATGCCTTGACAAAGTTAGCTGAAGACTTTGCGCCAATTTGATCATTGCATGGATATTTCTCTTGTTTCCTCATTGGCTGCATGTTTGACTTCCTTGGTCCCTTGTTCCCTCTCTCCTTCCCTCTTCTTCTTCATGCGTGCGCCCCCTTTGCTATAGACCAGCCCTTGCTTCATTTTCATTTCCTTTCCTTCAGTTGTCGCACACCATTTCCCCTCCCTAATCTTGATGTCGCCCACACAACACCACCACCGAGTAGCCAACACCCATCCCAGCCAACGTACGCCTGACTGTCCAACCCGCACCACCTCACGTTTGTCAGCGTCTAGTGTCCGCTAGCCTCGTCGTTCGCCTTAGCTAGCCATCGAATGGCCAGCAGCAGCTGCTCGACCAATCGCTTGTCGCTGCCACCAGCCTTGCTGGTCCAGCCGCCCGTCCCCGACCAGCAACTCCGCTTAGCTCGCCACCGTTCAGCATGCACCACCTCAGCCAGCCTCGATCCAGCCCTTCCACATAATTAAAGCCAGCCCAAGCCGTGAGCCTTGTTGGGCTTTTCCGCCGCCGGTTAGACCTTCGTTGATGACTCGGTAATTTCGAGTCTTCATTGTCTTCGTGCCGCCGTTGTTGTGAACCTGCCGCCGTTGAATTCCGGTGAGTTAACGCCCTAATCTTAGATTAGGAAGTTAATTGCACTTAAATGGTTAGTTAGTGTTAATTAGGATTAGTGTTAATTAGTTAGTTAGATGAACTAGCTAGTTAAGGTTAGTTTAGTTAGAATGGTTAGTTAGTTAGGTTAGTTTGGTTTGTGGTTAGTTTAGTTAGTTATGCTACCCTCGGTTAGTTAGTTAATTAGGGTTAGTTTAGTTAATTGTGGTTAGTTAACCGTGGTTAGTTTAATTAACATGGTTCGGTTAATTAAATTAGATTAATTTTTATTAATTGCAATTTATTTAATTAATCATAATTAGCGTAAATTGTGACGATATAGCCGTTTATTAGAATTTGTGCTGATCTTCGTGGTTGAATCTATATGCGAAATTGATTGTTTATTTGTGCAATTGAGTGCTTGGTTGTCGATATGAATTATTATTGCAAAAATGGATTTTATGGTATTTAAAAAGAAAAATACTGGGTGTCAATTTTTGACGCTAAAAATATTTTATGTACTATATAAAATCATGGAATTTTGAAATGGGAGCATACCGCGTTTAATGGTTTGATTTGAATGTGTGACCACGCACAATTATCTTATCGGGAATTTTTAATACAAAGGAAATTGGCCAAGTCCATTATTTGAAATTGAGGTATTTGAGTGCAAAGCACTATGTTTTTGGCCAAGTATGGATGTGCGTGTGATCGCTATCGGAACCCGTCACTGAACGAGAGTTGGGGAAGCGATGCCTAATTAAGATTGGATGCCCGGCGGGGATTCGGAAGCTTGTCGCGGTGGAGGCCGGACCGATGCCCCTTTTTGGGATGCCGTCTAGGTGGGGGTTCTAGACGTTGCTGTACTCGACGGAGTGGGACGACGCCCGATTATGCCGGATGACCGCCGGCTGATGAGTTGGCCATGGCCGATGGGTCGTAATAACCGGGACACGCTTGAGTGATTGAGATAGTTGGGCCTGATTATGGGACAAAATTGTGAGGCACGGAATAGGACGTGTCATACCGGTTTGACCTTATAATCGAGACCCATGTGATTGTTCGAAAGATAAATTGAGATGTTCCAGTTATTAAATACGTTTGATGTATGCATATGAGATATGTGGCGCACTAATGTGCAGGGACATGCCGAGGCGAGGTAAGTTGCGTGTGACGCCTGTTTAGGCTGCCTCTAGGTGAATTTGTGTCCTAATTAGGGTTTAGGGTTTTGACTTACTAAGATTTTATTTCACCCTATCGTGGTTTAAATATTTTCAGGTTCTTAGTATGGAGGAATGTCCTGTTCGTTTTGGGGTACTGAAGGAGATAGACTATAAGCCCTCCTATTTCCTTATTCTCGGGACCAACTTGACCTGTGAGTTAGTTGAGACCAGTATTTGGGTCGATGAGGGTCTCCATCATTGGATACCCCATCGTTTCAGAGCGTGGTTCATTAACTATCCTAATGGGGCTCGGGAAGGTCCCTTGTAGGGTTTTGATGGGCCTCTCGTCGGGATCGGGGAGTGGGAAATAGGGCACCCCAGGACATTGACATCCCAGATGGTGTCATGGAGAGCCTGAGCCCGAGGTTGAGGGGTCTGGAGCGTAAGTGGCTTAATAGTCTCTTTTTGGAGACAGACTGAGGTTTATAAACCGTATGTTTGACTTGACTGTATATAAAGTGTGGTTTGTAAAAAGGTGTTAGTATGTTTTACTATCCCAATGTTTGATGGTTGTCAGGGTATCTATTTAATTTGCTTCCGCATGGTAAGAGAGACATCGGTTTCGAATTCAATGTGGCGAATTAGATTATTCTGACCTTTTTTTTTTTTTTTGCTTGATAACTTTTTTTTGGCGAAATGACCTTTTTTGTTGTAGATAAAGTAGTGAGTCGATTTTTTGCATTCAGAATTGTCCTTTCGTCTTCATAGAAATCTCCACTTTTTCTTTCTTCGAAATCGCTTATAACCATGCTTGGATCTTCCCACTTTGTATCTGTTGAAAAGCTTCTTTTTTCTAGAGTATATTTCATAAGAGCCATCGCAATCTTTTTTAGAACACTTGATCTTAAGATGTTGGCGGAAACAAGCACCATCAAGTTCTCGATTGTCCTTGACGCAGCCTTTCATCATTTGATGTCTGAGACATAAATCATCGAGGCAAAAATGAATTTCTTGTTGTATTTCTCCAAATGGAATGCCCACGATTCTCCTTTGCTTTTGAGAAAGGACCTCTCAACTTGCTAGGTGAGCTCTCTTAAAATAGAGGCTAGGAAGACTTGCTTCAAGTTTGCATAAGCCCTTAGGCCATAGACGAGTGTGAACATTTCTCGATAATGTCATCGAGATGTCTCTTCTAAAGAGAACAACATCTTTTGAAATATTCTCTTTTCTTAAGCTGAAGTAGGTCAGTGGGTTTACCTATGAAAAAGTGGTAGACAATCCCAATGGCTCGGGCAAAGTCTGCCATGAGCAGAAAGTGCATTTGGTCGGCATCTGAAGTTGATTGCTACCAATGTTTGAGATTGCCAGCAAACCTTGAAACAAATTCAAGAAGGATTTCATATTTACTTTCAATAGTAAGAGCTCGAGTATTCAGTCAGGAATGGAATTCTTTAAATCTTTTTGGTCATTTGGAATAAAAAATTGATTAGAAGAGGAAGCATGAATTTGAGTTGGGTTATTTGATTGAATAACCTCTGGTTCATAAGAATTTGATTCCATTTCCAGTTTTGGTGGATTAGTCATAACTATTGAAGGTGTGGTTGGTATAATGGGAAAGGATTCAACAACAGGAATCGAAAAATAGGAAGATGATGAAAGAAATACTGAGTTTGAATTCAATGTCGTGTCAATCGGAAGGATCAAATTTGAGGGAATCCAAGAGCGATCTTTCAAGTTAGCAGGATTAGGTTGCTCACCTTCCTAGTTACTCAGGTCTCTTAGGAAAGATTCCAATGGGTTAAACACCATCATCTGGTTTAGATTGTCCTTTGTAGGATTGGAGGATTTTTCAAGAATCTTTTCTTTTGCTTTTTCCTTTCTTAACCTTTCCATTTCCCTGACGCGATTTCGCATTTCAACCGTATCACTTCTATCTCGTTTGGTAGAAGTTTCTGCAAGGGTAGCAAAAGCCGGAGTGTTTTATGGAGGTGGAAGGGAGTACTCAATTCTAGACAAAGTTGGGAATGGATTTGTGGGGGCTTGAATTTTCCTTCTTTAAGGAGATAGATTTGCCTCTCGAGCTTTTCCATTTCTGCCTTTGGACTTTTGAGATAATGATATCTCAAATGCTATCCTGAGTTCAAGGCATGAAGCATTTTCTAGAAATTTGAAAGCACATTTTTGGTGGATTCATCATATCTTTTAAGATCTTGTTACACATCAATAATTCTGAGTCAATTGTCTTAAAGGCATTATTGTGTGTTAAAAGAGTTTCTAATTGCCAAATCAAAGCAGCTTCGGCAACATGAGTTCTCTTTTGCCTTTCATGTTCATCCATGGCGTTCTGCTGCTATTGCTAGTTGCCACCAACTACCCCGCCGTTTACTATCTTTCAAGAGGAAGAAATTTTAGGTCGTTATAAAATGAATTTTTATTTCAAAATATAAATTTTGTGTTATTTTTGCTCAGAAACTCATCCAAGAATAGAGATAAAAAATTTATTTCCATTCTAGAAATCAATTTTTACCCAGAATGGTTATCATTTGCGCTCTTAAGGAGAGGGTAGATGGAGGTCTTGCTAATTTGTTCAATTTCTATCTAAGGTCATCTCCAACTTCTTGCACGAGGCGATAAATTTTATAATGATAGAAGTGGAAAACGAGCTATTCACAGTCAATTGGCCAAGAGAGACATGTTTGGAGAAGTCGTGCACCTTGTGTTATGTAAATAAAGAAACTAAATCCTTGATTTGGCTTTCGAGATGCTTGAATCGAGTGTTGGTCATACTGGGATTTGAATAGTTAGTCAAGATCAACTCGAACTAAGCAAAAGAATGTTTTTGAGTAGATAACACGTCGGGCCAAAAAAATTCGTGAGAAAGTTCGACTTGTCTGTGCTTTAGGACAACCAATTTATTTAAAACTGACATGAAATTTATTCAAACTGCCATAAACTACGACCTTGGTATTGATAAAATGAGATATGTCACTCCTAAACAATTTATTTAAGAGAAAAAACCACAAAAACTCCAAACTTTACCTAAAGTGACAAATTTACTCCAAACTTTTTTTTGTAATACAAAAATCAGCGAACTTTTATTTGTGTGACACATTTATCCTAAATCAGAGGGGCATTTTGGTTATTTTACTTTTAAAAACTTTATTCTTTTCTTTCTTCCCTTCGCCTGCCATGGCGAAGGGAAGTCGGCGTCCGGCGAGGGCCACCCTCGCTGGCGTCGAGCGAGGGTCGCCCTCGCCTAGGCTGGCTAGGGCCGCCCTCAGCTGGGTTGGGTGAGGGTGGCCCTCGCCCGACGCAGCAAGGGCCTCCCTTGCCGTATCCGGGAGGGCACCCCTCGCCTAGCACCGACGAGGGTAGCCCTCACCCGACGCCGGTGAGGGCACCCGCCAGCCCCTCGCCCGACGTAGGCGAGGGCGGCTCTTGTCGGTGTCGGGCGAGGGCGGCTCTTGTCGGCGTCAAGCGAGGGCAACCCTCGCCCGACGCCGACGAGGGCAGCCCTCGCCGGATGCCGGCTTCCTCCGCCCGGCTCCGCCATGGCCGGGAGGGAAGAGAGAAGAAGAAAAAAAAAAAAAAAAAAAAGAGAAATAATAAGACAAAAATATCGTTAAGAGGGTAAATTCGTCAATTTGAGTAAAATTTGGGGTTTTTTGTGGTATTTTTCCTTTATTTAAAACTGAGACAGCCGGCTAATCCGGTCAGGCCACGCGATCTAAAGCTGCGTGCGGCAGGCCGAAGGGAACCGTCGGACCGCGAGATCTGACGGGGACAATGCGGGACCGCGACGTTCTGGACGACAAGCAGACGTGATCATAAAAGCCCAAACATGTGGGACCCCCTTTCTCTATATTTTATTTTTCTTTCCTTTCTCAACCTTCCAGAAAACTTTAGACACAAGATAAAATAAGAAAACTTCAAGAAAACTTAAAGCGCTTGCATTCGGAAAATTATTGATTTTTTTTCTATTATCATGCACCAAAGTTATGTTTTCGTTTCATGGTGAATAAAGTGATTTTTTTTTCAAGTTTTTTTTAATTCACAATAATGATATTTATAGGTTGCAAACCACTATGAATGGCACGTAGTTATTTTCGTCAATTGGTGTAATTGAAATCACAAACATGAGATGATTACGCTTGTAATGAGTTGTTCGCGAGAAATTCGATCATTTAATGGAGTAGGAGCCAACAATGGACTGATATAGAAGCAATGACAAAGAGAGATGAGAAAAAACACATTTAGTGATCAAATAACAAAAACGGGTGTATCGATTAACGATACAACACGTATTGGATTGACATGGGAAAGTTAGAACACTCTCTTGACGGGCGCTTACTATAAGACCTATCTACTACGAAAAAGAATTTATTCGCTTACTCGCAACATCGTATAATCAATATATTCAAACTTGATTATCTTGAAAATTTGCACTCTTTATCCGTAAATCTAATTCGCAACCATTAAATATAATTTTCTCTGCCATCAAGTGCAAATAATCATATATTTATGAAATATATCACCACACTTACTTTGGTTCACATCAAATTTATGAGATATTTCATAAGTCGTGTGATATTTTATAATGACAAAGAAAGAAAAAAAGAGAGTAAAGACTAAGCACACATTGGTAGACTATGATTGAGGACTTCTAGATCATCCACTACCAACCACGAGGAATCTTGGTGCCGAACCAATGAAGTGGAATTGTCAATGAGAATCGTGTGAATGCCTTGAGTTGATTGCAGATTCATTTATCAATTTCAGAATGGGTCGATTCTCCTAGGACCGGGTAGAGTCGGTTCACAATTTGTGGAATTGGGAACCAGCCCAACCAATCTTGGAACCAAACCGATTAGTTCGGCCCAATTTCAAGATTAGTCTTGAAACCAGTATTTTTTCTTCTTCTTTTTTGTTTCTTCTATTCCCTACATCCTGAACTCCAAAAATTTGGGGTTATCTTTTGCTTGCATTTGGTGATATTGCTTCCCTATCCATTGGAGCGATTGTACCTGCATTATGTTTTGATGATTCAAATGGTTTCACCTTCCATTTTGTTCTTTTCTGCATCAATTTTTGTTTGTTTCTTGCATATGCATCTTCTCGATTAAAGAGCTACAAGTGGGAGTTTCCAAACATTAAAAAAAGAGAGTACTATTTTCGTTTTTCTCATTAAATAAATGTTTACATGATTGATGCACTAATTGATAATTGGTTAGTCTTCCATTGGATTTTGTAGTTATTACTCTATTACATAGCATTGCATCAACATATGTTAAATAATAAAAGAAGGTGTGTATATATATTGCAAATAAATTTGTAGTCATAACTTTATTTCTACCGAAGGTCATAAAGAAATGTAATGCAAACATCTTTTAAGAGAACAAGAAATATATAAAAGGAAAAAAAAAAAACATATATCGGTCTGGTCCGGGTGGTCCGGTAATCGAAAACCACCGGCTCCAAATTTTGGGAAGTAGGAACCGCCCGGATCCGGACAAATCCCAGATTGGAACTGGACTAATGCCCTTCCCTAACCATTAGTGCTCATAGCAGTCTCCACCCTCTCATCTTTGGTTTTTCCCTCCGGCCTTGTCATTTATATATACTTTCTTACATCCTTATTTTCAGGCCCAACTTTTTATCCGTGTCCGGCGTTAATTGGGTAACCGATAAAATTTATGCGACGATACTATTGCATATAAGTAAACATATGCAATACTCGCCCGACTCAGTAGAAGGAAAAGTCCAACATCGCCTAAAAGCACCGATGCATCACAACGGGCCCCCTCGACCTTTTCTCATGTGAGGAAAAGTAAGTAGTGGTCCACAATTTACGGCTACTTTAAGAATACGTTTGGTAACGATTACGATTTCCGGGGATAGATTCGATCGAAATGATTTTTTTTATTCTTTTCTAACGATTCTAAAGATTTTAAGTCGTTTGGAATCGTCCAAAATTTCGATTAGGAATAAAATTGCGTTTGGTACCGTGCTCATTGATTTGTTTCAAATCAATTTATTTTAATTTTTAAATAAATTTTTTACTTTTTTACTTTTTTTCTTTTTTTTTTTCCTTTTCTTCTTATTATTATTCTTCTTCTTCTTCCTGTGGCTGGTCCCTTGTCGGCCGAGCCTCGTTGGTAGTTGGGTGAGGCTCGCCCAGCCCCACCGAGGCTCGGCCTCGCTGGTGGCCCGAGGCTGGGCGTTGCGAGGTTGGGCGTCGCGAGGCTTGCCTAGCCCTGGTGAGGCTTGGCCTCGCCGGTGGCCAGGCGGGCCTTGCCAGTGGCTGGGCTTGCCTCCGACGAGTTAACCGGATCTTGCCCTGGCTTGGAGAGCCTCCGGTGAGCTCGCCGGACCGGCGGATGGCGGCGGGCGGCGGGCAGTGGCCCGCGGGATGGCGGAAGGGAAGAAGAAAAAGAGTTGGTTTTAATTCTCAAATTTGTTTCCGGAACAAGAATTAACTTTTTTTTTATTTATTCTTGATTCTACTTTAAATCTGTTCCCGGAAACAAAATTTTTATCAAATACGATTCTGTTCCAAAATTACTCCCGGGAACAAAAAATCAAAATCAGATACTGTTTGGCACTTTACCAAACAACCCCTAAACGGTCAATATCATCGAAAGATCATTCTCATGAAAATAGTACAGAAAAATATATTTTAATTTTAGAATTCAATTTTTGCTCAAAATGATTATTATTTGTGTCCTTAAGGAGAGCGTAGATAGAGGTCTTGCTAATTTGTTAAATTTCCATCTATGGTCATCTCAAACTTCTTGCACGAGGCGGTAAATTTTATAATGGCACGAAGTGGAAAACGAGTTAATCATAGTCGATTGGCCAAGAGAAAGACACATATGCGAAGTAGTGCGCCTTGTATCGAAAACTAAATACTTGATTAGGCTCACGAGCTGCTCAAATCGAGCGTTGGTCAAAGTCTGGATTTGCATAGTTGGTCAAGGTCAACTCGAACTAAGCGAATGACTGTTTTTGAGTAGATTACACGTTGGGCCAAAAATTTGGGAGAAGGCTCGACATGATTGCACTTTAGGACAACCAAAGGAACCCAATAAAGGCGGCGTCAATTAAGTCAAAAATGATCAAAGAGGAAAATTCGGTGATCTTGGTCGTCGGGGTGAGACACACGGATGGGATACGACTCTTCTCTGAACCTGACATCTGGAAGTTACTGTTTCTTAGCCTTTGTTTTCTTTTGAATTCCCAAGTTTTCTAATCTTTCACTTAAAAATTATTTACCTATCAAGGCAACGGAATGTGGAGGCGTTAAAACCTCAATACCCGCCATTCCCACATAGGAACGGAGCGTGCGGTGTTCAAGACTACGCATGAAGGGACCCTTTGGGAGTTTTTTTTTTTTTTTTAAGAAATAGTCTTTTTTATTTACATTCCTAGAAACAATTTATGAGTAAAAGTAAACCCGCGATTAGTAATTACACGCCTCGAAAATATCTACTCTTGAAATAGAAAAAGAATAAAAATGCGTTTGGTAATGCAATAATTTTCTTTTTTTTTTGTATTTATTCATTTTTTATTCTTGCTTACAGAAAGCCGCCGCCGCCGAGAATCGCCGCCGGGGTGGGAGCCATGGCTGGCGGTGGGGCGGTCTCGGGCGGTTGACGGTGGCCGTAATAAGAAAGAGAAATAAAAGAAAAATAAAAAGAAAATTGGTGAATTTTTAGAAATTGTTCTGTAGAAATACAGGCTATGACTGGGCTGGCTTGGGGTAACCAATCCTTGACCCTCGCCTGGCATGATATGAGGTAGGTGTAAAGCCTACAGCAACTGTTGCATGCTAACGCACAGTTCCTCAACCGCCGTTCAAACTTCCCTTCCTTTGGGTTTAGGAGGGGTTTTATGGGTTTCTCAGGTAGGCCTAGCAGGCTCCACGGGTCCCTGGATCGATCGCCCATTTGAGAGTTGGGAATTGCCCGGTCCTTTCGTTAATTGTCAAGCCCGACGATGTTGACCACGAAAAGGCCATCCAAAAATCACCACTTCCGATGTGCGATCGTTTATGCGCTTTCTCTGTGATTTGGAATCACAAAAGAAAAGCATCTCTTCGACGTCCCTTTTGTGTTATTTGCAGAGTTCCCTAGAGAATTTAGGTTGTCATACATCCCCCTAATTGTATCCCCTAGATCCTCCATCATTGTATCTCTTTGTGGTCCGATGAGGAAAGTACCAAAAAAGTTCCAAACCTATGGCATTAGCACTAATTAAGTCATAAACATTTTAATTTGACACCACTGGCCGCCGTGGTGTCTCTTTGGCTCTTGACCTTTGAAAGGTCGGGAGTTCGAAGCCCTGCAACTTTTTATATTAGATGATTTACGCATGGTGCCCCTGGTGGTGGGTCTTGGGCTATTCGCTGGGGTTTACAATTCAGTCGCGGTTCTCCAAAGATAAAAAAAAAAAACATTTTAATTTAACCAATTTAATCCTAAATCTTTTCACATTTGTACTAATTCAGTCTATCCAGCCAAATTTGTCCTACCAAAGTTATTGTGGACCCCGGTCGACGATCGACGAATGCGATGTGATAATTTTTAATAATTTTTAAAAATTTTTATTAATTTTTCTTTTTTTTTTTTTCATTTTTTTTTTTTTTTCCTCTTCTTCCTTTGGCCTCCTTCTTTGGCTGTGGCCAGCAACCTTCCGGCGGCTCACCAACCACTGCAAGGAATCCAAGGAGGAAGAAGAGAAAAAGAAAGAAAAAAAAAATGAATAATAAAGAAAAAAAATTAATAAAAAATTTAAAAATGAAAAATTATTAAAATTTTCACGCCAAAGTTGGTCGGACGCCAACTTCCATACCAACGCCGATTAGCCAAAATTGATAAGATGGACTGAATTTATACCAATGTAAAAATGTTTATGACTAATTAGTTCAATTGAAATGTTTAAAATTGAATTGATACTAATGCCATAGATTTATGACTTTTTAGTACTTTTCCCATTGTTTGACCCACTTCTAATTATCTTATTGAGTGAAGGATAATTTAATTTCAGTCATACCATTAAACAATCGCAAGTCAAAGTAAATTCAGATATGGTACTCAATTTCTATCCCCTAGCTCCTCCGTTGGATTCTCCTTCCTTCAGCTTCTCGTCCTCAAGGAAGGCGAGCGCGGGTGACGATGATTTGGTCGTCCTCGTCTTTGAGACGAGCTGCGACCACACCACGGCCGCTGTCGTGAGCTGTCTCTTGACATTTGATGGTTCGAGAGGGTAGTTTTGTGGCGATTGTTGGTTTTCTGATTGGGTGATTTTTGCATTCAGGTGAGAGGCGATGGGAAAATTCTAAGTCAAGTCGTGTCGTCCCAGGTACGTGGCTTCGTTTCGATAATTTTGATGTCCGTGGCCTCCGCCATGTGTTGAGGAGCTGAGGATGCATGTGGAAATTCCTTATTTTGGTGTTATTCTCTGTAATATATATGGTTATTCTCATAGTAAATTAATAACCGTCCCTGGATCATTTCTCTATCGTCTAATGCCGGTGGGAACCCATCAATCTGGAGGTGGCCTGCAATTCGGCCATTGGCTATTGGCTCAAATCGGCGGTCAATCGAGCAATCGAGCAGGGCACAATGACTTCGACAAAGCTAATCGCTAGTGACCTACTTAATTATGCCTTTAATTTATTAAGTTTTTCTATTCTTTTTTTTTTGTCGGTCCTATTCTATTCCTATTATAACTCTCACTCTTAGAGTGTCGAAACCCACACTTAAATTTAAATTGTCCCAATCAAATCATCTCTAAAAATTAGTTGATTCGAATCTCCCACGTCGCCCTTCTCTTTTCACGTGAGAAGGGTGACCATTGGAGCAAGCAACTAAATGATTTATTAGCTTTTCACTGATTAAATTATTAACTAAGGAATAGTAAAGCCGTCTTAGCTCAGCTGGTAGAGCGCATGGCTTTTAACCATGTGGTCGTGGGTTCGATTCCCACAGACGGCGGATATCTTTAAATATTTTTCACTTTTATTCACCAAAAAAAAAAAAATTATTAACTAAGTAATGGGTCACCAATTCTTACATCCCTATCTTTGAATATGTCTCAAGCAACGTGTGTATCCATATTTTAATTCTGGCCTAATTCAATCGAATGTCTTTCCGAAAATGACCAGATGGTCGTTGACTCAGCTATTACGTCACTAACGTCTGCGCGTAGTGCGTAGGGCACTTCCCTCGTCAACTGGACGTTTCCTACAATTTCTCCTTCGTCTTCAACCCATGTTTCGGTGCTCATATTCTCTGTTCTTGATTATTTGGACTTTGCCACTTGGTATTGACTGAGTAAACTCTTCCCCTTCAGAAGTGATCAAGCACATGGAGAAAAGAAATGCGGATGAATATGGTTCTGGTGTGCTGATGATTACATTGCACATCATTGGATCAACGAGACTACAATAAAAAATATTCACGGAGAATTACTTTTTCTTTTCCCTGATAAGAAAAGGGAAAAAAAAAAACAGAAATGATTGCTAAGGAAAGAAAGATATGCTATAAGTTGGCAACCTGCCTTTCCATTTTGCCATCTTGTCAGCCGAGTTGAAGTGTCTCTTGATGAAGAATTCCACGTGATGCAACTGCTGAAGCTGAAAGAACAACTTCGCATTCTTCAAGTCTCGAGATTCCGAGTCATGGGTGTGCGAGTTCTGGCAATTCTGCTAGTTGTTCTCCTTGGAGATTCCATTGGAGATGCAGCTACAAATCCTTATGATTGTAAGCTTGGTTCAACCACTTTCGTGACGTTTATTTCCTGGAATAAATTATTTCATATAGGTGAATTTGCGAATTACACAACCCCGCTTGCCTGGACTTTCTGCATATTGTCGTGCCCTTGCCCACTTAGACGAACTAAGGTTCCCACAGTCAAGAGGATGTCACAATATTTACAGGAATCAGAGTTGACCATTTGTCCACATCCAATTGTAAAAACCCCAGTGCACTCAACTTTCTCGAGACATCGATGTTTTCCTGTATTCCTATAGACGATGCTAATGTCATTTTTGAGATGATCTAAATCTGGTTTCACCCCCTTTTGCCAGCCTCTCTCATCCAAGGAGGCTTTATTTACCTGCCATTTTGCCTGAGAAAGTTTCAGAAGAAAATTGAGGGCTGAAATTTTGCAATGTGTCAAATGAGTAAATCTAATCTGACTGTCAGAAGTTTCTAGAGCAGGTTCACAATAATTATTATTAAACTTATATTGGTGTTCTTATAATTTTTCTTTAAGCATGTTCTGGACTTGGAAGTCATTATCTTACATTCAGGTCATTCTACACGTATTTTGTTTTGGTACAAAGTTCATGCTACTCTCGTTAGATAAGTGAGTCAGTTACAAAGATTTTACAGGGTGTTAATTTCTCTGGAACAAAGATCATACTGTTGGTTGGCTATTAAAGCAACCATAGTTCTGCACATCTCTAGAGCAGCTACTGTCGGATAATTTATCTACCTTTTCCTTTTTCCTGCTTGCGCACTCTTGGAGGATAGAGGAACCATGACTTTGTGGCAACTTGCTTCAGAAACTACTGCAGTCCTCAGACTCACACAGAAGATGTTGGATGATTTCTATTCAATACACACACAACACATCTATTTGTTAAATTCTTATTTTTCGATTGGATGTATTCCAATGTAGTCAGCGCGATTATGGGGCTAATGACTGATTGGCAAATTGCACCGCCCAACCGGGTGAGGACTGATCCTTGTGGCAATAATTGGGTTGGGATTGGCTGCAATAATTCTCGCGTTACTTCCATGTAAGGTTTTGAGCATCCTTTTTGACTTTATGTTTGAGAATCTGCCTTAAGAATTCTATCTATCTCTGCAAATAATCGGACTCTCTTATTTTCAGAATTCTGTCGAGCGCGGGTTTGACAGGTCCGCTTTCGGGAGACATTGGACAACTATCTGAATTGCAGTTTCTGTAAGTTCACTGTCCCTTTCCCCTCCCAGTTTATGTTCAGAGCAAGGACTTAATTACCACTTATGTAGTTTTTTTCTGCCAAAAGATAATTTGGATATATATTACAAAAGTTTTATCTAAAAGTTGGACGTAGAAACCATAATTGGAGGCAACTATTGGGAAAAAGGGCTCCATTTTTTTTTTTTTTTGGCTGGTGTCATGTATGTAGTCCTCTTATCTTCATTTTTGTGTTTTCTTCTCTCCCGTGTCCTAAATTGTAAAATGGAGCTGTCAATGTTGTGCAAGTAGCGTGATTCATGTCTACGATTTGGTCTATTTATCTGTTTAAGCTGCTTGAAAAGGCCTTTAATTTGTTGCTGACTTTCGATCAAAAAGAAAAATTGGTTGCTGACTATAATAAACCTTTTCATGAAGAGACCTATCTAACAACAAGGGTCTGACTGGATCTCTTCCTGAACAAATTGGAAACTTGATGAAGCTCACACACTTGTAAGCTATATACCATCAGCATTTCTAGTGTATTTTGTGTCCCACGTCTTTCAGAGTCACAAATGACCAACCTGCCTTTTCATCTCAAAATGCAAGAATCCTGGTTGGTTGTGGATTTTCCGGCCAAATACCAGATTCCATTGGATCTCTACAGAACCTGGTGCATTTGTAAGTCCTCTACCCCATACACTTGATTTGGACCTTACAAGTACATGATTGGTTTTGGACAAGCTAGAACATGTTTTGCTCAATTCAGTCATACATTATTCTTCTGGTCATCGCAAGTGTCTGAACTCATTCCTTCCAATCCATTGCAGATCTCTAAATTCAAATAGATTCACTGGGCTGATTCCCGCCATCATCGGTAACCTTTCTAGGCTTTACTGGTTGGATCTAGCAGACAATCAGCTAACTGGATCTATTCCTGTATCGAATGGAAGCAATTCTGGCCTTGATATGCTACTTCAAGCAAAGCACTTGTACGCGCATGTCTTCTAACTTATCATATAGCTGTATCTGTGGGCTGATTCATCTTTGCTGTGTTATCTGACTAATATTCTGCCTTCATGCACAGTCATTTTGGACAGAACCAGCTCTCTGGCACAATTCCTTCCCAACTATTCAGTTCCGGCATGCGGCTCATACACGTGTAAGTTCTGAGAATCCACTAGGGCGCTGCATCTGGTCTATTCATTGTTTCCTTGAGGCTTCTCAAGCCTTATCTAAAGAAAGTTAGATCTTCTCTCTCTCTCTCTCTCTCTCTCTCCCCCCACTGCATGGCTTTGTTGTCCTCTTTTGATACTTAAAGCATCTTTCTAGGAGAGAGGCAGTGGAAAGTGGAGAAGGCAATTGCCTTCTTATCCTTTATTCTAAGATAGAAAACCTCATTAACTTCTTTAACGGGGCAGGCTTTTTGACAACAATAATCTCAATGGTAGCATCCCTTCTACTCTTGGACTGGTGCGGAGTTTGGAAGTTGTGTAAGTATTTATGGTTCTACACAATCGTCATGAGGATTACTTCCCTTGTGCTCATTGCACTTCTGGTCAATGTTTAATTTATTTCAATGGTTACAGACGCTTTGATAGGAACTCTTTAGATGGTGCAGTGCCTGCAAATCTCAACAATCTTACATCTGTTCAAGAACTGTAAGCAATACATAATTATGGTCGTTTTCACTGTTATCTAGTGCATATCACTGTAATCAATCTCCTAAATTTACTGGTCTACTCTTTAGTCTTCTTTCCAACAATAGGCTAACTGGTCAGTTGCCCAACCTTGCTGGCATGAACGCCCTCAACTACCTGTAAGTAGTAATTGTCTTACATTTATCTAATGGCACACAGTGTACTTGCTGATCATTTATGAGTTCTAAGAGGGAAACAGAGCACATGGTGAGATGTAAAAGATAATCTTAAACTCTTTTTTCTTAATTTCGAATTTGCCTTATCGTCCTGCTACAACTATGTAAAACATGGACTTCAACTGATGGAGGTGGATTTGCAGGGACTTAAGCAATAATAGTTTTCACGCAACAGATTTCCCTTCATGGATTCCAACGTTACAGTCTTTGACAACATTGTACGTCTCCCAATCTCTGTCCATTGCATCCATCAATTCCCTTCAACTGCTCCCCGCCCCTGGAAATGAAACATGACATTTCATTATTTTCTGGATGTGGGTTTCAGACTAGCCATCTCTGTTCCCTTTTTCTTCAGATAAAGTAGAAGATCTCTAAGTAAATAACAGGTTTATACCTTTTATGAATTTCAGAATGCTGGAATGCACGCAAGTTCAAGGAGTGCTGCCCGTTATCCTTTTCAGCATTTTCAGTTTGCAAAGTGTGTAAGTATTATCTCAATCTCGATATTTACCTCAATGTAATGAATGTATACTTCTTCAAAACTCGACCAGCTTCATACAATTGACTTCCTGGTGCGTTTCAACTTGGACATTAGGGATGATGGTTGAACGTGTGAGTTTTCCTGTGATGTCAGGGTCTTAAAAAACAACCAGCTGAATGGAACCTTGGATATAGGCTCCAGTCAGGGCAATCAATTGCAACACATTGATCTGCAGAACAATAATATTGATAACTTCAAGCAGAGTACTGGAGATCACAGTGTGGAGGTGATGTAAGTCATATAAAACTCTATGGTCCTTTCACTCACTTTGTCACAAGATGAATTGAGAATGCTTTTCTTTACAGGTTTTATTTTTAGTTTTTCCCCGCTAATGTTGTGCTCATACAATTGTATTTCTGCAGACTTGTCAGTAATCCGGTTTGTCAAGAAACGGGAGCAGCTGGGAAAAGTTACTGTACCATTCCACAATCCAACACCTCCTCATACTCGACAAAGCCTAATAAATGCATCCCAGCCGTTTGCAATTCAAATCAGACTTCCAGCCCCAACTGCAGATGCGGCTATCCTTACACAGGAACTTTAGTCTTCACAGCTCCTTCTTTCTCAGGTTTAGGAAGCTCGACTTATTTCGAAAACCTCACAGGCATTATCACGATGTCTTTTCAGTCCTATCAACTTCCAGTAGATTCTGTCTCACTGAGTGATCCACGCAAGGATTCATATAATTACCTTAAACTGAATCTTGCGGTCTTCCCATCCGAGGGGGTTAGTTTCGATTGGACTAGCATAAACATTATTGGCTTTGTGCTCAGTAATCAGTCATATTGGCCACCAAAATTATTCGGGCCTTTGAATTTCATCGCTGATCAGTACACGTACTTTGCTGGTAATATCTCAACTTAACAGAGACACATTCTGTTGCCTTGTCTATCTAGATTATCTTTATTTCTATCATACTAACAACAATCTCTCTTCCTCTTTCTCACTCGCAGATGTACAAGTACCAACTACATCCAAAAATTCGTTAAACATCAGTGTCATCGTTGGTGCAGCAGCTGGTGGTTTTGTTCTCCTCTTGCTATTGGCTTTTGTAGGGGTTTATGCTTTTTGTCAAAAGAAAAGAGCAGAAAAGGCTACAGAGCAAAGCAACCCTTTTGGTATGGGCAGATTCACTGCATACTTGCCACTTAGCTTGTCTCTGATTCTGGAAGTAAGTTTCAGTCAATGTTTGTTGTTATTTATGGAAATGCAGTAAACTGGGACCCGAATAAGAGCAGCGGCGAATTTCCCCAACTCAAAGGAGTGAGATGGTTTTCTCTAGAAGAGCTTAAGAAATACACCAACAAATTCACAGAAGCCAATCAAATTGGATCCGGCGGCTATGGAAAGGTTTCCTCTCTTGGCTCTCAGTTCTGCTAAGAGAAACCTCAATTAGCATACTCTTGCTCCTGTACTCTTTATAATATACCCAGAGACTTTTGTTGCAGTCCTCACGTTAGCAAGAAAAACCTTTTGTATAAGTTCCATTTATTCGCCACCTTGTTTGAAGCATAGGTTCACTGTATGACAGTTACTGAGTTTGAAATCTCCTGCTAGAATTTTACATGAACAAATACGGGCTTCTTAGACTTGACAAAACCAGACGTGAGTTTGCTCATACAGAGAAAAAGTAAAGCTGAGAGATGGGAAGTCGTACATGTTGCTGCACATTAGTTTCTACTTACTTTTCTTCTCTTTCAAAGAGACTTATAAGTTCACATTGCTTTAAATTCCTCAACTGCTTTTCTTATTTGAATGTTTCCATTTAAGTTGATCCCTGATTCCATTATATTTCTGAACAGTAGATGGTTCTAAAATTTTGTCTTGCTTTAATTTCCTTCTTATGTCTCTTTAATCTGGGAACTGTATTGACACTGCACCAGCATTGTGAAATTTTTTCTATTTGACTTCAAAATCATCAGCTGTCCTGGAAACTGGCCGAGTTATAAATTTTGTTGTTGCTGTGGCAGGTCTACAGGGGTACTCTTCCCACTGGAACTCTAGTTGCCATAAAACGAGCACAGCAGGGATCTATGCAGGGTGGGGTCGAGTTCAAAAATGAGATTGAGCTTCTGTCAAGAGTCCATCACAAGAATCTTGTCAGCCTTGTCGGTTTTTGTTCTGAGCAAGGTGAACAATTGCTAGTGTACGAGTTCCTTCCAAATGGTACCCTCGAAGAGGGTCTCTCAGGTATCTCCTCTCAAGTTTGTTATGTTGAGAAAGCATTCATGCGGAATTTAGGTTTATAAGAAAAAATTCCTCGCTCATATCATCTGCGTTCACAACTACAAGTTTCGACTTGCAGGAAAGTCAGGAATCAGGTTGGATTGGGCAAGGAGACTCAAAGTAGCCATTGATGCAGCCCGAGGTCTGGCTTATCTTCATGAGCTTGCTAATCCTCCGATCATACATAGAGACATAAAATCAACCAACATCCTATTGGATGATCACTTGAATGCGAGAGTTGCTGATTTTGGTCTCTCCAAGCCCATGACAGAAGGTGAAAGGGGTCATGTCACCACTCAAGTCAAAGGAACAGTGGTCAGTAATGAGCTTTAGTCTAACGGTAGATAGTCAAACTTTTCTCGGCAACACACAAACTTTGAATGAGTTTTTTGATTCCTAAAACGGCCCATGTTCTTGAGAACCAAAAACTAGGACAGTAATTGTCTAGTGGAGTAAGTGCGCTTTACAGGCTTTTATCAAGAGTCTTCTTTAGACAAAATAATTTATGATAATCGTTCTTTTCAGTTTGGATGATAATCATGACTATTTCTGCAGTCACATGAGAGAGGATGCTAGTTTGTCTCAAAACAAGAGATAATCAGTTTACCTAAGTTGATGAAAAAAGGGTGATAGAGTTGTTGAAGGCATTTTTGTTAGTCTAGCTTTTGTGCGGAGTTTTACAAACCGATCATGCTATATTCCTGTGAAGGGCTATTTGGATCCCGAATACTACATGACCCAACAACTGACCGAGAAGAGTGATGTGTATAGCTTTGGAGTAGTGATGCTGGAACTCCTTACAGCCAGAAGGCCAATAGAGCGGGGCAGATATATTGTGAGAGAAGTGATGGTGGTCATGGATAAGGATGAAGATTTGTACAATCTGCAGGGGATTCTCGACCCGGCCTTTGGCTTGGGCACGTCTTTGAAGGGTCTCGAGAGGTTTGTGGAGTTAGCAATGAGATGTGTGGAAGAATCAGGAGCAGACAGGCCAACCATGGGAGAGGTGGTGAAGGAAATCGAGAACATCATGGTTTTCGCGGGTTTGAATCCAAAGGCTGAATCCGCGACCACTCCAGCCAGTTATAAGGAGGCGAGTAAGGGGTATTCCCCAGATCCCTACAGCAACGAGGACTTCACAGAGGATAGTGATGGCTTCCCACCTTCGAGAATCTAACCCCAGTAGGCAAATTATAGTCATGATTAGCTTCAGTGTACATTAAGAAAATCAAACTAGCATATGTATTCATGACTAACTCTTTCCAGATTTTCAGTTCTAGTGATGTTTGTATACTGTTGAGAATTCAATCATGTAAAATTATCGGCCTCTATGTGTGAGTAGAATTCTGAACGAAGTGATCATTCATCTTCCACTTGTACGACCGGTTGGTCTTCTCGTGGAGAAGACAGTGTATGGACTCGTTTTTTGAGTGATTGGGAGGACATGAGGGCCACCACGAATTCCTTGTACTTCCTTGACTGCCGGTTCTGGCTTGCCTGCTTCTTTGCATAGTCTTCATCGCTCGCCATGTCTCATGAATCTTGCCTATGAGCGAAGGCTGCTTCTGCTTCAGACGATACAGGAAGAAGAGAGTTGTGTCAGTAGGAGCCAAGAAAGAGGGGGCTTGCAAGGGGACAACGACCACGGCATTGGCTACTGTTACTTGAGATTTAGATGCCATCACCCCTGCAGGGTGGTGCTTCTTGGCCAGTGGATGTAGAGGGAAGGGAAGGGAAGGGTAAACGGAAAAGAAGAGAAACGGGAAAAAGAAGAAGAAGGAAGGATCAGAATTCAGGCCGTTCAAACTGCAAGTAGAGGAAGGAAGAAAAACGCAAAAATGCACTGCTGTGTTAACCTTTGAACCAAATATTAAGATGACTACGGCAGAAATAAGAGAAGTTGGTTATTTAAAGAAAATCAAATAAATATTAGTAACTAGCTCAAAGAGTTAATAATACTAAATTACCTAGTCATATAATCGTATATAATGATTGATAAGTAAGGTAAATAAAAATGGTAATTTAAAATGAAAACAAATATTGATAAGTAAATGTGGTAACTTTATTGGAGAAAAGGTAGTAAAAGAGGTTTTTCTATATCATAGTTAGTAAACATGAGGTGTTGCTAGTATAGGTAAATAAATGTGGTTAATAATGGAAGAAGCATTTTTGTTGTCAGATCTAAGAATAGTTGGTAATTTAATAGCAAAATAATCCAAATAAATATGGGGAAATAACTTAAATAAGTGTTGGTAATGTAAAGCTAGATGGAATGAGAAAATTCAATCACGCAACTTGATAATTTTTAAAGTGAGTTGGTAAAAAAGTTTGTTAGTAGAGCAAATAAAAGTTATAACTAGATAGAAAAAGTCAATAAATATAATAGCAACAAATAAATGATGGCCAATAAAATGAAACTCAAACTTTTCTAGTTCATCCTTTATTGCCAATATCTCCTTGAAAGTAGAGTAATAATGCATTTCAGCCTGGAAATACTTTCACTTTTGTAAGCGCAAAGATATCGCTTACTATTAATTTCTTCTAACAGTATGGCTGCCTAATATTCATCATTAGCATTAGTCTAGAGAAGTCTTTTCTCAATATATGGTATTTGCAATGAAGGAAGAGTTTGCATGACTTCTTTTAGTTTTGCAACTGCTCTGGTCTGAGCCTTTCCCTAAGGTGGAGGATTTTTTTTTTCAACATTAACTGCAATGGGATTAGCAGTTTTGCAATGTTTGGAATAAAATTCCTAAGATAATTAATTATTCCAAGAAATTGCTGAACTCGTTTTGCTGTGAAATCCTTTTCTAGGAATTTCAATAATTATTTAGCAATGTGTGACCCTGGATAACATGTACTTTTGTTAAGGTGCATTCCAAAAAAATTGATTTCCTTCTAGGCAATGATCATCTTTCTTTGGGAGAGTATGATTCTATATTTCTTTACATTTTTTGCAAACTGCTTAAGGAGTTGGCAGTAAGATTCTTCATCTGGACTTTAAAGCAATATCTCATCAATGTAAATCATTGCACTAAGCAAAATTGACTGAATGATACATCACATGGCCTTTTGAAACAAGGAGGGGGCGACTTTGAGATTGAAAGGAAGAACCTTCTATTGAAAATGTTGATTTGGGATATAGAATACTGTCTTGGGTTTGTCTTTAGGATGAATGCCCAGTTGCCAAATCTAGCTTTGATGTCAAATTTGGAATGGACGTGAGCTTTGGTTAATCCAACAAAAAGGGAATTTCGAAGAGCAAGGGATATTTATCATCATGGAGGGTTGAGATTGAGGGGTTGATAGTTTATAACTAATCGCATCTTTCCTTTGTTCTGCTCGGCTTGTTTGTCGGCATAAAGGATTCGCAAGCCCATTGGGAATTTGAGATTTTAATAAGGCCTTGCTATAATAACACTGAGCAAAAACAATATGTTTTAGATTCATTCCCGTATGACTCGCCTTGTTAGGATTTATATCTTCATTTTTTTTAAAGGGAGGCGAACAAAGAATTCTGGATTTTTCCACGAAAGATGGGAGCATTTTAAAGAGAAATCAGAATGAGATTCTACCTGTACAACCAGTTGGTCTTCTTGCGAGAAGACAGTGTATGGGACTTGTTTTTTGAGTGATTGGGAGGATATGAGGGCCACCACGGCACCTTGTAACTTCCTGGACTGCCGGTTTTGGATTGCCTGCTTCTTCGCATGGTCTTCATTGCTCGCCATGTCTCATGAATCTTGCCTACGAGCGAAGGCTGCTTGTGCTTCGAGAGTTGGGTCAGGAGGAGCCAAGAAAGAGTATGTCAAAAATAAAGACAAAAGAATATCTGAAGTGCCAAAACTTTGTATGAAAGAATATTAAAGTGTCAAAAGTTACGAAAGTGACACTTAACTATCACATTGTTTTGAAAAATGGGAGACTTGAGTGCCAAGTCCAGCGAACTCCTTTAGAAATCTTAGGTGGTAATTTTTTATTAATATTAATCATCCATGACTCGCCAGAGAGCTGACTCAAGAAAGAAACTCCAAAACCACGTTGTTTTGGCACACATTTGAATTTTAATATAAATATTAATTAATTAAATTTAAAACCAAATTAAAAAAAAAAAAAAAACAGTTGTAGAATGGTAAGGATTGAGCCCTCGTTGCTGCCGCCTCCTCATCGTCGCTGGGAAGGGCCAGCCACCCTCGCCGGATCTGGGGGATTCTGGGCAGTCGAGGTCGCTAGCCCCTAGCGAGGGCCCACTAACCTTGGCCGACCCTTCCCCTACCGTTGCCCACTTTTTTTTTTTTTTTTTTTTTTTGCACTTATATAGTGACGTTAGTGTGCAAAATGACATTGTTTTGCACTTGCCTTGTCAGAAAATCGTCACATCAACATTTTCATTGGATTTTCTCGCTGTTGACACTTAATTAATCAATTTTGCTCCGATTTTGATACTTAAGTATCACTTTCCTAACTTTTAGTACTTAAGTGTTATCCCGTGCTAAGTTTTGGCACTCTAAAGTCGGTGTGTCCTTAAATAAATGTTGGTACTGTAAAGCTAGGTGGAATCAGAGAATTCAATCACTCAACTTGATAATTTTCAAAATGAGTTGGTAAAAAAGTTTGTTAGTAGAGCAAACAAAGGTGATAACTCAATAGAAAGAGTTGGTGAATATAATAGGAACAAATTAATACTAATAAACAACGGTGCTGGGTGTTAGATCCTTCCATATTCTCCTCTGTTGTTTGTACTCTAGCTGGTTAGGCTCTTGGTGTTTTTTGGTTGTGCCAGCGCCTCTTGTGCTGGCTTTGGTCCTTTGCTTGCCGCTTGGCCTTTTTCTATCGGCTTCCTTCCACTCTTCATGAGCATGTTCGTTAAAAGTGTAAGTTCTTTGAAGTCGAGGGTTGTATAGCTTTTCCTTCCCCTTTTTATTATATCTCTTACCTTTACCAAAAAAAAGAAAATTATTTAAAAAAAGTAAATCACACAAATAAAGATCGATAAATATTTATAGTTGGCAAATTTAAGTTGTTTGGTAGAAAGGTATATAAAAATTGGCAAAGGATGAGAGAGCTTTTTTTTTGGGTCAAAGAGTAGGGAAATTGGTAATTTAAAAAGAAAACACCAATTAAATATTAGTAATTAACTCATACAGGAGTTGGTAATGCATTATTTGTTGGTACGCAAAAAGTTGATAATTACTTTAATTAAGACTTGTGATTATAAAAAGAGTTGGTAGTGAGATAAATAAAGGTGGTATTTCATAGAAAAGTTTTTTTTTTTTTTTTTTGGTAAGGTAAGTAATATTAAGGGGAAGGTCAAAAAGTACAGATAAACGGCTTCAAAAAATTGTCACTCAAGATGAACATGCTCATGATGAGTGAAAGGAAGCCGAAAAAAGGCCAATCGGTCGACAGCACCAAAACAAGGCAACACGCCAAAGGAAGGACACAAAGCAGCACCAAGTGTCTACCTAGGCAAGGCCAACTCAGACGTCGAAGATAGCAGGGTTCACTTCCCAGGAACGTTGCACTCTTCTATTTCTTGGGGAATCCTCCACATTCTTGAAGGTGCAAGTCTTATCTTTAACAACCTTTAGAAGGTGCTTCTTCATAGCCGAAGTAGAAATCTGCACACCCCCGAAGAGAATATCGTTTCTATTCTTCCATAGAAAAGTTGATAGATAAAGAGAACAAATAAATGTTAGTAACATGCAATTGAAATGAAAATTAACAACAAAAACTTGTTGGCAACAAACTCTTTTTACCAAGTATTTTGATACTTACCAAATCTTGAGGAAATCCACGAAATAGAATCTAATTTTTTCATCAGAATAGTAGAATTGTCTAGGGTTTGAAAAAGCCTGCAAACAACCAATTTAATCTTATCAATAAACACGAATCTGAGCTGCAATGACATCTAATTCACCTATCTATACCCTGACTCTTTCATTCAATATGTTCTTATTGACTTCATAATTATCCATTGTGAAGTTCTTCTGCTCGCCACGGTGCGCTGAACATTATCATGATGAGGACTGCTCTAAAGTCTCCCCTTAAATATATTTTTGCTCCTTCAACTTCACCAAACGAAAACATCATTTCTATTTTGTTATGACTTGATTGTACTTGGTCTTCCTCCTTCCCCATCCAAACTTTACTACATCCCTATCTTTGCATGTCTCAGCATCCAGTTTTTTTCTGCCCCAATTCAGTTGAATGATTCTTCGAAAACGACCAGATGGTCGTTGACTGTGCTCCTTTTGTAATGGACGCGACCAGTGTATGCGTGTACAGTTACTTCATTCATCAACTTGTTGTTTTCTACCTTATCTCCTTCATCTTCAACCCATGCTTCGGTGCTCATCTTCTCTCCTTGATTATTTGGACTTTGTGACATGGTATTCCCTCCCCCATTAAAACAAATGCAGCAGTTGGAGAAAAGAAATGCAGACGAATATGATTCTGGCGTGCTGATGTTTACGTTTCTCGTCAATTGGATCAATGAGACTACAATTCATAGTTGTCACGGACGAGACTTATTCTTTTCCCCGATAAAAAAAGAAGAAGAAGAAAAGACTGCTAGGAAAGAGATATGCTGGGAGTTGGCAGCCAGCCATTTCATTTTGCCATCATGTCAACCGAGTTGAAGTGTCCCTTGATGAAGAATTCAATGTGATGCAACTGCCGAAGCTGAAAGAAGAGCGTTGAGTTCTCCAAGTTTCGAGATTGTGAGTCATGGGTGTGCGAGTTCTGGTGATTCTGCTAGTTTTTCTCCTTGGAGAGTCCATTGGAGATGCAGCTACAGATCCTTATGATTGTAAGCTTAATTCAACCACTTTCTTGACATTTATTTCCGAAAATGTTTTTTGTTTTTGACCCACGCTGTACAGCCACTAGCCGGCGGCGTAAACCCAGGGCAACCCGAGAGGACCCACCTCCCCCGGGTCGCGGGTGAGTCGCACAAGCGAACGCGGGGATTTGAACTCGCTCCCTTCTGGTGGAGGGATTGAGCGCAAATCACGCAACCACCAATGGGGTGGGTCTGAAAATGTTTTATTCATATAGTTGAATTTGCGAATTCCACAAATGCTCTCGCCTTGACTTTTTGCATGTTTCTGAGCCACTGCCGCTGATGAACTAAGGTTCCTCCTAGTCAGAGGATGTCACAACAGTTACAGGAATCAGTTTGTCCACGACCAATCATAAGGACCCTATTGCACTGAACTTTTGAGATATCGATGTTTCCTATATTCCTATCAACAATGCTAAAGTCAATTTTGGACAGATCTAAGACTGTTTTCTCCCCATTTTGCCTGCCTCTTTGATTAATGATGGTTTTATCGCCTGCCATTTTGCCTAAAAAAGTTTGAGAAAATAAGTTGCCAGAGATCTCAAATTTTGCAACGCATCAACCGAGTATATCTAACTGATTGTAGTCTTTAGAGTTGGTCAAAATAATGAAATTTGTTACACATCTATTGGTGGTATGATTTTTGTTTAAGCATGTTCTGGCCTTGGAAGTCATTATCTTACACACAGGTCATTCTCACGGATTCGGTTTTGGTATAACGATCATACCACCTTCGTTTGATAAGGGAATCAGTTACAAATATTTTACAGGGTCTTAGCCCCTCTGGTACAAACATCCTGCTGTTGGTTGGCGATTCAAGCAAACAAAGTTCTGGACATTATTAGAGAAGCTACTGTTAGAATATAAATGAACGACCACTTTTCTAGCAACATGCTCCAGAAACTTTTGCGATCCTTAGATTCACATAGAACTGTTGGATTATTGCTATTCAATACACACACACAAGACATATGCATTTATTACTTTCTCATTGTTCAATTGGTCATATTCGAATGCAGTCAGCGCAATTAAGGGGCTTATGAGTGATTGGCAAAATACACCACCCAACTGGGTGGGGATTGATCCTTGTGGCAATGGTTGGGATGGGATTGGCTGCAAAAATTCTCGCATTACTTCCATGTAAGTTTTTGAGCATCCTTTTTGGACTTCATATTTGAGAATCTGCATTTCATAAGTATATCCATATGCGCAGTTAATTGGACTCTCTTAATTTCAGAACATTGTCGAGCACGGGTTTGACAGGTTCGCTTCCAGGAGACATTGGACAATTATCTGAATTACAGATTCTGTAAATTCACTATCTCTTTCACTTCCTAGATTATGTTCAATGCAAGGACTTAATTACCACATTTGTTTCCCATGTCTTTTTCTACTGAAAGATAATAGAGGACACAAATTTCTGTAAAATTGGATGTATTGACCATAACTGGAGGCAATTATCGAGAAGAAGGGCTTAAGGTTTTATTTTGCTGTTGTCATGCATGTAGTCCTCCCATCTAGATTCTTGTACTTTCTTCTCTCCCATGCATCCTATAATGCATGTGAAGCTGTCAATGATGTGCAAGTAGTGGGATTCATGTCTAGAATTTGGTCTTTTTTATCTGTTTTAGCTGCCTGAAATGGTCTTCTGTAAGTTGTTACTGAGTATAACAAGCCTTTCGTGTAGGGACCTATCTTACAACAAGGGTCTGACTGGATCTCTTCCTGTACAAATTGGAAACTTGATGAAGCTCACGAACTTGTAAGTTATATACATCAGCATTTCTACTATATTCTGTGTCCCCTGACTTTCAAAGTCGAAAATGACCAACCTGCCTTTTCATCTCAAAATGCAAGAATCCTGGTTGGTTGCGGATTTTATGGTCCAATACCGGATTCCATTGGATCTCTGCAGAACCTGGTTTTTCTGTAAGTTCTCTCCCCCATATACTTGATTGCGACCTGACATGTGCATGACTGGTTTTTGGACAAGCTAGAACGTGTTTTTCTCAACTCAATTCAACAATGAATTGTTTAAACCTCCCGTTGGAGGTCTTTCTTGAATGTACTATAAATATTGTTCTCGGCTCATGTTATGTAGAAAGCACAGCTTTGGTCTAATGCCATTTACAGGGTATGCGACCCTTGTAGGATATGCGGAAGTGTTGTGGTGGTAACACAGGAGAATTGTAATAGACAACTGAAGACACTTGTTATACTAAACAGTGATACAAGTATTAACATTCAAAATGTTCTTCTCTCACGACTATTCCAATTTACCTTCTCTCACCACACTCTAAGCTTTCAAAGAAAACTAGCTGACATAAGCAGACACTCAGCTATTCTATCTTTCCTCTTGCTCACGGAGGAACGACTCGCTCGCACAGAGCTACTCTTTCTCTCAGGTTGCGTCACCTCTTTTCTCTCTTGAAGCTCACCCTTTTTCCATCTGGTGACTTGTCCTCAAATGCTTGTCCTCTAAGCCTTATATATAGGCCGAAGCTTCACCGCGACAAGGCCAGTGGCCGACTTCATACATAATGGACTTCCATTTACTTCTTGGGCAAGTTGGCAAGTTGCTGGCGCCAAATTGTTAGTCTTCCTTTGCCGACTTCATGCAGTGAAGAAAACCTTATCCAATCAATCTCCTTAGCAAGTTAAACTTCATTTGCTTCTTTTGACTTTTTGACCAAAACTTGTCTCTCGTTTTGTTTCATGTGCGATTGAAACAAGAAGACTCTCAAGAGTTCTTCACTTGGGGTTTTAATCACCGACTTTTAATATCCAGCATTCGCACTGGAATAGGTTGGCACATCAGAGGCAAAGTCCAACTAGAACTTATCTCATTTTCATATTAGGTGTTGACTCCAACATGCTTTACATATTAATCTGACAGTCATGTATTATTCTCCTGATCTTCACAAGTATATGAATTCATCCTTCCAATACATTGCAGATCTCTAAATTCAAATGGATTTAGTGGGCTGATTCCCCCTACAATCGGTAACCTTTCTAGGCTCTACTGGCTGGACCTAGCTGACAATCAGCTAACTGGATCTATTCCGGTATCAAATGGAAGCAATCCTGGCCTTGATATGCTACTTCACACGAAGCACTTGTATGTGCATGTCTTCCAATTTATTATCTCGCTGAATCTGTGAACTTTCATTTTTGTTGTATTACCTGACTAATATTTTGCTTCATGCAGTCATTTTGGGCAGAACAGACTCTCTGGCACAATTCCTTCCCGATTATTCAGTTCTGAGATGAGTCTTATCCATGTGTGAGTTCTGATAATCCACTAGGCCGCTGCATCTGGTCAATCCATTGTTTCCTTGAGGCTTCTCAAGCCTTATCTAATGAAAGATCCTCTCTCTCTCTCTCTCTCTCTCTCTCTCTCTCTCTCTCTCTCTCTCTCACTGCACACCGTTGTTATCCTCTCTTGATACTCAAAGCATCTCTCTAGGAGAGAGGCAGTGAAAAGCAGAGAAGGCAATGGCCTGCTAATGCTTTTTTTAAGATAGGAATCCTCATAAACTTCTTTAACTGTGCAGGCTTTTTGACAACAATCAGCTCACAGGTAGCATCCCTTCCACTCTTGGACTGGTGCAGAGTTTGGAAGTTGTGTGAGTATTTATGGTTCTACACAATCCTAATGAGGATTACTTCCCTTCTGCTCATTGCACTTCGGGTCTATGTTTAACCTTTTCAATGGTCACAGACGCTTTGATACGAACTTTCTAAGTAGTGAAGTCCCTGGAAATCTCAACAATCTTACATCTGTTCAAGAACTGTAAGCAAAACAAAATTGTGGTCGTGTCATTTTAGTGTTTTCTAGTGCATATCACTATAATCATCTCCTAAATTTACTGGTCTACTTTTTAGCCTTCTTTCCAACAACAGGCTAACTGGTCCGTTTCCCAACCTCGCTGGCATGAACGCCCTCAACTACCTGTAAGTAATAATTGTCTTACAATTAGCTAGTTGCACACGGTATAATTGCTGATCATTTATGAGTTCTCTGAGGGAAATAGAGCACGACGTGAAATGTAAAAGACAATCTTAAACTCTTTTTCTTAATTTTGAATTCGCCATTGCTTATTGTCCCACTGTGACTACGTAAAACATGGACTTTGACTGACCAAGGTGGATTTGCAGGGACTTAAGCAATAATAGTTTTGATGCGACAGATTTCCCCGCATGGATTCCAACATTACAGTCTTTGACAACATTGTACGTTTCCCGATCTGTCTTTTGCCTCCATCAATTGACTTTAAACAACACCCACCCCTCTTTTCTCCTCTGGATATGGAACATGACATTTCATTGTTTTGTGGTTGTGGGTTACGGACTTGCCATCTTTTTCCCCTTTTCAAAGATAAAATAGATTCCTCAAAGTAAATAATGGGTTTACACGTTTTATCAATTTTAGAACGCTGGAACACACTCGAGTTCAAGGAGTCCTACCTGTCATCCTTTTCAGCATTTTCAGTTTGCAAAGTGTGTAAGTATCATCTCGATCTAATATTTACCTCAATGTAATGGATGTACACTTCTTCAAAACTCGACCTGCTTCATTCAATTGACTTCCTGGTGCATTTCAACTGGGACATTTGGGATGTGGCTGAACGTGTGAATTTTCCTGTGATGTCAGGGTCTTAAAAAACAACAATTTGAATGGAACCTTGGACATAGGCACCAGCCATAGCAATCAATTGCAACTCATTGATTTGCAGATCAATCTTATTGATAGCTTCAAGCAGAGTACTGGAGTTTACAGTGTCGAGGTGATGTAAGTCATATAAAGCTCTTAGGCCCTTTCACTCACTGTGTCACAAGATGAATCGAAAGTGTTTTTTTACACATTTTTATTGCTAATGTTGTGCCCATATAATTGTATTTCTGCAGACTTGTCGATAACCCGGTTTGTCAAGAAACAGGAGCAGCTGGGCAAAGTTACTGTGCCATTCCACAAAGCAACACCTCCTCATACTCGACACTGCCTAATAATTGCATCCCAGCCGTTTGCAATTCAAATCAGACATCCAGCCCCAACTGTAACTGCAGCTATTCCTACACAGGAACTTTAGTCTTCAGAGCTCCTTCTTTCTCAGGTTTAGGAAACTTGACTTATTTCGAAAAACTCGCAAGCTCTATGATGATCTCTTTTCAGTCCTATCAACTTCCAGTAGATTCCATCTCGCTGAGTGATCCACGCAAGGATTCATATAATTACCTTAAACTGAATCTTGCGGTCTTCCCATCGGAGGGGGTTCGTTTCAATCGGACCGGCATAAACAGTATTGGCTTTGTGCTCAGTAATCAGACTTACAAGCCTTCACAATTATTTGGGCCTTTCTATTTCATCGGCGATCAGTACATGAACTTTGATGGTAATATCTCCAATTATTTAACAGAGACACACATTCCGCTGCCTTGTCTATCTAGATTATCTTTATATCTTCATCATACTAACAACAATCTCTCTCCCTCTTTCTCACTGAAGTACAGTACCAACTACATCCAAAAAATCGTCAAACATTGGAGTCATCATTGGTGCAGCAGCTGGTGGTTTTGTTCTCCTCTTGCTATTGGCTCTTGTGGGGGTTTATGCTTTTCGTCAAAAGAAAAGAGCAGAAAAGGCTACAGAGCAAAGCAACCCTTTTGGTATGGGTGGATTCACTGCAGACTTGCCACTTAGCTTGTCTCTGATTCTGAAAGAAAGTCTCAGTCAATAGTTGTTATTTATGGAAATGCAGTAAACTGGGACCTTCGGATAAGAGCGAATTTAACAACTGCAGACTTGCCACTTAGCTTGTCTCTGATTCTGGAAGTATGTCTCAGTCAGTAGTTGCTATTTGCGGGACATCCCCCCCCCAACTCAAAGGAGCAAGATGGTTTTCTCTTGAAGAGCTAAAGAAATACACCAACAACTTCTCAGAAGCCAATGAAATTGGATCTGGTGGCTATGGAAAGGTTTACTCTCTTGGCTCTCAGTTCTATTTAAGAGGAACCTTGATTAGCACACTCTTGCTCTGGTACTCTTTATAATATACCCAGAGCCTTTCGTTGCAGTCCTTGTGTTAACAAGAAAAATCTTTTGTATAAATTCCATGTATTCACCACCTTGTTGGAAGCATAGGCTCACTGAATGACGTATGACAGTTACTGAGTTTGAAATCTTCTGCTAGAATTTCACATGAACAGAGAGGGGCTTCTTAGACTTGACAAAACCAGATGTGAGTTTGCTCATACAGAGAAAAAGTAAAGCTGAGAGATGGGCAAAGTCGTGGTGTTGCTACACATTTGTTTCCACTTAGTTTTCTTCTCTTTCCAAGAGAATCTTGTATTTTCACACGGCTTTAAATTTTTCAACCGCTTATGTTATCTGAATGTTTCCATGAAGTTGATCCTTGATTTCATTAAATTCCTGAGCAGTAAATGAATCTAAAATTCTGCCTTGCCTTAATTTCCTGGTTATGTCTCTTTAATCTGAAAACTGTATTGGTACAGTACCAGCATTGTGAAATTTTTTTATTTGTCTTCAAAATCATCAGCTGTCCTGAAAACTGGTCAAATTATAAATTTTGTTGTTGCTGTGGCAGGTCTACAAGGGTACTCTTCCCACTGGAAATCTTGTCGCCATAAAACGAGCACAGCAGGGATCTATGCAGGGTGGGGTCGAGTTCAAAAATGAGATTGAGCTTCTATCGAGAGTCCATCACAAGAATCTTGTCAGCCTTGTCGGTTTCTGTCTTGAGCAAGGTGAAAAATTGCTAGTGTACGAGTTCCTTCCAAACGGTACCCTCAAAGACAGTCTCTCAGGTATCTCCTCTCGAGTTCCTTATGTTGAGAAAGCATTCATGCGGATTTTAGGTTTCTGAGAAACAATTCCTCGCTCATACCGTCTTTGTTCACAATTACAAGTTTTGACTTACAGGAAAGTCAGGGATCAGGTTGGATTGGGCAAGAAGACTCAAAGTAGCCATTGGTGCAGCCCGAGGTCTGGCTTATCTTCATGAGCTTGCTAATCCTCCGATCATACACAGGGACATAAAATCAACCAACATCCTATTGGATGATCGCTTGAATGCGAAAGTTGCTGATTTTGGTCTCTCCAAGCCCATGGGAGATGGTGAAAGGGGTCATGTCACCACTCAAGTCAAAGGAACAATGGTCAGTAATGAGCTTTAGTGTAACGTTAGATGGTCAAACTTTTCCGAGCAACACAGAAATTTTGCATGTGTTCTCTGATTCCTAAAACAATCCATGTTCATGAGAACCTAGTGATTGTCTGGAGAAGAAGTGCACTTTTCAGGTTTTGGTTAGGAGTCTTTTCAGGTTTTGGTTAGGAGTCTTACTTTAGGGAAAGCAATATAAGATAATTGTTCTTTTCAGTTTGGATGATTATCATGATAGTATCTGCAGTCATATGAGAGACAATTAATTTACCAAAGTTATTGGAAAAAGGGTCATAGAGTTGAAGGCATTATTATTTGTGTAGCTTTCATGATGAGTTTTACAAACCGATCATGCAATATTCTTGTGAAGGGCTACTTGGATCCTGAATACTACATGACACAGCAGCTGACTGAGAAGAGTGATGTCTATAGCTTCGGAGTATTGATGCTGGAACTCCTTACAGCCAGAAGGCCGATAGAGCGGGGCAGATATATTGTGAGAGAAGTGAGGATGCTCATGAATAAGGACAAAGATTTGTACAATCTGCAGGGGATTCTCGACCCGGCCATTGGTTTGGGCACATCTTTGAAGGGTCTCGAGAGGTTTGTGGAGTTAGCAATGAGATGTGTGGAAGAATCAGGAGCGGACAGGCCAACCATGGGAGAGGTGGTGAAGGAAATCGAGAACATCATGGTTTTCGCGGGTTTGAATCCAAAGGCCGAATCAGCGACCACTTCAGCCAGTTATGAGGAGGCGAGTAAGGGGTATGCTACACATCCCTACGGCAATGAAGACTTCTCAGAGTATAGTGGGGGCTTCCCACCTTCAAGGATCGAACCCCAGTAGCCAAATTACAGTCATGATCAGCTTCAGTGTACATTAAGAAAATCAAACTAGCATATGTAGTCATGACCAACTCTTTCCAGATGTTCAGGTCTTGTGATGTTTGTATCATATTGAGAATTTAATCAGGTAAAATTGCTGGCCTCTATGTGTAAGTAGAATTCTGAAGGAAGTAATCATTCGTCTTCCACCTGTACAACCAGCGTCTTCCACCTGTACAACCAGCGGAGAAGACAGTGTATGGACTCGTTTTTTGAGTGATTGGGAGGCTATGAGGGCCACCACGAACACCTTGTAACTTCCTGGACTGCCGGTTCTGGCTTGCCTGCTTCTTCGCATAGTCTTCACCGCTCGCCATGTCTCGTGAATCTTCCCAATGAGCGAAGGCTGCTTGTGCTTCTGAAGTAGAGGAAAGAAGAAAAACGCATAAATGTACTGCTGTGTTAACCTTTGAACCAAATAATAAGATGACTAGATGAGTATGTTAGAAATAAAAGAAGTTGGTTATTTAAAAAAATCCAATAAATGTTAGTAATGAACTCAGAGAGTTAATAACGCTAGATTAACTAGTCATAGAATTGTATAAATGATTAATGAGTAAGGTAAATAAAAATGGTAATTTAAAACGAAAATAAATATTAGTAAGTACTAAATAAATGTGGTAACTTAATCGGAGAAAAGATAGTAAGTTATATTAAAAAAATGGTTTTTCTATATAATGGTTAGTAAACATGAGGTGTCGCAAATATAGGTAAATAGATGTGGTTAACAATGCAAGAAGCATTTTTGTTGTCAGATCTAAGAGCATATGGTAAATTAAAAGCAAAATAATCCAAATAAATATTGGTAAATAACTCAAATAAGTGTTGGTAATGTAAAGCTAGTTGGAATTAGAGAAAATTCAATCATTCAACTTGATATTGACACCCCTCAACTTGATCGGCATCGGCGAGGATTCGGGGTGGCTGCCCTAACCTTTTTTTGTGGTTGGTCAAAATGAATTGGTAAAAATTCCAGCCCGCTTGGCTAACCCGCCACAAAGTTTTAAGTTAGTATCCCAGAGCAAAAATAAAAGTGATAACTCGATAGAAAAAGTTGAATATAATAGCAACAAATAAATACTAATAAGCAACTCTATTGATAACCGTTAGCTAGTTAACTATCTAAGAAAAGTAAGTCACACAAATAAAGATTGATAAATCATTTATAGTTGGCAAATTTAAGCTGTTTGGTAGAAAGGCATATACAAATTGGTGAAGGATGAGAGAAGCTTTTTTTCTTTTCGTGGGTCAAAGAGTAGGCAAGTTGGTATTTAAAAAAGAAAAGACCAATTAAATATTAGTAATTAACTCATGCAGGAGCTGGTAATGCATTATTAGTTGGTACGTGAAAAGTTGACAATTACTTCAATTGAGATTTGTGATTATAAAAAGAGTTGGTAGTGAGATAAATGAAGGTGGTAATTCATAGAAAACTTGATAAATAAATAGAACAAATAAATGGTAGTAATATGCAATTCAAATGAGAATCGGTAACAAAAAATTGTTGGTAACAAACTCTTTTTATCAAGTCTTTTGATACTTATCAAATCTCGAGGAAATCCACCAGCACGAAATATAATCTGTTTTTTTCAACAGAATAGTAAAATCGTCTAGGGTTCAAAAAAGCCCGCAAATAACCAAATTTAATCTTATCAAAAGAGTAGTACGCGCGGACACTGGTGGAGTCCATGACATTAGTAGCAGAGTCAACGACCATCTGGTCGTTTTCGAAGAATCATTCAACTGAATTGGGCCAGAAAAAACTGGATGCATACGTTGCTTGAGATTCTACTTGGTCGAAGATCATTCGTCAACTTGTCGTTTTCTACCTTTTCTCCATCATCTTCGACCCATTTTTCGGGGCTCATCTTCTCTCTTCTTAATCATCAGGACTTTTGTGACTTGGTATTGACTGAGTAAACTCCCCCCCATTAAAACAAATGCAGCAATTGGAGAAAAGAAACGCAGACGAATATGGTTCTGGCGGGCTGATGTTTACATTTCTCGTCAATTGGGTCAACGAGACTCCAATTCATAGTTGTCACGGCCAAGACTTTTCTTTTTCCCTGATAAAAAAAAGAAAAGATTGCTAGGAAAGAAAGATATGCTGGGAGTTGGCAGCCAGCCATTCATTTTGCCATCATATCAACCGAGTTGAAGTGTCCCTTGAGGAAGAATTCAGTGTGATGCAACTGCCGAAGTTGAAAGAAGAGCGTTGAGTTCTCCAAGTTTCGAGATTCTGAGTCATGGGTGTGCGAGTTCTGGCAATTCTGCTAGTTTTTCTCCTTGGAGATTCCACTGGAGATGCAGCTACAAATCCTTATGATTGTAAGCTTAATTCAATCAAATTCTTGACATTTATTTCCCAAAATGTGTTATTCATATAGTTGAATTTGTGAATTCCACAAATCCTCTCGCCTGGACTTTTTGCATGTTTCTGAGCCATTGCCGCTTAGAAGAACTAAGGTTCCTCCTAGTTAGAGGATGTCACAACATTTACAGGAATCAGTTTGTCCACAACCAATCATAAGAACCCTATTGCGCCGAACTTTTTTGAGATATCGTTGTTCCCTATATTCCTATCAACAATGCTAAAATCAATTTTGGGCAGGTCCAAGTCTGTTTTCTCCCCCTTTTGCCTGCCTCTTTGATTAATGGTGGCTTTATCGTCTGCTATTTTGCCTTGAAAAGTTTCAGAAAATAAGTAGCTGGAGATCTCAAATTTTGCAATGCATCGACTGAGTAAATCTAACTGATTGTTGTCTTTAGAGTCGGTCAAAATAATGAAATTTGTTACACATCTATTGGTGGTATGATTTTTGTTTAAGCATGTTCTGGCCTTGGAAGTCATTATCTTACATACAGGTCATTCTCACAGATTTGGTTTTGGTACAACGATCATGCTACTTTCGTTTGATAAGGGAATCAGTTACGAATATTTTACAGGGTCTTAGCCCCTCTGGTACAAAGATCCTGCTGTTGGTTGGCTATTCAATCAACCAAAGTTCTGGACATTATTAGCTAAAGTCAGAATATAAATGAACGACCACTTTTTAGCAACCTACTCTAGAGACTTTTGTGATCCTTAGATTCACACAGAACTGTTGGATTATTGCTATTCAATACACACACAAGACATATGCATTTATTATTTTCTCATTGTTCAACTGGTCATATTCAAATGCAGTCAGTGCAATTATGGGGCTTAAGAGTGATTGGCAAAATACACCACCCAACTGGGTGGGGACTGATCCTTGTGGCAATGGCTGGGATGGGATTCACTGCACCAATTCTCGCATTACTTCCATGTAATTGTTTAGCATCCTTTTGGACTTCATATTTGATAATCTGCATTTCATAATTATATCCATATGTGCAGTTAATTGGACTCTCTTAATTTCAGAATGTTGTCGAGCATGGGTTTGACAGGTTCGCTTCCAGGAGACATTGGACAATTATCTGAATTACAGATTCTGTAAATTCACTATCTCTTTCACTTCCCAGATTATGTTCAATGCAAGGACTTAATTACCACATTTGTTTCCCATGTCTTTTTCTACCGAGAGAAAATATAGGACACATTTCTGTAAAATTGGATGTATTGACCATAAATGGAGGCAATTATTGAGAGGACGGGCTTAAGTTTTTATTTTGCTGTTGTCATGTATGTAGTCCTCCCATCTAGATTCTTGTACTTTCTTCTCTGCCATGCATCCTATAATGCATGTGAAGCTATCAATGATGTGTAAGTAGGGGGATTCATGTCTAGAATTTGGTCTTTTTTTATCTGTTTTAGCTGCCTGAAATGGTCTTCTGTATGTTGTTACTGAGTATAATAAGCCTTTTGTGTAGGGACCTATCTTACAACAAGGGTCTGACTGGATCTCTTCCTGCACAAATAGGAAACTTGATGAAGCTCACAAACTTGTAAGCTTTATAAATCAGCATTTCTAGTATATTCTGTGTCCCCTGACTTTCAAAGTCGAAAATGACCAACCTGCCTTTTCATCTCAAAATGCAAGAATCCTGGTGGGTTGTGGATTTTCTGGTCAAATACCAGATTCCATTGGATCTCTACAGAACCTGGTGTTTCTGTAAGTTCTCTCCCCCATATACTTGATTGGGACCTGACACGTACATGCCAGTTTTTGGACGAGCTAGAACATGTTTTGCTTGACTCAATTCAACAATGAATTGTTTTAACCTCCTGTTGAAGGTCTTTCTTGAATGTACTATAAAATATTGTTGTCAGCTCATGCTTTACATATTAATCTGACAGTCACATATTATTCTCCTGACCTTTGCAAGTGTCTGAATTCGTCCTTCCAATATATTGCAGATCTCTAAATTCAAATGAATTCAGTGGGCTGATTCCCCCTACCATTGGTAACCTTTCTAGGCTCTACTGGCTGGATCTAGCTGACAATCAGCTAACTGGATCTATTCCGGTATCAAATGGAAGCAATTTTGGCCTTGATATGCTACTTCACACGAAGCACTTGTATGTGCATTCGTCCAGTTTATTTTTTTTTTGGTGTAACATGTCTTCCAGTTTATTATCTCGCTGTATCTGTGAACTTTCATTTTTGTTGTGCTATCTGACTAATATTATGCTTCATGCATAGTCATTTTGGACAGAACCAACTCTCTGGCATGATTCCTTCCCAATTATTCAGTTCTGGGATGAATCTCATTCATGTGTAAGTTCTGATAAGCCACTAGGCAACTGTAGCTGGTCTATTCATTGTTTCCTAAAGGCTTCTCAAGCCTTATATAAAGAAAGTTAGATCCTCTCTCTCTCTCTCTCTCTCTCTCTCTACCCTTCACATCTTTGTTATCCTCGCTTGATACTTGAAGCATCTCTCTATAAGAGAGGCAGTGAAAAGCTGAGAATGCAATGGCCTGCTTATCCTTTATTTTAAGATAGGAATCCTTATAAACATTTCAACTACACAGGCTTTTTGACAGCAATCACCTCAAAGGTAGCATCCCTTCCACACTTGGACTGGTGCAAAGTTTGGAAGTTGTGTAAGTATTTGTGGTTCTACACAATCGTTGTGAGGATTAATTGTGTTCATTGCACTTCCAGTCAATGTTTGACCTATTTCAATGGTTACAGACGCTTTGATAGGAACTCTTTAGATGGTGCAGTGCCTGCAAATCTCAACAATCTTACATCCGTTCAAGAACTGTAAGCAAAACATAATTCCCATTGTGTCATTTCACTATTTTCTCGTGCATATCATTATAATCAATCTTTCAAATTTACTGGTCTACACTTTAGTCTTCTTTCCAACAATAGGCTAACTGGTCCGTTGCCCAACCTTGCTGACATGAACAACCTCAACTACTTGTAAGTAATAATTGTCTTACAATTAGCTAATTGCACATGGTGTAATTGCTGATCATTTATGAGTTCTCTGAGGGAGCAGAGAACATGATGAAATGTAAAAGATTATCTTTGACTCCTTTTCTTAATTTTGAATTCGCCATTGCTTATTGTCCCACTGTGACTACGTAAAACATGGACTTTGACTGACAATGGTGGATTTGCAGGGACTTAAGCAATAATAGTTTTGATGCGACAGATTTCCCTACATGGATTCCAACATTACAGTCTTTGACAACATTGTACGTTTCCCAATCTCTGTCCGTTGCCTCCACCAATTCACTTCAACTCCCCCCACCTTGAAATGGAACATGACATTTCATTGTTTTCTGGTTGTGGGTTTTGGACAAGTCCCTTTGCTAAAGAAAAAATAGAAGATCTCTACGTAAATAATAGGGTCATACCTTTTATCAATTTCAGAATATTGGAACGCACACAAGTTCAAGGAGGGTTACCGGTCATCCTTTTCAGCATTTTCAGTTTGCAAAAAGTGTAAGTATCATCTCGATCTCAATATTTACCTCAATGTAATGGACATATACTTATTCAAAAGTCAGACCTGCTTCATTCAATTGACTTCCTTGTAAGTTCCAACTTGGGCATTAGAAATGATGGCTGAACATGTGAATTTCCTGTGACGTCAGGGTCTTAAGAAACAACCAGCTGAATGGAACCTTGGATATAGGCACCAGCCATGGCAATCAATTGCAACTCATTGATCTCCAGACCAATTTTATCGATAACTTCAAGCAGAGTACTAGAGGTTACAGTGTCGAGGTGATGTGAGTCATATAAAACTCTTTGGTCCTTTCACTCACTTTGTCACAAGATGAATCGAGAATGCTATTTGTTTTTCACAGTTTTTTTGCTAATGTTGTGCCCGTATATTATATTTCTGCAGACTTGTTGGTAACCCGGTTTGTCAAGAAACAGGAGCAGCTGGGCAAAGTTACTGTACCATTCCACAATCCAACACCTCCTCCTACTCGACACCACCTAATAATTGCATCCCAGCCCTTTGCAATTCAAATCAGACCTCCAGCCCCAACTGTAAATGCAGCTCTCCTTACACAGGAACTTTAATCTTCAGATCTCCTTCTTTCTCAGTTTTAGGAAACTCGACTTATTTTGAAAGCCTTGCAAGCTCTATGATGATCTCTTTTCAGTCCAATCAACTTCCAGTAGATTCTGTCTCACTGAGTGATCCACGCAAGGATTCATCTGATTACCTTCAATTGAATATTGCGGTCTTCCCATCTGAGGGGGTTAGTTTCAATCGGATGAGCATATACAGTATTGGTTTTGTGCTCAGTAATCAGACTTACAAGCCTCCAAAATTATTCGGGCCTTTCTATTTCATCGCCGATCAGTACACAAATTTTGCGGGTAATATCTCCAATTATTTTACAGCGACATGCATTCCGTTGCCTTGTCTATCTAGATTGTCTTTTTTTCTTCATTATACTAATGACCATCTTTCTCCCTCTTTCTCACAGAAGTACAAGTACTAAAAACATCCAAAAAATCAACAAACATCGGAGTCATTGTTGGTGCAGCAGCTGGTGGTTTTGTTCTCCTCATGCTATTGGCTCTTGTAGGGATTTATGCTTTTCGTCAAAAGAAAAGAGCAGAAACGGCTACAGAGCAAAAGAAACCCTTTTGGTATGGGCAGATTCACTGCATACTTGCCACTTAGCTTGTCTCTGATTCTGGAAATAACTCTCAGTCAATATTTGTTGTTATTTATGGAAATGCAGTAAACTGGGACCCGAAAAAGAGCAGCGGCGAAGTCCCCCAACTCAAAGGAGCTAGATGTTTCTCTATAGAAGAGCTCAAGAAGTACACCAACAACTTCTCAGAAGCCAATGAAATTGGATCTGGCGGTTATGGAAAGGTTTACTCTCTTGACCCTCAGTTCTGTTCAGAGAAACCTAAATTAGCATACTCTTGCTCCTATAACCTTTATGACATACCCAGAGCCTTTCGTTGCATTCCTCATGATAACAAGATAAACCTTCTGTATAAGTTCCATTTGTTCACCACCTTGTTTAAAGTGCAGGCTCACTGTATGACAGTTACTGAGTTTGAAATCTTCTGCTAGAATTTCACATGAACAGATAAGGCCTTCTTAGACTTGACAAAAGCAGATGTGAGTTTGCTCAGACAGAGAAAAAGTAAAGCTGAGAGATGGGCAAAGTCGTACAAGTTGCTACACATTAGTTTCTACTTAGTTTTCTTCTCTTTCCAAGAGAGTCTTATATTTTCACATGGCTTTAAACTTTTCAACCGCTTTTCTTATCTGAACGTTTCCATTTAAGTTGATCCTTGATTCCATTATATTCCTGAACAGTAGATGATTCTAAAATTTTGTCTAGCCTTAATTTCCTGTTTATGTCTCTTAATTCTGAGAACTGGATTGACACTGTGCCAGCATTGTGAAATTTTTTGTTTGTCTTCAGAATCATCAGGCTGTCCTGAAAACTGGCCAACTTATAAATTTTGTTGTTGCTGTGGCAGGTCTACAGGGGTACTCTGCCCACTGGAACTCTAGTTGCCATAAAACGAGCACAGCAGGGATCTATGCAGGGTGGGTTCGAGTTCAAAAATGAGATTGAGCTTCTATCAAGAGTCCATCATAAGAATCTTGTCACCCTTGTCGGATTTTGTTTTGAGCAAGGTGAACAATTGCTAGTGTACGAGTTCCTTCCAAATGGTACCCTCAAAGAGAGTCTCTCAGGTATCTCCTCTCAAGTTTCTTATGTTGAGAAAGCATTCATGTGGAATTTAGGTTTCTCGAGAAAAAAATCCTCGCTTATATCATCTGTGTTCACAACTGCAACTTTTGACTTGCAGGAAAGTCAGGAATAAGGTTGGATTGGGCAAGAAGACTCAAAGTATCCATTGGTGCAGCCCGAGGTCTGGCTTATCTTCATGAGCTTGCTAATCCTCCGATCATACATAGGGACATAAAATCAACCAACATCCTATTGGATGATCACTTGAATGCGAAAGTTGCTGATTTTGGTCTCTCCAAGCTCGTGGAAGAAGATGAAAGGGGTCATGTCACCACTCAAGTCAAAGGAACAATGGTCAGTAATTAGCTTTAGTCTAACGTCAGATAGTCAAACTTTTCTCAGCAACACACAAACTTTGAATGAGTTTTTTGATTCCTAAAAACTTTCGTGGAAATTTTACATTTGTTCCCTGATTCCTAGAACAATCCATGTTCTTGAGAACCTGGTAACTGTCTGGAGAAGAAGTGCACTTTAGAACAATCATGATTATTTCTGCAGTCATATGAGAGAAAATGCTAGTTTGTCTCAGAACAAGAGACAATTAATTTAGCTAAGTTGATGGAAATAGGGTTTAGTGTTGGTCATTGTTGTTTGTGTAATTTTCTTGATGAGTTTTACAAACCAATCGTGCTATTTTCTTCTGTAGGGCTACTTGGATCCTGAATACTACATGACGCAGCAGCTGACTGAGAAGAGCGATGTCTATGGCTTCGGAGTATTGATGCTGGAACTCCTTACAGCCAGAAGGCCAATAGAGCGGGGCAGATATATTGTGAGAGAAGTGAGGGTGCTCATGAATAAGGACAAAGATTTGTACAATCTGCAGGGGATTCTCGACCCAGCCATTGGTTTGGGCACGTCTTTGAAGGGTCTCGAGAGGTTTGTGGAGTTAGCAATGAGATGTGTGGAAGAATCAGGAGCAGACAGGCCAACCATGGGAGAGGTGGTGAAGGAAATCGAGAACATCATGGTTTTCGCAGGTTTGAATCCAAAGGCCGAATCCGCAACCACTTCAGCCAGTTATGAGGAGGCGAGTAAGGGGCATTCCACACATCCCTACAGCAACGAGGACTTCTTAGAGTATAGTGGGGGCTTCCCACCTTCACGGATCGAACCCCAGTAGGCAAATTACAGTCATGATCAACTTCAGTGTACATTAAAAAAATCAATGACCAACTCTTTCCAGATGTTCAGATCTTGTGATGTTTGTATCCTATTGAGAATATCATGTAAAATTGCTGGCCTCTATTTGTAACTAGAATTCTGAAAGAAGTGATCATTCATCTTCCACCTGTACAACCAGTTGGTCTTCTCGCGGAGAAGACAGTGTATGGACTCGTTTTTTGAGTGATTGGGAGGATATGAGGGCCACCACGAACACCTGGAACTTCCTGGACTGCCAGTTCTGGCTTGCCTGCTACTTCGCATGGTCTTCATCGCTCGCCATGTCTCGTGAATCTTGCCTATGAGCGTAGGCAGCTTCTGCTTCTGATGAGACAGAAAGAAGAGAGTTGGGTCATATTCACATATGCGATCTGCCATTTTGGGCGTTCTCCAACGGGTGCTGTGCTATTAGAAGAGGTTACCTTCCTCTGCCAACTGCAGCAACATGTTTCCGCCCTTCATTTCTATTCTTCCACCTATGCAAAAAGGCTCCGAATTTGGTAAGTTTCTTCAGGCGGGGGAGCTTTGCGTAGGACTCCACACGAGGCATGGATTCTCCACATCCCCTTGCCCATCCCTAGAAACGACTGAGGGGACGTAACGACCATGACCCGCAATGTAATGATGAAGACTCCATAGCCGATGGCTTGCTAAGTGCTCCTCTCTCAGATTTGAGAGAGAGTAGGGAAAAGAGGGCAACTCAATCAAATAATTGTTTATTACTAACTCAAATAAGAGTCAATAACGCTAAATTAACTGGATATATAATTGTATAAAATGATTAATAAGTAAGGCAAATAAAAATGGTAATTTGAACTGATATAACGTGGTACGTTATGTAAAAAAAATGGCTATTCTATATAATGGGTAAACAAAAGGTGTTACTATTATGGGTCATGAAAGTAGTTACAATGGAAGAAGCTTTCTGTCGAAAGATCTAAGAACAGCTGGTAATTTAATAGCCAAATAATCCAAATAAACATTGGTAAATAACTCAAATAAGCCTTAATAATGTAAAACTAATTGGAATATGAAAAAAATTTGGCGATCGCTCTAATTGACTTGATGATTTTCAAAATTAGTTGGTAGAAAAAGTTGGTTAGTACGGCAAATGAAAGTGATACCTCAATAGAAAAAGTTGGTGAATATAATAACAACAAATAAATACTACTAAGCAACTCTATTGATAACCTTAAACTATTTAACAATTTAAGAAAAGTAAGTCACACAAATAAAGCTTCAGAAATTATTTATAGTTGGTAAATTTAAGTTGTGGGCGGAAAGGTAAATAAAAATTGGTAAAGGATGAGAGAAAGCTTTTTTTTTTTTTTTTTGGGGTCAAAGATTAGATAAGTTGGTATTTAAAAAAAAAAAAATCCCAATTAAATATTAGTAACTAACTCAAACATGAGTTGATAATGCATTATTAGTTGGTATTTGAAAAGTTGATAATCACTTTAATTGAGATTTGTGATTATAAAAAGAGTTGATAGTAGGGGTATGCAACTAGACTGTTGCTATCTGGGAACTAGATCAAACTGCCCAAAAACCACATGTCCAAGAATCGATTCCGTTGGAACTAGTCTGAAAACAGGTTACAAATTTTTTGAACCGGTTGAAACTTGTTCGGAAAAAGCCATAAAACGAGCACAACAGGGATCTATGTAGGGTGGGGTCGAGTTCAAAAATGAGATTGAGCTTCTATCAAGAGTAGGATTGTTGTTTTTGGCGGACAGAGATTTTTGTTGTTCTTTTACTTTGAATCGTTTTGTTGCTCTAACATCATATGATTTTGCTATAAAAATGAACCAAAAAGAGGGGAAAAGGAAACAATTTCTTGAGTAGATCTTGGAACCAAATTAAAAATAGAGTCCATTTATGACCCATTTATACTTAATGTAAATTTTCCGACCCATACTCCACTTGGAACAACCCATATTAATAAAATATTTTCATATTTAACCAAATTTAGAAAAAACTTATTCTTATGTTTTTTTAAAGATTATATTACTAAAATAGTTTTATACAACACAAATTTAATGGACAATTTTTATAATTTTTAAAATAATTATTTAAAAAAAATCGAATTTTAATTATTTTTATTTTTTAAAAATAAAATTTTAATTATTTTTATTTTTTTAAAATAAAATTTTAATTATTTTAATTTTAATTTTTAAATATATATATTTTTTATTATTTTTTCCTTTTTTTCTTCTTTCGGCCTTCTTCGTCCTTTGTGGCTGGTCAACAACGGCGGGCCGACTAAGCAAGGTCGAGCCTTGAGCTCACCCGACTCACCTATGCGGTCTGAGCTTGAGGCACACTAGATCCGACGAGCTTGAGTCTCGCCAAATCGGGCGAGGCTCAAGCCTCAACCGGCCCGGCGGCGAGGCCTCCGCCTCACCGGCCGAAGAGGCTTAGCCTCGCCTTGGCGAGTTCGAGGCTCGGCCTCAACATGGCTCGAGCGAGCCAACGAGATCCAATGCCCCGGTGAGGTTGTCGGCCAAAAGGAAGAAGAAGAGACTCGAGCCTCGCCCGAAATAAGGCAAACTTCGAGTCCCACAAAACAAAAAATATATTTTTTGTTTTAAAACGGCCTCACCGTTCAACAAGCTCGAGGCTAACTAGCTCAATAGATATCTTAGTTAAATAAAACTTGGTAATTGCTCTAAAAAAGTTGATGAATTAACTCGTAAGTAAGAAAAATAAAAATTGGTAAATTAAACTATAACAAATAAAAGTTGCTAAGCAACTCAAAAAGAAGAAAGAAAAAAATAAAATAAAAATAATTATAATTTCGGTTTATATATATATATAGTTAAAGAATTAACTCAAATGAGAATTTAATTGAAGTTGCTTAAATATATATTGAGAGAGATTGTGAGGTTTTGGGTGAAAATAAATAAGTTCATTTTTAATGGGTTAATAAATGGGTCTTAAATGGGTGTGATTGTATTTAGACTATCTTGAGAGATCATAACCCATTTAAAATTCATATATCTCACTCTCTTTATTTTTAAAACCTATTATGAGTGTCATCATGTAGTACTTAGTCCTTGACTACAAAGCTTTTTCATTGTCATGTAGCATTTAGGAAATTTGATTTCCTCAATACAAACACATATCATCTTTCAATAGTCAAAGAGAGGTTTGTTGAATCATCCCACAAGTACCGAGCACTCTATCCATCTTTATACAATAAATGGGTCATCACTTCATATGTCAATTATTCTTACCTTGACTACTCATTAACGACCCATTTAATCATAAATGGGTCCGTAAATGGGCCGAGTACCCATTTTGACACCTCTATTCAAGAGTCCATCACAAGAATCTTGTCAGCCTTGTCGGTTTTTGTTCTGAGCACGGTGAAGAATTGCTAGTGTACGAGTTCCTTCCAAATGGTACCATCAAAGAGAGTCTCTCAGGTTTCTCCTCTCAAGTCTCTTATGTTGAGAAAGCATTCATGTGGAATTTAGGTTTTTTAAGAAAAAAATTCCTCGCTCATATCATCTGTGTTCACGACTACAAGTTTCGACTTGCAGGAAAGTCAGGAATCAGGTTGGATTGGGCAAGAAGACTTAGAGTAGCCATTGGTGCAGCCCAAGGTCTGGCTTATCTTCATGAGCATGCTAATCCTCCGATCATACATAGGGACATAAAATCAACCAACATCCTATTGGATGATCACTTGAATGCAAAAGTTGCTGATTTTGGTGTCTCCAAGCCCATGGGAGACGGTGAAAGCGGTCATGTTACCACTCAAGTCAAAGGAACAATGGTCAGTAATGAGCTTTAGTCTAACGTTAGATAGTCAAACTTTTCTCGGCAACACAGAAATTTTGCATGTGTTCCCTGATTCCTAAAACAATCCATGTTATTGAGAACCTAGTACTTGTCTGGAGAAGAAGTGCACTATTCAGGTTTTGGTCAGGAGTTTTCTTTAGAGAAAACAATATAAGAAAATTGTTCTTGTCAATTTGGATGATTACCATGATAATTTCTGCAGAATCATATGAGAGACAATTATTTACCGAAGTTATTGAGAAAAGGGTTATAGTGTTGGTCATTATTGTTTGTGTAGTTTTCTTGATGAGTGTCACATACAGATCGTGCTGTATTGTTGTGAAGGGCCACTTGGATCCTGAATACTACATGACGGAACAGCAGACCGAGAAGAGTGACGTCTATAGCTTTGGAGTATTGATGCTGGAACTCCTTACAGCCAGGAGGCCAATAGAGCAGGGCGGATACATTGTGAGAGAAGTGAGGGTCCTCATGGACAAGGACAAAGTTTGTTCAATATGCAGGAGAATCTCGACCCGGCCGTCAGTTCAGGCACGTCTTTGAAGGGTCTCGAGAGATTTGTGGAGTTAGCAATGAGATGTGTGGAAGAATTGGGAGTGGACAGGCCAACCATGGGAGAGGTGGTGAAGGAAATCGAGAACATCATGGTTTTCGCAGGTTTGAATCCAAAGGCCGAACTGGCGACCACTTCAGCCAGTTATGAGGAGGCGAGTAAGGGGTATTCCACACATCCCTGCAGCGACCAGGACTTCTTGGCGTATGGCGGGGGCATCCCACCTTCAAGGATCGAACCCCAGTAGGCAAATTACAGTCATGATCAGCTTCAGTGTACATTAAAAAAATCAAACTAGCATGTGTTCACGACTAACTCTTTCCAGATGTTCAGGTCTTGTGATGCTTGTATCCTGTGGAGAATTTAATCTGGTAAAATTGCTGGCCTCTATATGTAAGTAGAATTCCGAAGGAAGTGATCATTCATCTTGCACCTGTACAACCAGTAGCTCTCCTCGCGGAGAAGACAGTGTATGGACTCGCTTTTCGATTGATTGGGAGGATATGATCAATCATAGTATAGGAAATGTATTGGAGAATGTGTCATTTAGTGTGGCCGATGGGAGAATTCACCATTCCTTGACATGTGATCGGCTCGATCTGACGGAACTTCAGAGTCTTTCCAAACTAACTGCACTTGCTGCGCAAGACTCCCGAGATTTTATTGTGTCGATGTTACAGTGTTATTTTTCCGTCATAATTAGATGATGTGAGGCACAAGAAAGTTGACTTGAAGCTAGATCTTGTGCATCTGAGACTGGCTAGATTGCTTAATTTTTTTTTTTTTTGACAAAGATTGCTTAAATTTACATCCACTATAATTTGACCTGGCGTGACTTTGGTACTTGTGAACGAAAGAATCTTTTCTTATTAATGTGCAATGATTAGAAAACTTTGACCTCAGATACATACAGTACCAAGTCATTAGACTTTGTGCAGATCTAGCTCTGCATTCACATTATACTCCCTTTCTAATTTCTCTCTTTTGTTTGATGAACACTCCGTTTCAACCATTTCACACATGTACGGCGAGACCTATGATGGAGAAACTCGACCAGGGTTAATACCATTAAGAATTTCAAACTAGCATCCCATAACACATTCATCTTAAACTGATTTTTATTTCACAAAAAATTTCAAAATGGTACCTTCATGACACATTCATCCCAATTAATTTCCATCTCATAAAAAAATCCTAATTTGGTAATTTCGATCCAAATTTATTCTCCGTTAAAATGCATGAATGTGAACACAGTTGGATTTTTCAAGTTACATTTGTTGTTCTTCATGTTAAATTAGTCTTATAGTCATTTGCCATGTGTATTGACACATACATTTTAACAGAAGATTGGACAGAAAAAAGATTTGGATTAGGGTATTTTGGGTTATTTTGGTGAGACGAAAATTAGTTTAGAGTAAATGAGTCATAAGGCACAAGTTTGAGATTTTTTATAAGGCAAAAATTCAGGGTATCAATTTGCGATTTTTTATAGCTGACCCTTGTAAATATCTGCAGAAACTTTCTTGCCAGAAATATTCTTTAATTACAATTGCGAATACAATACCACTTTTCTCTTATTTGCTGGAATTACAGAGTGCCCCTTGAGTTATGATGCTACATCAAATGACAAGTAATGAAATCAAACGCTCTGCTACATTCTTGTTTTTTCCCATTACATGAATTGGTCCTGTTAATCTTGTCTAACATGGGGACACGAACGCAAAGTACTTGGCATGATGTTATTGTAAACAAAAACAAGAAGTCAAATTTGAAATTAAGGAAAAAAGGAACAAGGAAAAGAGAGCAAGATTTGGTTGCTCGTGTGTTTTGAGTGGAGTGGATCAACTGATCTAAGTCCTGGGCTTTTCCAGGAGGGCGGAGAAGTACCACTCGTTCCCTCCGCGATCGACCTTCCTGCCGACGTTCCACCTCACCCTCTTGAACCCGACCCGGTCGAACATCGGCACGTACGTCCCGTTCAGCTGCGGCCCAAGGCAGAAGAAGTGATCGAGCCAGAATAGCCCGCCCGGTCTCAGCACCCGGTAGATGTCGTACAGAGTGAACTCGAGCATCGAGTCGGGGATCCAGTTGCTCAGGACGTGCATGGAGTGCACTATGTCCAGCGTGTTCTCGAAGAAGGGCAGCCTCTGCGCGACGGTCATGTGCATCGAGAGCAGGCCCCTGGACGCGATGAAGTTGTTGAAGGGGCCGTCGTAGTTCATCGTGGTCGTGACGATGGTCACGTTCCGTTCCCTCATCCTGGCCGCGAACGTCCCGCTCCCTCCCCCAATGTCTAGGCCAATCCGAATGGTGCCCCGCGGCCTGGTGGCCAGCACCTGATCCATCCCGTAGTCGAGATTGCCGTTGTCGAACATCCACCGGTGCTTCTCCCGTCCCTCCAGGTGGAAACAGTCCTTGCAGTCGAAGACCCCGGGCTTGTCCCTCCGGTCGATGAGGCACTGGTAGCTCTTGCACTGGTATGCGTCCCATGCGATGCTGTTGTCGGGCGGGGTGGTCCACAGGGACTGCGGGAACGGGATCGGCTCTGCGGAATTGGCCGGAGTCTTCGGGTGGCATCTCCTCCTAGGGAGAGGCTCGCATCCCTTGACCATGAGCTTCTGCGACAGGGCGTCGTCGACGGGGCACTCGGCCCCGACCTGGTACGCCATGTACTCGGCCAGCTCCTCCCTGAACATGAGGCAGGCGGCTCCCACGGGCGGGAGCACCACGTCCGAGCCGACCCTAGGGGAGTTGCCGAGCGGGAGCTTTTGGGGGCCGATGGCCAGCCTCAGCTCCTCCGGCAAATTGGTGGCGCTGAAGAGGTTGGCGCGGTAGTTGGTTTGGTCGGTCGACGAGCGTTCTTGCTCGTTGAGGCGGGCGAGCTGGGTGAGGAGGGATTCGATGAGGGCGTTGGCGGAGGTGAGGTGCTCGTGGAGCTCGGCGATGCGGGAGTGAGTGGAGTAGAGCTGGGTGCGCGTGAAGTTGAGGTCGTCGATGAGAGGGGCGGTGTCGCAGGAGGAGAGCGGCAGGGAGAGCTGCTGGGTGTAGCGGGATATCTGGTTGAGGTCCAGCCGAGACGGCCCCCCGCTGGTGAAGATGTAGACGGCGAGGACGTTGACGACGATGATGAGGGCCACCACGAACGCCTTGAACTTCCTGGACTGCCGGATCTGGCTCGCCTGCTTCTTCGCGTAGTCTTCGTCGCTCGCCATGTCTCCCGACTCCTGCCCGCGAGCGAAGGCTGCTTCTGCTTCTGCTTCTGACGAGACAAGGAAGAAGAGAGTTGGGGAGGTGCGTATGAAGGAGAGTGAAAAGGATGGGGCGGAATGCGGTTCGAGGAAATGAACTCTGCATGCAGATGAGATTTATCCACATTCACATGTGCGATCCGCCATTTCGGGGGCTGCGCTATCAGGAGAGGTTACCTTCCTCTCCAAACAACTGCAACATGCTTTCGCCCTTCATTTCTGCTCCTTCCACCTACGCAAAATGGCTTCCGAATATGGTAACTTTCTTCGAACCGGGGGAGCTTTGCGTAGGACGAGGAACTCCTCTCAGTTCCTTTTGGGGTTGTTAGATACTGGACAGGAACATGTCCTTTTATGGAGGTTAGGGTAGATTTCACTTTTGCCACTTATGACTTCTGGTGGCCCATGCTCTGTCATCTTGTCACAATTCTTTCCTCCTACCATGCATCAATGGAAACTTTTAGTACATCCTACGTTTCCATTCCGAACCAAAAAGAAAATAATCGAAAGACCGACGACGGTTGATGAACGCACCACCGTACATTTCTAAGTCCTCGGATATCGGCAGTCTCATCGGTAATAAGTGAATCAACATGGACATTTAACTTCAACCCCACTAAACTTTTCAACTTAAATGCCCAATTGCAGTTTCCCCAAAAAAATATGAAAACTTCAAAGCGCCAACAGTTTCGAGCCAAACGGGAAATAAACAGTAGGTAGTCTTTGACTTGGAATTTTTCACCATAAATTTGAAAAAAATAAAAATTGTCTCGAGAAGTGCAAACAGATGCTAGACCCCTCAGGTACGTCGTTCCAAAGGATGCCAACCCATGCTTAGATTTTCCAATCCGATTTGCACTCAATCTCCACGCAGGGGAAGCTTCTTCGCCAATAGTCCACGGGCATTTGAGTATTCTATTGCAACCATCCTTTGGCGTTTTACTCTGCAAAGTCCAACTCCACATGCCTCTCCGCCGGAGAGCAATTAAAGAAGACATGAGAAGCCAACTTTCCGGTATTTGTGCATTTGTACCAAACTCTTTGGTAGGCAGGACTCGTGAAGGTGCACTCCAAATGCATGAATGCAAAGTAGTCGGTGGTGCTTTGATCAAGTCGGCAAAACACAAGAATAGGACAAACAATAACCCTGCAAAACCATCTACACAGAATAGTAAGAGTTAGATGAGCCGTAGTACCCATCGGAAGTCGAAACTATGCTAGCATGCATCTTCATCATTGTTCTATATCGTAAGATAAAATTGTCGATATTTTCGACATAGAAAGAAAAGTGCACTTTTGAGTCTAAGTATTACATCTCTATATCGCTAAATTAAGTTGAAAAAAAAAATTGAGATTTCCTTCATCTTACTCCTCCCAATAATGCCTAGATAGTTATGACAAAATCATTGACATATACTGATCCAACTGCCAAAACAAAAACATGTAATTCGAGATCATAGATAAAAACATTTGTCGTATTTATAAATTTAAAACAAAATAAATAGTGGGATTTTGATAGTTCAATGATTGATGTTGGGGACTCTAAATGTCCATCACAAACGTCCATGAAATAGTAATAGCCTTGTAATATGACTAAATGAATATTAATACAATGAACATAATGCAATGCATGGAACATAATGCAATGCATGTTTAGGCAGCAGCTATTTAAATGGGAAAAGCCTGTTTTTTTTTCTAATAATGAGTAGAGACCCATTTTAGCAATCTATAATCTTAGGTGGCAAGTTTTAAGGCAACACTTAGAGAAGACTCTGTAATAATATGACAAGCCAAACCTAAGAAGGGAATTGCTTATCCAAATTCGCTAAAAGAAGTTTGGAATATGGGATGCTCTGGAAACCATATCTTTTTCGATTATTTTCCATGAATTTTTTTTTTCATTTTAAATTATTCTAGTGGATTGTTACTTCTCTTCTCTTCCATATATATTCGATTACCAAATTGTCAATGCGTGTAGTGGGTTTGCATTTTAGCAAAAGATCCAATTACCAATTTTTATAATTACGTTTTTATATGTTCTTCCCTAGTCAGCTTTAGAGGCGTGCCCTCAAATAAATTTGTGATAAGATAATGGAGTCAAAGGAAGCTACTTTTGCAAGGATCTTCAAGTTTTAGCATTTGAAAAACTCGACCTCAAGCCAATTGTGTTGACCAAATTTGAGTCTTCAATTCGGGTTTGACATCTTAGCAAGTCGAAGTTGAATATACGGTTCATAGAATCAGTTAAAAGTAAGAATGACTCCAGATGGAAATATTTACATCGAGAAGTTTATTTTCCGAAATTGGTTCCCCCAACCAATTATTTTGCTTATTTCGCATAACCAATTTTGTCATCTAAAAAGAAAGTTTTCTTACTTTACATCAAATGACTGTTATGTCAAAGTTGTTATCGTTCTTCTCCAGTTAGGTTTGACTGCTTCTGATTATTAAAATACATAATCACATACTAATATACGGAATCATTGAATATACTAAATATATCTCTAACAGTATAATTTTTGCTCACACAAGGTAGAAGCTTGAGATATATTCTTAAAATCCCAATTGCACGATTTAATACGCTACAAACTTCGGGTTTAGACAACTCTCAAACTTTTGCGGTCGAACCAAATCACCTTATGAAAGTGAGTAATGAAAATTTTGTACATATTATAGTCATCTTTGCTATGGAGGAAGTAGGAGAAATATGGAAGACGGGTTTTGACTGCTTTCACCTTTAAATTCGAAACAACTTTGAGATTAGTGCATTAAATAATTGTGGTTTCCAGTTCTTCTCTCTTTGCGTGAAGCATGGAAGCGGTTGAAGCTGCGAAAACATCCCCTACATCAGAAATCGAAGATGGGGACTTTTGCATTTGTTACGCTATGTTGTGGTCACTTTATTGTGGATAAATAATTGAAATTAGAAGCTTACAAGTCAAGCAAGGATAGTCAACCAGGACGAGGGTGTGGCAAAGTCAAACCCACTCAAACGAGAATCCTCTCCAGTCGCAAAAGATTATGGATGCCCACAATGTATGTGGCACTTTAAACGGGCCCCTTTCCTATGAAGCCCTTCCTCATCAACTCCATCGAAAATTCGGTCCATCATTGGTTGTTGATCGTCCCCACCATCGATCAGTCATGTAAGTCCCAATCGAGCCTCCCTCTATTGACAATTCACACAACGTTTTCTTTCTTGACATAAAATCTCACGAAATTCTTGATTTTGCTGTCCAAAGCCCATTCCCAAAGCCAAACCAAATGGGGCCAGAATCGGTCCAAATGCATTGGAGTTGGGCGTATATTTAGGGGTTTGGACTTTTGAGGAACACTAGGTGGCCTTGGGCCGCCATGAATCTACACTTTAGTAATCTCTCCTGCCTTTTGGGCCCTTGCCCAGACATTGGGACTCATAAGCCTTTGGACTCCATATGTTTCTTTCAATCTATGCGGTTCAGCTCGAGATGGAGCTAGCGGGTACTTCCTGGCGCTTGTAGCTAGACCCATCAAAGTAGGTTATTGACCCATTTTTTAACTTATACAAGTGTTAATTAAGTCATAAATTAATTAGTTATACTAAGTAAATGAGTCATAAATTGGTTTAAACATAATATGAATGTTAAATGAGTCATATACAGATTTACAATTTATTTAAACTTACAATCCAGTTCTATGACTCTCTTTTCATTTCTTATCCCATTTTCTCCATCTCGCCTTGCTCTTTCCACATTTTCATCTCAATTTGGATATTATATTTCAATGATCAGGTTAAATATGAAAGTGTTTTAATAACATGAATCGGATTGAATATGAGTTAAGTATGAATTGGATCGGATATAAATTACTCAATTTGTATCGCATGAAAATGTAAATCCAATGGTTGAAATAGTTGTTGAGTTTCATAAGATGCATGTTCGATCTTTCAACAGATATGGATGTAGTGTTTTATTTGTGGTAGAAATAATTGTGTCCAAAAATTCTTGTAGAGTGAGTAAAGATGCAAGTGGAGTTTGCATTTGATAAGGTTGACGACCATGGACAAGAGCTCTTGAGAGGCTGTAAGAAAGTAGCAGCGACATTGATATCAAGCTTTAATGATGTGATTGTGATTTAACTTATACATCAAGCCAAGATGGATATTTGTTAAGCTATTTAAGTAAGGATCCTTGTGCACGTTGGTGCCCAAGGTGGTGTTGAACTTTTTGAGCGTGAGAAGGGGGCATAAAACTAGGAAATCGGGGTCTGACTTTGACCAAGGGCTTTGCTTGTTTTATATTATAAAATATTCCTCTCTCTCGTCTCGTCAGATGGCAAATGTTGTGGGCGTTCGTGCCCTGAGCGTGTAAAGAAGGGGTGGATTTCATCAAGTGGAAAATGCCATCATCGAAAATGGCATCGAAGAGAGGGTCTGAGTCTACGAGTCGCCAAGGTATTCTTGTGCTGAGAATTTCATGTATTCTTGAAAGAAAGTTTTGTACGAAATTATGCGAGGCTCAATACTATAAAGTAGTTCGGGCACTTCAAGTAACAAATCCAGACAACAACAGTCATGAGCTTTTGAATGGAAGCATATGAAGTAATTCGTGCACTTCAATCCTTTGCTAATACTGAATTTGCAAAATTTCAGCGGGGTAAAACTCCTCAGAGCGTACGATCGAACCTGCGTCGTACGCCTTGCCAACCCCAGATTATGATACAAGAAGTAAAGTTCTGGTGACATCTTCTGGTGACATCTAAGCTCAAGGAAGAAATGCAACAAAGGAAGCAAGTCGATCTATGAGGACTGTGTAAAAGCATGAAATTCATGTCCTGGGCTTCTCCAAGAGGGCGGAGAAGTACCACTCGTTCTTCTGCGGCCCCCGGTCGACCTTCCTCCCGGCGTTCCACCTCAGCTTCTTGAACCCGACCCGCTCCATCATCGGCACGTACGTCCCGTTCAGCTGCGGCCCTTCGCAGAAGAAGTGGTCGAGCCAGAACAGCCCGCCTGGCCTCAGCACTCGGTATATGTCGTACAGCGTGAACTCCAGCATCGTGTCCGGGATCCAGTTGCTCAGCACGTGCATCGAGTGCACGATGTCCAGCGTGTTCTCGAAGAAGGGCAGCCTCTGCGACACGCTCATGTGCATCGAGATGAGCCCTCGGGACGCGATGAAGCTGTTGAACGGGCCGTCCAGGTTCATCGTGGTGGTCACGATGGTCACGTTGCGCTCCCTCATCCTGGCCGCGAACGTCCCGCTCCCTCCCCCGATGTCTAGGCCAATCCGAATGGTGCCCGGTGGCCTGGTGGCCAGGACCTGGTCGATCCCGTAGTCGAGGATGCCGTTGTCGTACATCCAGCGGTGCTTCTCCCGGCCTTCCAGGTCGAAGCAGTCCTTGCAGTCGAAGTAGCCGTGCTGCTTGTTGCGGTCGACGAGGCACTTGTAGCTCTTGCACGTGTACGCGTCCCACAAGACGCTCGAGTCGTGCGGCGTCGTCCACAGGGACTGCGGGAACGGGGTCGGCTCCACGTACTTGGCCAGAGACTTCGGATGGCATCGCCGCCGCGGGAGCGGCTCGCACCCCTTCAGCAAGAAGCGCTGCGCGAACACGTCGTCCACGGGACACTCGCCCCCGACCTCGTACGACATGTACTGGGCCAGCTCCTCCTTGAACCTCAGGCACGCGACCCCCACCGGCGGGTGCAGCATGTCGGACCCCATCCTCGGAGAGTAGCCGAGCGGGAGCTTGTGCGGGGCCACGGCCAGCTTCACCTCGTGCGGGAGATCATCACCGTCGTGCGGGCGGCCGCGGGAGCGGGCGAGCTCGGCGAGGAGGGCCTCGACGAGGGAGTCGGAGGAGGCGAGCTGGCGGTGGAGGTCGGAGACGCGGGAGTGGGTGGCGGCGAGCTGGGCGCGGGTGGAGTTGAGGTGGGCCAGGAGGGAGGTGTCCCAGGCGATGGGGAGGGAGAGGCGGCGGAGGTCGAGGCGAGAAGGTCCCGAGGCGAGGAAGTAGAAGGTGAGGAGGTTGGTGAGGAGGACGAACGCCGCCATCTTGAGCTTGAACTTGAACGCGGCCGCCCTCGGAGACGGCGGGGGTTGGTAGTGGGACTGCTTCTTCGGACTGTCCGCAGCTCCCATCGCCGTCTCGATCGGTACGAATCTCTCTCCTTCTCTTCTCTTCTCTTCTCCTCCTTCTGATAGAAACGAGAGGAAGTGAAGTGAAGTGACAGTGCGAGGGAGTGAGAGCAAGCAAGGACTAGGAGTTGGGAAGTATTCAAAAGGGGAACGCAGGACGAGGCATTTAAAAAAGGTAAAATCTTTGATGGATCCGGTGCATGGGACTTCGTTCATTGTGATCCGGCGTTCGGGGCATGCGATCGGCTTTTATTAAAATGATAGAAAGGAAGAAAGACGGTGATGTATCCAAATAATAAAGAAAGAGATGCCGTTCGTCATGAAAAATCAGTACGGCGGATCTCAATCTCGTTCGCTCCAATAAATGCAGTTGCTAGACCCAAATTTGTCAACCCTTCTCCTTGAATTCCTCCCTGGAGAGATACTGGTCTGCACTCCCCCACCTCCTTTCCGAGTTCTCCATGCACTAGACTCATATTTCAGAGACATTTTTTTACGAGACCAAAGAAAATAAAGGCGTGTTTGTTTGTGTTTCTTTTTAAAATGTGTTCCAGGATTATTTCTGTTCGGAGAATAATTTTTGATCAAAAAGACGCGTTTGGTAAATTTATTCCGAGAATAAAAAATAAATAAAAACACGTTTATTTTTTGTTTCTTTTAATTTTTTAATATTTTTATTTTCTTTTTTTTTTTTTCTTTTTTTCTTCTTTTGGCCGGTCGCCGACCATGGCCGGCGACCGGCTAACAAGGGCCGGCGGCCTCGCCTTGGCCGGGCGAGCTCGGGGCGCCCAGGATCCGGCCAGGCCGAGCCTCGCCGGGCCCGAGCCTCGCCGGGGCCGGCGGCCGCCAAAGAAAAAGAAGAAAAAAAAAAAAAAAAAAAATAGAAGAAAAGAAATGAGAGAGAAAATTTGTTCTTCAAAAGTGTTTCTGGAACAAAAAAATAACTTTTTTTTGTTTCTTATTTCTGTTTTTGTTTCTTATTTCTTTCTAATTTTGTTCCCAGAACAAAATATATTTTGAATAAAAATGTAAACAAACACGTTTACGTTCTTAAATTTGTTCATAAACAAAAAAGAAACACAAACATGCAGGCCCTAAGTTTCTAAATAGTTTCTACGAACATTTGGTTCAACTTTGGGAAATGGCTTTGCATTTCCCCAAGTATATTTAGAAGAATGGGCATTTGGTGAATCTTTGAAGTGTTTGGGAATTCTTATTTTGGTGTAGCATTTTGCAAAATAGTTTTGAGGTGAAAAGAAAAAGGAAAAAAAGAAAAGGAAAAAGGAGGAGGAGATGTTCTTGACGCAGAGGAGGGGGAGTGGGTGGGGAAGGCGGCCGGTGGGCCGTGGTGGTGGGGAGGCGGCGGGTCGCACGACCCACGCACCGCCGTCCCCGTGGGTCGCGTGGCCTCGGGCGGCCGGATCTGGCCGGGCCGAGCACCGCTCGCCTGTCGCGTGGGTCGCGCGACGCCGACCGAGGCCGCGACCCATGCGACGGCGGTGCTGGCGACCGGATCTAGGCGGCCGAGCACCGCTCAGCCGTGGCGTGGGTCGCGCGACGCCGCGACCCACACGACGGCGGTGAGTGGCGACTAGATCTAGGCGGGGCGAGCACCGCTCGCCCGTGGCGTGGGTCGCGCGACGCCACCCGAGGCCGCGACCCACGCGACGTCGGTGCGTGGCGACCGGATCCGGGCGGCCGAGCACTGCTCGGCCCGTGGCGTGGGTCGCGCGACGCCGCCGAGGCCGCGACCCACGCGACGGTGCGTGGCGACCGGATCGGGCGGCCGAGCACCGCTCAGCCCGTGGCGTGGGTCGCGCGACGCCGCCGAGGCCGCGACCCACGCAACGGCAAAGTGCGTGGCGACCGGATCAGCCCGTGGCATAGGTCGCGCGACGCCGCCCGAGGCCGCGACCCACGCGACGGCGGTGCGTGGCGACCGGATCAGCCCGTGGCGTAGGTCGCGCGACGCCGCCCCGAGGCCGCGACCCACGCGACGGCAAAGTGCGTGGCGACCGGATCAGCCCGTGGCGTAGGTCGCGCGACGCCGCCTGAGGCCGCGACCCACGCGACGGCGGTGCGTGGCGACCGGATCAGCCCGTGGCGTAGGTCGCGCGACGCCGCCTGAGGCCGCGACCCATGCAACGGCGGTGCGTGGCGACCGGATCCGCTCGGCCCGTCGCATGGGTCGCGCGACCCAGGCGACGCCGCTGAGGTCGCGACCCACGCGACGGTGGTGCATGGCCATCGCGGTGTGTGGCGACGGTGGTGCGTGGCCACGGCGGTGTGTGGCGACGTCCGTGCGTGGGCGACCAGCTCCGGCCGGTTGAGCTCCGCCGGCCGGGCTTTGGTCTTGAAGAAACGAGGGAGACGGGGAAGACGATGAACAGTTGTTTTTTAGGGTAAAACAAGAAAACTCAATTATTAGTGAGGGCAATATTGGAAGAAAAAAAATTCATTAAACCCCCCTCCAGCATTCCAGAGCATTCCAAATGCTAGCATTCCCCCAAGTATACCTCCAAATGCTGAACCAAACGGCTGAAATTTTTCCCAAGGGGCTTTCGGGGCTGAAAGCCCCTTGGGAATGCTGAACCAAACAGCCCCTACACCATGTTGCCTTTCGTTCGGCCCCTTCACCCACAAAAGAAAAAAAAAAATAGAAGAGATCTCTAGCATAACCGTATAACGGTACCATAGTTGAATAGGTCTCCTCATGATTTTTATATTTATTTTGCCATTCATAAAATTTATTGTCAACATTCAAATGTGATACTATTACACGTGGTTATATGATTATTTCTCAAAATATGAGATAGAGCGCGGATTTTGTGGGCTTGATCAGTCGTCATTCCTCGATTTAGCGCTGCTAACTCTCGTCTTTTCTCTCTCCCTCCCCATCCTCTTTCCCCTCTCTCTCTCTCTCGGCAACGTTCAAGCTTTCTAGAGGACGGAAATGGAAGCCATGAGGACAATCGGTTGGCTCAATGAAGAACAGAGACCACTGATGCTCATAGGAGCGGTGTTCGCCGCAGTTTCACTCAAGGTCGGCCTCGATCCACAATTTGCCATACTTTCCACCTTCCCGGTTATCACGACGATTTTCCTTCCTTCCTTTAGCGCCGTGTCATTGCTGCTAACAGGCCTCCCTTCGAGGCACGCAATCTTTCTCTTGACAACAAAGGTGCTACTCTATGTAGCCGTTGGATCTTCGGCCTTCGCTTATGTCCATGTGGTAAGAGCCACCGCACCCGAGTATTTGGCCAACAATGTAGAATACTGGATGAAGATATGGGCGGGAGTGGTGATCACGTTCTTGGTGGCGTATCATTCAATGGAATGGCTGCCAAACACCATTTTGACAATCAAAAAATGAGTCTCGCCGGCAAGGAAGATCTGCTGCCCAGCCGTCAGCATCACCTCATTCACCTATCTATATAATAATTATCCCTTTAAGTTGATCTTTGATTCCATTAAATTCCTGAATAGTAAATGAATCTAAAATCTTGTCTTGCCTTAATTTCCTGGTTATGTCTCTTTAATCTGAAAACTGTACTGATATGGCGCCAACATTGTGAAATTTATACCACCCACCTGGGTGGCGCTGCTAAGGAGTTCGATTCCTATTACCCGGTGGCACATGTATGATGGCTAGCACATGTTACCCTCAAGGTTTACTCCCATTACCTCGGGCTTTTCGGGCTGTCCGTGTTGGTGTGCAGTTCCGTTCTTTGTGAAATTTATTTATGCGATTTGTCATTTCGGGCGTTCTTCAATGTGGCCTGTGCTACCAGGAGGAGAGGTTACTTCCTCTCCAAACAATTGCAACATGCTTTCGCCCTTCATTTTTGCTCCTTCCACCTACGCAAAATGGCTTCCGAATTTGGTAATCAGACGCCCGGGGGGGAACTCCTCTCAGTTCCTTCTGGTGTGGTTTGATACTGGACAGGAACATGGCCTTTTATGAAGCTTAGGGTAGATTTCACTTTTGCCACTTATGGCTTCTGGTGTCCCATTCTCTGTCATCTTGTCACAATTCCTTCCTCGTACCATGTATTAATGGAAACTTTTAGTACATCATGCATTTCCATTCCAATCAAAACGAACATGATCGAATGACCCAGCGATGACCATAGATGAATACACCGTATGTACATTTCTAAGTTCCCTATAGTAGGTATCGGTAGTCTAATAAGTAACAAGTGAATAGGCATGGACATTTATCTTCAACCCACTAAACTTTTCAACTTCAACGCCCGAAGTGCAGTTTCCCCTAAAAATATATATGTATACTTCAAAGAGCCGACATTTTACAGCCAAACAGGACATGAACGGTAGGCAGTCTTACTTGGAACTTAGCCATAAATTTAAAACAAAAAAAAAAAAAAAAAAAACAAAAAAGAGCCCGTCTCGAGAAGTGCAAATAGATGTTGACCTCTCTAGTACGTACGTCGTGACAAAGAATGCCAACCAATTCTTAAAATTTCCAATCCGATTTGCACTCAATCTCCACGCAGCGGTAGCTTCTTCTCCAATAATCCACGGGAATCCGAGTGTTCTATTACCGCCAACCTTTGGCTTTTCACCCTGCAAAGTGCAACTCCACATGCGTCTTCTCTGGAGAAGATATTAAAGAATACATGAGAAGCCGACTTTTCCGGTATTTGGGCATTTGTACCAAACTCTTTCGTAGCCAGGACTCGTGAAGGTTCAAACACATGAATACAAAGGAATTAGCCCAATGCATTGATCAAGTTCACAATCACAAAATAGGACAAACTAGAGGTGATTAGTTCAAGAGTGATAAGGTTCCGGTGTTGAAACTTGAAACTTACCATATTTTAATCGATTCCTAACTTTTAGATTTTAGAGCCTACCATATTCACTTGGAACCAATTATGGAACTTGCCTAGTTTTGGGCCCGGTTTTAGAGTCTACTGAAGAACCTATTTTATCTTTTTATTTCTTTTTTTTTTTTAGTTCATTTTTAGTTCATTTTTAGTTTTTGGGCCATAGTAATGAAACGATTCAAAGTAAAAAATAAACAACAGAAATCCTAATCCGCAAAAACAACAATCCATAAGACATGTATGCAGTCACATACAATTATAAATGATAAAAAGTTTAAACATATGACATAGAACATAGATTTTAAAACTCTATTTCCCATTCATCCATAAAAGTTTAAGGTAAGAAGAAAGACCGGTGGGGAGTTTTGAGGATGGACAGAGGACGAAAGATTGCTGAGATTAGAATTTATGGGAGAATGAAATTAAGATTTTGGTTTTTTAGCTTATAAAACCAGTTCTGAAACCGATTTCAAAAGAGGGTGGTTTAGTCTAGTTCCTTGGTAGTTATTCACTCGAACCTATTTCTAGACCGGTTATAACCAGTTCAAAAAATTTGGAATCTGTTCCCAAACTAGTTCCAAAGACCTATTTTTTAGACGATCTGGTCCGATTCCCAAGTAAAATCGGTTTGGTTGCACACCCTTAGGACAGACAACAATAATCCTGCAAAACCATTGATAGAGAATAGTAAGAGTTAGACGAGCTATAAAGCCTGTCGAAAGTCGAAACTATGCTAGCATGCATCTTCATCAACGTTTTATATTGTAATGTAAAATTGACGATATTTTCAACGAGAAAGAAAATTCACTTTCAAGTCTTTTTATTATATCTCGGAATCACTTAAATTAATTTGAAGAAAAAAAAGAATTGAGATTTCCTTGGTCTTACTCCCCCAATAATGCTTAGATAATTATGACAAAATCATCCAAACATACTAATCGAACTGCCAAAATAGAAACGTGTACTTCGAGATCGTAAAGGAAAACATTTAACGTACTTATCGATTTAAAATATATATATAGAGAGTTTTTGATGGGTCAATGATTGATGCTGGGGACTCTTAAATGTCCATCACAAAAGCCCATGTAATAGTAATAGCCTTATGATATGGCTAAATAAGCATTAATGGCATGGGCAGAACGCAAGGCATGTCTAGGTAGCGGCTACTTTTACGGAAAAAGCACTCAGACCTTTTTTTTTAATAATGAGGAGAGACCCATTTTAGCAATCTGTAATCTTATGTGGCAAGTTTTAGGGCAACACTTAGAGAAGATTTGTAATAATATTTTCGATAAAAAGATAGATCAAGTTGTCAAATGAAGACCAGACTTGATCAGTGAGATTGGTCGAGCCTCAAAATTCTCATCCAAGCCCCCATATGATTTTCTATATATGTTACTCCTCTCCTTTTATATTTACATTCAGTTATTCTCTCCTATTCCATTTACCTTCAGTTACCAAATTCTTCATGTGGATAGTGGGTTTGCATTTTTACAAAAAGATCCAATTACCAATCCATATAATTTCATTTTTATGTGTTCTTCCTTGATCAACTTTGGAGGCATGCCCTCAAATAAATTTGTGACAAGATAATGGAGTCAAAAAAACCTAACTTGTGCAAGGATCTTCTAGCATGTGAACAAACTCAACCACAAATCAATTGTGTTGACCAAATTTGAGTCTTTAATTCGGGTTTGAAATCTTAGCAAGTTGAAGTTAAATATTTCTTTTGGAAGAGGATGACTAATATTGCATATATGGATAGGACAAAAGCCTAAAAGCTATTGCTACTGTTCATCTTGGTGCTCTCAAGCTGCTCCCGCGTGCTATGTTCACCGGAAGGGGCTGCTGTTGGTTCCGATCAATCCAGCCATCCGGCGAGCCATTGTTTTGAAGGCGAGCCCCATCCAGAACTATTCTTCCCTTCACCGAGCGATTTCGCCTGGTATGTCTCCTCCTGTCAAGAATCGCATCACGCTCTTTTAGGGCTTCGATTATGCAGATCCGCCCCTGCTTCAAATGGCGTCTTCTTCGACTACGCCAGCTGGTTTATTGGGCAAAGGCCCTCAAGAAAACCCTAAAGATGGGTCTATTCCTTCCCCCCCTCGCCCCTCCCATGCTCGGTTCTCTTCGGTTGTTCGTGGTGTTCGTGGACGCTCGCGAAGTAGAGGACGTAGTCGAGCAAGGAAGTCTCGAGCTCTCCTGGGTAATATGCCCCCTTCCCCCCCTCTTCGAATGTTGATGGCTCCTCCACCTCATTGGGCCGAATGCTAAGAAAAATGGATTCCTGGTAGTGATTCGATCGCTGCCCCTGTTCGATCGTCCTTTGCCCAGCGTGAGCAAGGTGAAGCTCCGGTGGTTGGTGTGAGTAGAGTAGGGCTAATCCGTCAAGCCCCCTCCTCTGATGTTGCTGATCAACCTCCCACCCGTTCGTGGGCTGCTTTGTCACGCGTTCGGCTACTAAAGGTTACAGCCTTTCCTATATTCCGCCTGCTACCATTGATAATAAGGTTGTAGTGCAAATTTTTGATAAGATTCTGCAAGCTACTCACCCTAAATGGGATGATTACCTAGTTGGCTATTATATTGGGAAGAGACTCCCTTTTAGAATGACTGAGGATGCACTCAAGCATGCTTGGGGTAATCACCTAGTTGAAGTCATTGTTGCTGATCTGGGGTTTTATTACTTTCACATTCCTGACAAGGAGTTTAGGAGGAAAGTGCTAGAAGGGGGGCCAATTACGGTTGCCAAAATACCACTTGTCCTTCAGCAATGGCACCCTTTGATGAAACTTGAGAAAGAATGCCATAAATTAGTTCCAGTTTGGGTCCGCCTTAGAAATATTCCTGTTAATCTGTGGTCTGCTTATGGTATTAGTGCTCTTGCGAGTGCACTCGGTAAACCCCTCTATGTTGACAGCCATACTGAACAAATGGCTATGGTGGCTTATGCCCAGGTTTGTATTGAGATTGAAGCTTCAAGTTCCTTCCCTGAAGCTATTGAATTTCTGCTGAATGGAGACCCGAGATCAGTGGATGTCCAGTATGAATGGCTGCCGGTGCTCTGTCCCAAGTGCTGTACTTTTGGCCATAGATGTGCTGACCCTCAAGCACTTGGCTCCTCCAAAGTTGGTTCTAAAGTTTCTAAGGCCCCGTCGGCTCTTCCATCTAGTGAATGGCGAGAAGTTCGTGGAAAACAGAATGTTAGAATCCCTGATCCAGATGAAGCTCCCCCTCCTACTCGCTCGATTGCTCCTCCTCTCTATGGAATTGAAACTCGCCCTTCTGCACCGCAAGTGGTGGCTCCTAAGTTGGCAGCACCGGCGAAAAACAAGGAAGAAGCTCCTCCCCTCCTTCTTTTGACCTTTTCCATGGTACGTCCCTAGTCCCTCCTCTTATGGGCCAAGTAAATGTGCCTGAAAATATTATGCCGGAGTTGTCCTCATCCTCGGATGAAGAAGTTTTGGGGGATATCAATGCTGGTGGTAGCGACACAGACTCCCCTAGAATGGTTGCTTCCTCTATCCCAGAGGAGACTCTCCCTCCTCAGATCCCTCCGGAACCCTCGGGGGGTGGCATGGCCCGCCAGAAAGGTACTACTCGATCTGCCTCTGCTGATGCGGATATACCCCCATGCTCCAAACCTTTGCCCTCTTCGGTGAAGAATCGTGGGGGCAAGAAGCGGTAACTATCCTCCCTCTTTTTGAGTATGCTTTTTGGAATTTGGAATATTAGAGGTCTTGGGGCTCCTCTCAAGCAAGCTGAGATCCGGCATTTTGTTAAATCCAATCACCTTAGATGTATTGGTATTTTGGAAACCAAGATTTCCCCTGCGGTGTTCCCTGTGGTCTCCGAAGCCCTTCTTCCCGGTTGGAGTTGGTGCTCTAATAATATCCACTCTCCTAGAGGTAGAGTGTTGGTGGGTTGGAATCCTTTTGCTGCCTCCTTTACGCTTTCTTCTTGCTCGTCCCAGGCTATCCATGGCCGTTTGGTATGTCTGAATAGTGGTATTTCCTTAAACCTTACAGTGGTGTACGCGGAAAACTCGTTTGTCCTGAGAAGACCTCTCTAGTTTGATTTGATTCGGACTAGTATCCACCTCTCGGATTCACCCTGGATCGTCGCAAGCGACTTCAATGCTATTCGGTATCCCTCTGACAGGGCTGATAGATCCAACTACTGGATCCCTGCGTTTAATGAGTTCGGTGAATGTCTCACCCAAGCTGGGCTAGATGATTTTAGGTATGTGGGTAATAGGTTTACAGGCAGCATCCTACGGTCCTCTTCGTCGACAAAGAAAAATTGACGAGTCTTGGTTAATGCTTCATGGAACTCGGTTTTTTCCTTCTCTGAAGCCTCTTTCTTGAATCCTGGAGTCTCGGATCACTCCCCAATGGTTGTCAGGATCTTGCCTATCCCAATCTCTCGTAAGCCTTTTAAATTTTTCAACTTCTGGATGTCCCATCCCGAGTTTTTTGACTTGGTCTCCTAGGTTTGGGACTCTTCCTTCTTGGGTACGCCAATGTTTATTCTTTGTTGTAAGCTTCGAGCTCTCAAGTACAAATTAAAAGGTCTTAATAAGGAAGCGTATGCAGACATTTCGACAAAAACAACTGAGGCTAGAAATCGGCTTTCTTCTGCCCAATCTGCTTCTCTTATGGACCCTCTCAATCAGGTACTGGCAGACTCGGAGCAGGATTGCCTTCGGGTGTTCTCGGAGCTTCGTCTTCAAGAGGAATCATTCTTTAGACAGAAATCCAAGGTGCGTTGGCTTAAGGATGGAGATCGTAACACGAAATATTTTCATCACTCGGTCAAACGTAGACACCTCCAGAATTGTATTATATCAATCCAAGATGGGGACAACCTGATTTCTGACCCTTTTGAGGTACAACAGTGCTTTGTATCTCATTTTCAAGCCCTTTTGGCGGCCTCCTCCCCTTCATGTGTTCCCATGATTGAGGAGATCCGAGCTAAGTTGAATCGTACCCTTGATGATGCCCAAATTCGTGGTATATCACCGCCCTATTATTGACCGGAAATTAAAGATACTTTCTTCTCCTCGCGAGTGGCAAAGCACCTGGCCCGGATGGGTTTAATGTGGACTTCTTCAAGCATTCTTGGGAGATTGTAGGCCCCTTGGTTCTACTGGCAGTTCATGACTTCTTCAATTCTGGTCAGCTTCTTAAAAAGATCAATGCCACTATTCTGACCTTAATCCCGAAGACCCCTAATGCGTCGAATGTCAATGATTTTCGGCCCATTGCTTGCTGCAACACTTTGTATAAGTGTATCACCAAAATTATGGCTAACAGGTTAGCCTCTGTTCTTCCTTCGATCATTAGTCCTCCTCAGAATGCATTTGTCAAAGGCAGACGCATTAGTGATAACATTATGCTAGCCCAAGAGCTCTTTTGTGGCTTCCATCTTGAACCTTACCGACCCAAACGTATCATTAAGGTTGATTTCTGCAAAGCATATGACTCAGTTGACTGGAACTTTATTGAATTAACCCTATTAGCCTTCCGATTTCCTCCGGATTTCGTCAACCGCATTATGTCGTGCATTCGCTCTCCCAAATTCTCCATCTCCCTTAACGGTGAACTTCATGGTTTTTTTTTTTCAAGTGGAAGGGGTATTCGACAAGGCGACCCAATATCCCCCTATATCTTCACGCTAGTGATGGAAGTGTTCACCGGAATTCTCAATGCTCAATCAGAAACCAGGTTTTAAGTTCCTTTGGAGATGTAAAAATACAAGGCTTTCTCACATTCTTCTTCGAGATGATGTCCTCCTATTTTCGGAAGCTAATATGAATTCCCTACGTCTTCTTATGGATGGAATTCATTCCTTTGCTGACTGGTCTGGATTAAATCCTAATCTCAACAAAAGCGAAATCTACCTTTCAGGCGGCCCGGATTCTTTAAGAGACGCCCTGGTAAGTACCTCCGGCTTTCATCTAGGGTCTCTCCCATTTAGGTACCTTGGTGTACCTATTATCTCATCTAGATTGGGCAAGGAAGATTGCATCTCCCTGGTCAATGCAATAACTGCAAGAGTTCAATCCTGGACCAATCGGTTTCTATCCTTAGCTGGTAGACTTCAGCTAATTAAATCGGTCCTCCACTCTATTCAGGTTTACTGGTCTACTGTGTTTATCCTGCCCTCCTTGGTCACTAAGCAAATTGAACAGATCTTCCGGCAATTTCTTTGGAGAGGCCCTAACTTGGGATCTGGCGGAGCAAAGGTTGCTTGGGAAGAAGTTTGCCTACCCAAGGAGGAAGGTGGACTGGGTATCCGTTCACTTCGGATTAGCAACGTTGCTGTTATGATCAAACACCTTTGGCTCCTCTTTACTGATAAGGAATCACTCTAGTGTAAATGGATTCACTCAAATTTCTTGAAGCGCAAAAACTTCTGGATTGCCCCAAGACCTACCTCATGCTCTTGGGTGTGGAAGAAGTTATTTGGCCTCCGTGATCTTATTCAAAATCACTTTAAGTGGCGTATTGGAAATGGTCTTTCGGTTTCCTTTTGGTTTGATTATTGGCACCCTCGTGGGCCTCTATATAAACTCTTCTCCGATCGTGAAATTTATCGCTCTGGAATTCCTCGCCTCGCATCTGTTGCAGCTGCCTTAACAACATTGCCGCTACCCTCTACTGTTGCAACCACCATAGCGAATTGGGATGATCCTCTACCGAGCCTCAATGAGACTAATGACCACCTCCTTTGGACTGGCCATTCTTCAGGAGTCTTCTCTACTGCTTCGGTTTGGAGCCTTCTAAGGCCGAGGGGTCATACGGTTTCCTGGTCAAGACTTGTGTGGAACTCCTCCCTTATTCCTCGGTACCAATCCCACCTTTGGTTGATAGCTCGCAATCGCTTGCCTACTCAGGTATTGTTGCTAGCTTATATCAGAATACCGAATGCTTCTTGTGCATTTTGCTCAGCTAGGCGGGATTCGGTGGACCACCTTTTCTTTGATTGCCCTATTACTAGCATCCTTGCCTCCTTTTGGGCGGCCAATTGTAACCTACCTTGGCGTAATCAATCTGCAAAAGATAATCTCCAATGGGTTATTGATCATCTGTCGGATGCTACCTTTCACCATTCCCTCGCTCGCTTTGCCTTTGGGGCCTTATGTTATCTTATTTGGAAGGAGATGAATAACATCCTATTTCGCAATCAAAGGTTATCTTTCTCGGCGCTAAAAGAGCACCTCCGTAAAGCTATCAAAGACAAGGCTTATACTTTCGACAAGATCCCGGATACTCCCGCTAATAGGAGACTTCAATTGAGTTGGGGCCTTCACCATTCCTTATTTAATTGAGGTTGGCGATTTGGTTCTTCTGTTGCCGGGCTTCTATTGTCTTCCGTTGTGCACTCCCTTGTGGCTAAAGGGATGCTTTCGCTTCCTCTTTCCTGTCGTCCCGCCTAGCTGAGGCTCCTCGTTCCTTTGTGATGTCCTACTTTTTGTTTCCTTGTGCAGGCCGCAGTTGTTTGTGTGCTCTTCGCTGCTTGTGTTCCCCTTGCTATGTATCTTTTTCGCAGCTTTTTCTCTCCCCCACCCCCGCCCTGGCACCCCTCCACTCATTGCGACTTTCTCTCTCGAGTGTAAGCTGGTGCCGGGTCCCCCCTTGCTGTACAGTTGTCTTGCGATTTGCAATAGCTAATATATCTCTTACCGTTACCAAAAAAAAAATATTGCATATATGGACCAATATGTAAGTTAAAAATATCGGTTCGTAGAATCGGTTAGAAGCAATAGTGATCCTAGAGAGAAATATTTACCTCGAGAAGTTAAAATTTATTGTCAAAATTGGTCCCACCTACTAATTATTTTGCTTATTTCCATAACCGAATTCGTCATCTAAAAAAAAATGAAATAAATGTTTTCTTACTTTACATCAAACAATTATTATGTCAAAGTCGTCTATTGTTCTTCAACTAGGATGCTTCCAGTTACTAAAATTCCATGGTACCATTCGTGCTCACACAAGGCTAAAGCCCGAAACATATTCTATGAATTAATACGCTATGAACCTCGTGTTTAGAGAACTCTTGAACCTTTGTGGTTGAATCAAATCACCTTAAGAAAGCGAGCAATGAAAATCTTATACATATTATAGTCATCTTTGCTGTGGAGGAAGTAGGAGAAATTCGGAAGACAGGTTTTGACTGCTTTCACCTATAAATTTGAAACAACCTTTGAGATTAGTGCATTAAATAATCATGGTTTCCACTTCTTCTCTCTTTGCGTGAAGCATGAAAGCGGTTGAAACCGTGAAAACATCCCATACATCAGAAATCAAAGGTGGGACTTTTGCATTTGTTACGCTATGTTGTGATCACTTTATTGTGGAGAAATACTTGAAATTAGAAGCTTACAAGTCAAGCAAGGATAGTCTCTATCAAGACGAGAGTGTGGCAAAGTCAAACCAAAGCAAATGAGAATCCTCTCCGGGCGCAAAAGACTATGGAGGCCTACAATGTATGTGGCTACTTTAAACAGGCCCCTTTCCTATGAAGCCCTTCCTCATCTACTCCATCGAAAATTTGCTCGATCATCGATTGTTGATTGTCTGGCACCATCGATCGGTCATGTGGGTCCTGATTGAGCCCCCTCTATTGACAAGTCACATAATAGTTTTCCGTCTTGACGTAAAAAAAATATACTAATATCGCACGAAATTCTTGATTTTGTTGTCCATGTCAAATGTTTTACTCTCATCCCAATTTTTTTGTTGATGAACAATCTCTCATATGCTGATTTGATTGGCTGCAGGACAAGCTTAGATTACATCTTGCACCATTCATAGATGGTATGCGCTACACTTCCTTTGGTCAACATTTTACAATAGTGGATGAACTTCAAGAGGTGCTTGTTCTTTGAATCTGAAGCCTTTTTTATCTTTCAGTTGGCAATTTCAGTTGGTTTTATGTGCAGATGTGGTCCTTCGTTTCCTTACCTTTTTTGGCAAATTGTTACGCACCAGAATGAAATGTATAAGTAATGATAAAAATTGATTTTCAACCTTTTGTTGTGGATTGATGGGGGAAAATAGCACATGCAACATAGAATTTACCAAACGTGTGCCAGTCCATTCACAAAGTAACACTTCTACGTAATTCTATGGAACGACAACTTGCAAATTGTTACTCTATTACGCTTGCGGAAAGCTATTATGGAATCTCCAAATTTACTTATATCCGTTGCCTTTTCTAGGAAATTCTTCTAATTTTTGCCAAATTCAACTTCTTGAAATAGAAAATGTAGGGCATTTGGATTTCATCTATCACTAGTCTCTCAAAACTAGTGCCCCTTATACCTCATTACAGGTCAGATTTTCTTAATTTAGAAAAGAAGATGGATGTTTTCATTTCCTTAGCTTCCTTACTTGGCTTTTTAGCGAGGCTAGCATCTTACACATATAGACGAAGTAGCGAATTAGATGTTCACTTGGTCAGCCCACTGTATTTCAGTGAGTTTCTTTGTAGAAATGAGTTAATCGGCCCCTTTCATCCTATTACTTTGTTTACAATGAATCTTTATTGTGAGGTATACATGCTACCATCTAATCTGAATTTTATACAGGGCTTGGGACCAATAAAATTGAAAAACAAAATTCTATGAGAAAATATTGAAGCAGTTATTTTGATGAGACAAGTACCTACAAGGTATCTCTTTGTCTCCCGTTGACAAATAAAAATTGCACATGAGCAGTTGTTGACTTATTTGAACTGGTGACAGGTTCATACTTGGCGAATGATATGCATATATTGTGGGTTTGTCTGTCAGATAGGCATTTGTCTCTTTAACAGATGAATGCGTCATAGTCCCTGAGAAGATTGAGATGGGTAAAGCAATCGAGCAAGCTCTGCTTTGGGGTGAAGAGGAGGGGACTAAATCTACTCCCAGTGTCTCCGTGCCTGGCCATGAGAACGCGGTAATGTCTTGAGTGAGGAGGGGCATTATGCGACGACTGCACGAATCCCTGTGGACAAGTTCTCTGTGGATGGTGGGTTTCTTGATGGCCCGGCACTGAGTTGAGACTCTTCAAACATGAAGTTTGGAACCAAAATGGTGACCTTTGTTTCTATATAGAAATCTCCGTCTTCAAGTAATTTGGATCTGAATTCACATAAAAGTAATGTGAAAAGCGGCAACGTCTTAGGATCCATTATTCAATTTGCGAGACCTTCAGGAATCTCTTCCAGATGATAATTAGCAAGTGTTGTCAGTTTGTTTTGACATATTTTCTAATTTATCTTAATCACTACTTTTCATTACATGTTCATTTGACTTAATTATTATAAGGGCACCGGAAAATGGCAAATCGTTAATGTAATTGAAAATGCTACGAGCTCAAATTTATTTCAGCTTTGACCACTCGAAGTTTAACTGCTATTTCTTCTAAATGTTATTTGGACGCTATTTCGTATTTTCTTTAGGGACATAGCAGGAACTCCTTTGTAATTGGCTAAGGATGAAACATTAAATCATTTAGGTTTAATACCCTGAAAAATCCCAAACCAATACATCTGTGATAAATTTACCCTGACTGATCATTAAAAACCCTAAACTGGTACATTTAACAAATTTACTCCAAACTAATTTATTCGACTGCAAAAACCCCAAAACTGGTAAATTTGTGACAAATACACCATTTGTTAAATTGGATTAATACCACAAAAAAAATCACCAAAAATGTAAATAGTGGCAAATGAAGAGTAAAATCTCAAACTAGTATACTAATTAACTGTCATGTGCCATTTCACTTAACAAGTTGACAGTAAAATTTAACGGAAACTAATTGAAGGTAAATTTATCATAAGTGTACCAAATTGGGGTAAATTTATCAAAAATGTATCAGTTTTGTATTTTTTGTGGTTAAAAAAATAATTTGAAGTTAATTTGTCACAAATGTATTAATTTGGGGTTTTCAGGATATTAACCCAATCATTTATACATCGCCTCTATCACATCCAAGGGTAGTCTTTTCAAGCCTGGTGGTATCTAGAGAAATCCTGTATGTGCTTAGGCCTTCTTTAAAAGAGAATAGAGAGCTCAAGGCCATTTTCAATCCTACTGATTCTGGTTTCATCTGTTTGTTGTGGCGTAAGTCAAAGAACTTGGATGACAAGCGCTAATTAAAAAACATGGAGAACTCAAGAATCCTGAGATGTAAATTAACGTATGCATATCATCTACTTGATCTTCATCGACATCACCTTCCGTCCCTATCTTCACGCACAAATAGAAAAGAAAGAAGGAAAAAAGAAAAGAAAAGGAAATTAACATCAACATCATGTTTGCGACTAGACGTTGTACATTGCAGCACTTGTTCCCATCGCTTTCGTTCTCCTCCTCCTAAAAACCTTCACTAGCAAGTCCCTCCGAAGCTCTTAGTATCTGACGTTCTGGCTCCTCTGCCGGACTAGAGTTGAGATTTAGGCTGCTGATCCGAGGAGGAATTTCGAGTACATAATGAAGACCAACTCCAATGAATACACAGAGGGAAAGTATGACATAAATATAACGAAGAATTTGTTTGGGAAGTACGGGATAACATACCTTCGCAGAAGGGGTTTTCTTCCCCCTAACTAGGAACGAGCATTCCAATGATAACAAGCATGGAACTCTTCACCGAGCCTACATGAACAATTAGGGGAGATCTTCTAAGTGCAGTCGGTGCATCTGCCCTCAGAGCACTTGGTGTTCTCGGTGCATTGGCCATCGTCTCTCGATTGCACGTATATGTCAAGCCACTCAAACCGTCCAGGCCACGAAAAGTTGCAAAAGAAGAGGGTTCGGTCGACGAAGTTGGGTATGAAGGAGGATTCCCAACTGTCCTTTACCCAATGGTTTCCTAGGTTGTCGTTCTCGATCTTCACGTGCGTCTTCTTCCAGATGCTTCGGACACAGCTGCTCACGAATAAGGACCAAACGAGGAGGAGCGCAACCAATGGCTTCGTCATTAGGGCAGGAGTTGGTCCGAATATAGAATCTGGCACTCAGATTAAACACCGCTTCTCAGTGATGAATGACCTCATGAACGAAATAGGGAAAATAGGGGGGAGAGAGAGGGAGGGAGAAGTGGAGCAACGAAAGCTGACCTCACAAGTGTGTTCTCCGGAAGTATCTCCGTCCGACATTCTAGTGGTGGGCGGCGACGAAACAGAAGACGCACCCCTCTGCCCCTGTTTCTCCCCCTTCTTTTTCTTCCCTTGCGTCTCTCAAGCTCCAAATCTTAAATGTCTGGAGTTGGAGTCCCTCCTCAACCACGGTCTAACTTTGGATGCCATTTTGCACTTGTAGAGAGAACCTCTACAAGTCCAAAAATGGCTAACTTTAACTTGGCTTCCCAAAACGAGAACTTGGTGGAGAAGATGGGATAGAGATAGAGTGGAGTTTATGTTGGAGGTTTGTTTGTTAAAATAAACAGAGTATTTTCTTTGTCCCACATAGGAAAGGTGGGAAGAAGTGGGCTAATTTATAAGTGAAGGGTTTCCTTGTGTACATCAAGGAATGATTGGGTGGGGCTAGACCCCACCATACCCGCGTCTTGGTGCGCGAATAGCACTTTGCGCGCCCGCAGTTTAATTAACACTAATCCCTTTTGCTATTTTCTTTATTTTTTTATTAATTTTAGTAGAATTCAAATGTTGTCTTTTATTTTGAGAATTTCGGAAATAAAATATATAAAATGAAAATTCGAAATTCTATTTAAAAAAATTATTAATTATAATTATTCCGAATTTTGTTTGTGTCTTTTCAAGACAACCTTTGGAAAATTACTTATTCGGTTTTTAACTTTTCCCGAAAGGTTGCAATTGTTCGTTTTTGACTTCTTCCGAAGAGTCGCATTTGTTTATCCGAACAATTTCTAAAGACGTGTTTGTTCGCAATTTTCACGAAGAGTTGCAAGACTGTTTCATATATATACTTGTCATTTTTCGGAAAGTAAGGTGTGGTCATTTTTCGAGTCTTCTTTCTGGAAAACAGCAGCCAATTTTTCGATTGTTTCTTAGAGAGACCCTGGAGAAATACTTGAATTGCTATCTAGTATTCTCATCCGAGACTTTGTTGTATCTGGAGGATTTTTGCCGGTGATCATTAGCAACGTTGTGGGGAAAATAAATCCTTAAAGAAAGTGATATCACGCCTCAAAGTCCGAGTTGTTTTACTCGATCCGATTTCATTGTTCTACCCAGTTTCGAAACCATATTTCCTACAGTTTACAGACAACTATTATTGCTAATTCAGACAGACCATCGTTTCTTTTTTAGGGCTAAAATGCCCAGCTGCACTCCCACTTCGTTTTGCCAAAGTGGGTTTTTTCCTTTCAATAACTCAAAAGGCTACGATTTTATAAAAAATCAAATCGCAGTATAAACTATGCATATCAAAAGTTTTTACTGAATTTAATAAACAATACGGTTTTAATTCATTCTCTTAATCATATTCAGCTACATCAAATAAGCTATTGCATATTAAATACAAACCCACGTGGTCGTCCTAGAATATGTGTACTATTCCAAGTTTAATAAGTATTGTGAAACTACATAAATTATATGATTTTCTTTTCTTATTCTCAGTTAAGATAGATTCGGTTAAAACAAAATTATAGCATTTAAATGTATATGCTCTTCTTGATATTCAATGAAACAATACTTGTCGATGATGAACGCGAGAGATGCATGGCGAATATCCGTTGGGTTGCCTGGCATGTAACGAGCATTGACGTGACGAAGGATTAAAGAAAACTCAATGTTTGCGCATTTGCCACTTGGCCTTTTATAAATAAATAAAAAAGTTAATTTCTATTGGTGGTACCTTCGCCAAGGAGGCACGTGGCCAAAGGGTAAAAAATATCTTGAGCGCCATGTATTTTCTTCTTTTTTCTTATAGATTTACTTATAATTGATATTTATCTCAAATTAAAGAAAAAATTATTTCTCATAACCCCGACCCTCTTTCCTATCTTGCCTCCTCCTCCGTCCAGCCACCGCCCCACACCCGCGTTCTTTTGCGGATGCAAATCGAGAAACTATTTGAGTACTCATAATTAATTACAGGAGGATGGAAGTGACAGAAGAAAAGCCCGTTAACTTTGATTTTTTTCTTAAGGAAAAAAATGATGATGAATTTTTTAATTGAAAAGATTAAGCTTCTACATATTTATTATCTGATGACTAACCCCCATCCAAAGCTGTGCAATTCCGTACTTCCATCGCAATAAATGAATTCGCACATGGGTTGCTTTGCGAGACTAAAACCTACGACATACAACTTGCAACTGCAAAATAAATGAATTTGTCAAAACTACAAACAAATATATTATTATATATGCTTATAATTACTTAAGAAGAGAGCGTAAACTAGGGTTGAACATTGCTGGAAATTCAAGACGGAACCGATACTCAGTTTTTCAATTGAAAATTTTGTAGTAAATTAAAGCGAGCTGATGTGGTCATACCAATGGGCATTTAGTGTCTCATTGCTTCTTCAGTGATCGAGTCATTTGCAACTGATAAAACGCTAACTTTCCTGATAGGTGGCAGCCAGAACTCAATGCACCATCCAGTCAGCATCACTGCCTTTGCCAGTGAAGCCGTGATGACGGATGAGAGACTTGTTAAGGCCAACGCAATCGCAGGGATGTTTACTGGAATATACAGGGTTGTCACTGCCCGCGGCCTTCCAAAATCCAGGACCTGATCGCTTTATTTGGCCTTATGCTGTGTCTTTGTACCTCCTCTCTCCGATGCAGAAGTAGCCATCTTTCTCTCCCATTTTGCTAACGTCCGTTTAGTCACTTGTGTCCTGATCATGAGTCAAAGAAGGAGTTAAATCATTTGTCTCTTTAACATATGAATGCGTCATAGTCCCTTAGAAGGTTGAGATGGGTAAGGCAATCGAGCAAGCTCTGCTTTGGGGTGAAGAGGAGGGGACTAAATTTATTCCCAGTGCCTCTGCGCCTGGCCATGAGAAACGCGGTAACGTCTTGAGTGAGGAGGGGCATTATGCGACGACTGCACGAATCCCTGAGGACAAGTTCTCTGTGGATGGTGGGTTTCTTGATGGCCCGGCACTGAGTTGAGACCCTTCAAACATGAAGTTTGGAACCAAAATGGTGACCTTTGTTTCTATATAGAAATCTCTGTCTTCAAGAAATTTGGATCTGAATTCACATAAAAGTAATGTGGAAAGCGGCAACGTCTTAGGATCCATTGTTCAATTTGTGAGACCTAGGAATCTCTTCTAAACGACTATTAGCAGGTGTTGTTAGTTTGTTTTGACATCTTTTCTGATTTATCTTAATCACTATGTTTCATTACATGTTCGTTTGACTTAATTATTATAAGGGCACCAGCAAATGGCAAATCGTTGGTGTAATTGAAAATGCTACGAGCTCAAATTTATTTCAGCTTTGACCACTCGAAGTTTAACTATTACTCCTTCTAAATGTTATTAGGATGCTATTTCATATTTTCTTTAGGGACACAACAGGAACTCCTTTGTAGTTGGCTAAGGATGAAACATTAAATCATTTACTGTTAATATCCTGAAAAACCCCAAACCGGAACATCTGTGACAAATTTACCTTAACTAATCATAAAAAACCCTAAACTTGTATATTTATGATAAATTTACTCCAAACTAATTTATTCGACCGCAAAAAACCCAAAACTGGTAAATTTTTGTGACAAATATACCCTCCGTTAAATTGAATTAATACCACAAAAAAATCACAAAAATTATAAACTGTGGCAAACGAAGAGTAAAATCCCAAACTGGTATATCAATTAATTGTCATGTGTAATTTAACTTAATAATTTGATATTAAAATTTAACGGAAACTAATATAGAGTAAATTTGTCATAAGTGTACTAGATTTGGGTAAATTTGTCAAAAATATACCAATTTTGGATTTTTTGTGATCAATAAAATAAATTAAAGTAATTTTGTCACATGTGAACTAATTTAGGGTTTTTCAGGATATTAACCTAATCATTTATACAACATCGCCTCTATCACATCCAAGGGTAGTCTTTTCAAGCCTAGTGGTATCTGGAGAAATCCTATATGTGCTTAGGCTTTCTTTAAAAGAGAATAAAGAGCTCAAGGCCATCTTTGATCTTACCGATTTTGGTTTCATCTGTTTGTTGTGACATAAGTCAAAGAACTCGGATGACAAAGCGCTAATTACAAAACATGGAGAACTCAAGAATCCTAAGACGTAAATTAACGTATGCATATCATCTACTTGATCTTCATTGACATCACCTTCCATCCCTATCTTCACGCACAAAAAGAAAAGAAAGAAGGAAAAAAAAAAAAAAGAAATTAACATCAACATCATGTATGTGACTAGACGTTGTACACCGCAGCACTTGTTCCCATCGCCTTCGTTCTTCTCCTCCTGCAAACCTTCTTTGGCAAGTCCCTCCAAAGCTCTAAGTATCCCACATTCCAGCTCCTCTACCAAACCGAGTTGAGATTTAAGCCGTCGATCTAGGAGGAATTTTGAGTACATAATGAAGACCAACTCCAATGAATACAAAGAGGGAAATTATGACATAGATAAAACAAAGAATTTATTTGGGAAGTAGGGGATAACATACCTTTGCAGAAGGAGTTTTCTTCCCCTAACTAGGAATGAGCATTCCAATGATAACAGGCATGGAACTCTTTGCCGAGCCTACAAGGGACCATCAGGGGACCGGAAAATGGCAAATCGTTGGTGAAATTTTTCAAATGCTTAAGAGTTCAAATTTATTTCAGCTTTGACCACTCAAAGTTTAACCGCTACTTCTTCTAAATGTTATTTGGATGCTATTTCATATATTTTCAGGGACACAATAGGAACTCCTTTGTAGTTGGCTAAGGATGAAATATTTAATAATTTAGGGTAAATACCCCAAAAAAATTTTAACCAATACACCTGTGACAAATTTACCATAACTGATCATAATGAATCATAAATTGGTACATTTATGACAAATTTAATCCAAACTAATTTATTTGATCATAAAAAATCCCAAACTAGTAAATTTGTGAAAATATACCCTCCGTTAAATTGGATTAATACCACAAAAAAATCATAAAAATTATAAATTGTGGCAAATGAAGAGTAAAAACCTAAACTATTATATCAATTAACTATCACGTGTCATTTAATTTAATAATTTGACAGTAAAATTTAACAAAAACTATTAAATGGTAAATTTGTCATAAGTATACCATATTTGGGTAAATTTGTCAAAAGTGTACCATTTTTGGATTTTTATCGTCAAAAAAATAATTTGAAGTAAATTTGGCCCAGGTGTACTAGTTTATGATTTTTCAAGGTATTAACCCGATCATTTATACAACATCGCATTTATCACATCCAATGGTAGTCATTTTAAGCCTAGTGGTATCTAGAAAAATCCTATATGTGCTTAGGCCTTCTTTAAAAGAGAATAGAGAGCTCAAGGCCATCTTCGATCCTGCTGATTCTAGTTTCATCTATTTGTTGTGGCGTGAGTCAAAGAACTCGGATGACAAAGCGCTAATTAAAAAACATGGAGAACTCAAGAATTGTGAGACATAAATTAACATATACATATCATTTGCTTGATCTTCATTGACATCACCTTCCCTCCCTATCTTCACGTACAAAAAGAAAAGAAAGAAGGAAAAAAAAAAAAAAGGAAATTGACATCAACATCATGTCTGCGACTAGACGCTGCACACTATAGCACTTGTTCCCATCGCCTTCGTTCTCCTCCTCCTGAAAATCTTCCCTAGCAAGTCGCTCTAAAGCTCTAAGTATCCGACATTTCGGCTCCTCTGCTAGACCAGAGTTGAGATTTAGGCCGCTAATCCAAGAAGGAATTTCGAGTACACAATGAAGACTAATTCCAATGAGTGTACAAAAGGAAAGTATGACATAGATATAATAAAGAATTTGTTTGGGAAGTAAGGGATAACATACCTTTGCAGAAGGGGTTTTCTTCCCCCTAACTAGGAACGAGCATTCCAATTATAACAAGTATGGAACTCTTTCTCGAGCCTACAGGGACCATTAGGAGAGATCTTCCAAGTGCACACAATGCATCTGCCCTCAACACATTTGGTGTTCTCAGTGCATCGACCATTGTCTCTCGATTGCACGTATATGTCAAACTACTCAAATTGTTCGGGCCACGAAAAGCCGCAAAAGAAGAGGGTTCGGTCGACGAAGTTGGATATAAAGGAGAATTCCCAGTTGTCCTTCACCTGATGGATTCCCATGTTGTCATTCTTCAATTGATAGTGGACGGTGAGTGTAGTTCCGGCCGGCAAACCGTTCTTAATGCTTCCAACACAACTACTCACGAATAAGGACCAAACAAGGAGGAGCGCAACCAATGGCTTCATCATTGGGGCAAGAGTTGGTCCGAATATAGAATCTAGCACTCAAATTAAACACCGATTCTCGGTTATGAATGACCTCACGAAGGAAAGAGGAAAGTAGGGGGGAGAGAGGGAGGGAGAAGTGGAGCAACGAAAGTTGACCTCACAAGCGTGTTCTCCGAAAGTATCTTCGTCCGATGTTCCGGTGGTGGGTGGTGACGAAATAGAAGGCGGACCCCCTCTGCCCCTGTTTCTCCCCCTCCTTTTTCTTCCCTTGCATCAATTGCAGTAAGTAAATTTTGAAAATTTCAAAGTAGGATCATTACTTTATCGTAAGCCCGAGAACGATTTAGCCAAAATTTCCTTCTATTGTGCATACTGCGTGCACGATTCGTGCACATTCCGTGCACATTTCGTGCACATTTCTAGTCTCTCGAACGTAGACATTGCAATAAGAAACAGCCTTAGCCATGTGGCTAGATCGTCGATGCAATTAGAAAACTCTATTGAATTGAAGTAAATTTGTCACATGTGAACTAATTTAGGATTTTTAAGGATATTAACCCAATCATTTATACAACATCGCCTCTATCACATTCAAGGGCAGTCTTTTCAAGCCTGGTGGTATATGGAGAAGTCTTGTATGTGCTTAGGCCTTCTTTAAAAGAGAATAGAGAGCTCAAGGCCATCTTCGATCCTACCGATTCTGGTTTCATCTGTTTGTTGTGGCGTAAGTCAAAGAACTCGGATGACAAAGTGCTAATTAAAAAACATGGAGAACTCAAGAATCATGAGACATAAATTAATGTATGCATATCATCTACTTGATCTTCATTGACATCACCTTCCCTCCCTATCTTCATGTACAAAAAGAAAATAAAGAAGGAAAAAAAAAAAAGAAATTGACATCAACATCATGTTTGCGACTAGACGCTACACACTGCAGCACTTGTTCCTATCACATTCGTTCTCCTCTTCCTGAAAACCTTCACTGGCAAGTCCCTTGGAAGCTCTAAGTATCCGACGTTTTGGCTCCTCTCCCGAACCAGAGTTGAGATTTAGGCCGCCAATCCGAAGAGGAATTTCGAGTACATAATGAAGACCAACTCTAATGAGTACACAAAGGGAAAGTATGACATTGATATAACGAAGAATTTGTTTGGGAAGTAAGGAATAACATTCCTTTGCAAAAGAGGTTTCTTCCCCCTAACTAGGAATGAGCATTCCAATGATAACAGGCATGGAACTCTTCCCCGAGCCTACAGGGACCATTAGGGGAGATCTTCCAAGTGCACACGGTGCATTTGCCCTCGGCGCACTTGGTGTTTTCGGTGCATCGACCATCATCTTTCGATTGCACGTATATGTCAAACCACTCAAACTGTTCGGGCCATGAAAAGCCACAAAAGAAGAGGGTTCAGTCGATGAAGCTGGGTATGAAGGAGAATTCCCAGCTGTCCTTCACCTAATGGATTCCAAAGTCGTCATTCTTCGATTTGCAGTGGACAGTGAGTGTGGTTCCGGCCGGCAAACCATCCTCGATCCTCACGTGCGTCTTCTTCCAGATGCTTCTGACACAGCTACTCATGAATAAGGACCAAACGAGGAGGAGCGCAACCAATGGCTTCGTCATTGGGGCAGGAGTTGGTCCGAATATAGAATCTACCACTCAGATTAAATACCGATTCTCGGTTATGAATGACCTCACAAAGGAAAGAGGGAAAGTAGGGGGGAGAGAGAGGGAGGGAGAAGTGGAGCAATGAAATTTTACCTCACAAGCGTGTTCTCCGAAAGTATCTTCGTCCGACGTTCCGGTGGCGGGCAGCGACGAAATAGAATGTAGACCCCCTCTACCCCTGTTTCTCCCCCTTCTTTTTCTTCCCTTGCATCAATTGTAATAAGTAAATTTCGAAATTTCAGAGTAGGATCATTACTTTATCACAAGCCTGAGAATAACGATCTAGCCGAAATTTCCTTCTATTGTGCATGTTGCGTGCACGATTCGTGCACATTCCTAGTCTCTCGAACGTAGATATTGCGATAAGCTCTAAATATCCAACATTTCGACTCCTCTACCGGACCAGAGTTGAGATTTAGGCCACTGATCCGAGGAGGAATTTCGAGTACATAATGAAGACTAATTCCAATGAGTACACAAAGGGAAAGTATGACATAGATATAACGAAAAATTTGTTTGGGAAGTAAGGGATAACATACCTTTGCAAAAGGGGTTTTCTTCCCCTTAACTAGGAACAAGCATTCCAATGATAACATGCATGGAACTCTTCCCCGAGCCTACAGGGACCATTAGGGGAGATCTTCCAAGTGCACACGGTGTATTTGGCCTCGGCACACTTGGTGTTCTCGGTGCATCGACCATCGTCTCTCGATTGCACATATATGTCAAACCACTCAAATCATTCGGGCCACGAAAAGCCGTAGAAGAAGAGGGTTTGGTCGACGAAGTTAGGTATGAAGGAGAATTCCCATCTGTCCTTCACCTAATGGATTCATAGGTTGTCATTCTTCGATTTGCAGTGGACGGTGAGTGTGGTTCCGGCCGGCAAACCGTTCTCGATCTTCACGTGCGTCTTCTTCCAGATGCTTTCGACACAGCTACTCATGAATAAGGACCAAATGAGGAGGAGCGCAACCAATGGCTTCGTCATTAGGGCAGGAGTTGGTTTGAATATAGAATCTAGCACTCAGAGTAAACACCGATTCTCGGTGATGAATGACCTCACGAACGAAAGAGGGAAAATAGCGGGAGAAAGAGGGAGGGAGAAGTGGAGCAACGAAAGTTGACCTCACAAGCGTGTTCTCCGAAAGTATCTTCGTCTAACGTTCCGGTGGTGGGCGGTGACGAAACAAAAGGCGGACCCCCTCTACCCCTACTTCTCCCCCCTTCTTTTTCTTCCCTTGCATCAATTGCAGTAAGTAAATTTTGAAATTTCAGAGTAGAATCATTACTTTATCGCAAGCCCAAGAATAATGATCTAGCCGAAATTTCCTTCTATCGTGCATGTTGCATGCACGATTCGTGCACATTCTGTGAACATTTCGTGCATAATCCTAGTCTCTCCAACGAAGACATTGTAATAAGAAATAGCCTTAACCATGTGGCTAGATTATCAATGCAATTAGAAAACTCTATTGAATTGACTGCCATCAATTGTGAGAGATGAAGGGGCGGATGGTAGAGTAGTTGTTCGGTAAATTTGCAACGAAGGAAATGGAGATGTGAACGAAGAGACAAATAGTGAGGCTTCATCTATAATGCATGCATGATGTGCATTTAATGTTGTGTCTAGGACCTAATATTAATTGGACATCATGCATTACACGTGAGGCCTCACTATTTGCCTCCTCGGTCGCGTTGTTGTTCCTTTGCATCTCCATCTCCCTCACTCTGGACCTCCACTCCATATTTTTACCGAACAAGTCCTCCAGCCTCCGCCCCTTTGTCCTCGGCATCATCAAGTAGAACTACACTCACCCAAATCTCATAATCACCATGAACAAGAAGATGGTCCGGCCAAGGGTAACCACCCCAGGCAACGGCATTAACTTCATGGATATCAATCCAATGGAGTTTATGGTTCTTCCTCTCTTTTCCTTTATTTTGGTTATTGGTTGGTTTATGTAGCCAGGAAACATTAGACATCTTTTCGTTGTGTTACGAGCTCTGTCTTCTCGGCTCTTGAAGGAAGATGGATTAAATCTACCCTCTAATATCATCATTCATTTGACTAGAACTCCCAACAAGTTTGTCATTGACTAGACAAAAGGTGCCAACTATGGTGTAGGTGATCAACTTACATGTACTTAATTAGGAAAATTGGAGCTAATCAAAATAAGTATTTTAACTATTTTGTTTGAGTGTCCCAGTGTAAAATGGCAACACTTTGTCATTAATTTGTTTCTTATTTTGAATTGCTAATAAACTCTATTACTACCACCTCCAGAAAATTGCCTTTTTTTTTTCTTTTTAACGACCTTCCTCGTTACCGTGATGTCCATTATTTGTTCTTTATTGTAGGTTCTCTATCTGATTACGCAATAGTAAGCTACGGCATTTGATCGTCCGGTTCATGCTCTGGAGCTTGTTATTTCTCTGGCTTTCTTCCTTGTGTTATTAATTCCAGCTAGACCTTCCATGTGGCTGGCAAAAAAGATATCTAGTCAGATGTGGTCTAGGTTTCATTATAATAATGATTGGAATAACTATTGGAATTTTCCTACCCTAATTAACAGAACAATAATTAACAGGACTACTGTTATGTGAATGTATACATTTGAGGGACCTCATTCTTCAGATGAGCTTAGTGAATAATTGATACGCCACTAATTACTCAGTGGTTTTTGACAATCATAGTTGAGAATATTGGGTTTAAGACCCGCTCGACGCATTGCAGCATTGCTCTTGGACTTGGTGGTAATTCAATTCCTCTAACCCCCCCCACCCCACCCCACCCAAAAAAAAAAAAAAAAAAAAAAAAAAGCTATTTGTGCCAGTTATTGACTATTGGTTTGCTCCATATCTTCTCATTCCATTGTAGACATTGCTTAATATGGTGGATTATTATTGGATCTTAGAACACTTTTTGTGGACAAGTATCTATTTTTTGGTCTTGGCTTCAAGTTATTAGCGCCGTTTAATTTGTTATGTCGGCCATGTAAGTGCGGATTGCTCAATTTGGACTTTCATATTTTAAATAAAGTTCTCTTTCTATAGCTCACTAAAATTGCCATGTCAACTGCTAGTGTGAATCATCAAGGCTCATCCTGAGCATCTACAAGGTTCATCTTTCTTTAGAGCAACAAACCAATTGTTGGAGCATAACTAGGGGTGTGCAACCGGACCGGGTCAACCCGGTTCCCGGATCGGCCCACCCGTAAAATAGGGTCAGGAACTGGTTTCGGTTGAAATCGATTCCCAAAGTTCAGACCCTGTTTGAACCGGTTCGGGGATCGATTCCGAGGGAATACCCACCCGGGAACTAGATCGACCAAACCGGTTCGGAACCGATTTGAGAACCGACTTTTAAGGCAAAACCCTAATTTGTTTCTAACTTTCAATTTCTATCTTTACTCTTAAGCTCTCACCTCCACTATCCATTCGAGCGCTGCGCCGCTGACGCTGCTTCCGCTTGCCCACCGTCGCCTTCCTCCCACGACATCCGCAGCTGGGAATGCCCTTGGCAACACTGGCTTCGACAACATCACCGGGGATAAGGACCGAGAGAGATTTGAGAGGGCCTTTGGCGAGAGAGCTTGAGGGAAAGGAGAGGGGTAGAAATGGAGAGTGACCGGGAAGAAGGAGGCTCGAAATCCACCTCACCCGAGAATCACTCAACCATCCCTGACACAAGCTTGCGCCTCCTAGCCGGAACCTCCAAGCCACGGCTTCCCTTTCCTCTAATTCAAGTTTTTGCGGTGAGTTTCCTAGTTTTTGGTTCAACCCGTGTCGATTTCCCAAGGATCCCGGCTCGGGGGCGTGCGAGGCGACCGGACATAGTCCGATCTATCGATCTTGCCCGCCGTTCGCCCCCCCTCTCCCTTCGGGGAACCGGGCAAGGGCCCTCAACCGACCTTGTTTTTACATGCCTTGCTTTTGCGCTTTTTTCTCATGTTTTGCACAACATATTGAGCCGGGGTGTGCGTGTTGGGTTCTCTTATGATGTCCTTCGCCGATGTTGAGCATTCATTGCCGACTCGTGTTGAACCTTGATGTGGTTCTGAGCCCTGTTCTTGTCCGTGGTTTCCTTTCATCTATCGCCCACCACATGTTTGACAAAATGCCTCTGAGAGTCGATTTAAAATGGTTATGGTTAATTTGGCTATGGTTCGTGTGAAATCGATTGAGTAATCATATATTAAGCCTAGACTCATAGTAGGTTAGCCACATGTTTGACAAAATGCCTCTGAGAGTCGATTTAAAATGGTTATGGTTAATTTGGCTATGGTTCGTGTGAAATCGATTGAGTAATCGTATATTAAGCCTAGACTCATAGTAGGTTTGCCAAGTACTTTATTAAACTTTTATCTTGTCATGTTCTTCGAATTGTGCTCCTCATGATGAACGTTGGTGAGGAGAGTGAGTGAGGGTCTCTTTTATGCATATTACCAAATCTCCAGTGATGTTTGCATTGAACTCGTGTTATGTCCCATTCTCTATATCCATGTTTTGGGCATTTTTATGAAGCAATGGGTTCGAGTGTTGAATCGATGAACGATGGTGATATTTCGATGATAGCCAGCGAAGATGGTTTGGTAAAAACTCGGAGTAGCGAGGACAGTTCCACTCATGTTGTGGATGTCTTGTTTTAGATGAAGATGGGTTGTTGATTTTCCTTTAGCGTCTCAATTCTTTAGTCCATTTTGGAAAATAAACTTCATTTTGTGGAAACTCCGATTTTGTGGTAAGTAAATAGACTTTATTAAATCATAACTTTTGCATGTCTCTAGAGTATGGATTCTTGTTGATTTTTCTTTATATATGAATTTTAGGTTTTTGTCAGAGATTTTGTACCACGTGGAATGTAAGGCCGAAGAATGAGAATAAGATTGAGCGCATCAAGGACAAGGTTGATATGTGATCAGCCAAAAATTGTCCTACAACTAGTTAATTGGCTAAATTGCTAGCTTGTATATTACTGGAATATGAGAAACTCGATGTACCTTGTGGGATCTGGGGATGCGAGATGGTCGAATTATATACTTGGTTGTTTTTTCAAGGAGGGTCCAAATTTTATACATGTTCCCAATGAGTTTGGTTGAAGGATGTGCTTGGTCCGGCCTTTTTTGTTTCAACAAACAACTCATCTAGACTTGTTCTCTAAGGTTTTTATGCAAAATAAGTTCCAATATAAACAAGGACTTGCTTCTCTAAGGTTTTTATGCAAAACAAATTCAAATATAAACAGGGTCAACCATGTTCCCGGACCAAAAAAACTAGGGTAGGTCGAGAATAGGGCCCAATGCAAACAGGGTTGGGAACAGGGTCCAAAAAAAGAGAACCGGTTATAACAGGGTCGGGTACAGGGTTTAGGTCTAGACCCTACCCACCCTGGACCCAATCACCCCTAATAGCTAGGCCTGTCAAAATGGGTCATTGACCCATTTCTAGACTTGTATGGGAGTTAAATGAGTTAGTTATATTAAGCAACTTGATCATAAATTGGTGTAAATATAATATGAGTCTTAAATGGGTTATAAATAGGTTTACAACTTATTTAGATCCAATCCACTTCCATAACTCTATTTTCATTTCTTATCCCCCTTACTCAATCTCTCGCTTGCTCACTTCGCACTTTTATCTCAATTTGGATGTTATTTTTTGTAGATTGGGTTAAATATATGGAGCACGTCAGGTTTAGGTTGAATATGAGTCGAGTCGAATATAAATCACTAAATTTGTATTGCATGAAAATACATTTATTTAAGCCAACCTAATCCACCCGTTTGACAAGTCCACGGAGGTTGTAATTCCAATGGTTGGTATAGTTGTTGAGTTTCATAAGACGCATGTTTGATTTTATAAGAAATATGGATATAGTGCTTAATTTGCGATAGAGGTTATTGTGTCCAAAAATTATTGTAGAGTGAGTAAAGGTGCAAGTGGAGTTTGCATTCAATAAGGTCCATGACCATGGCAAGAGCTCTTGAGGGGTTGTAAGAAGGCAGCGGCAACGATGACATCAAGCCTTAATGATGTGATTGTGATTTAGCTTAAACATCAAGTTAAGATGGATATTTGTTGAGCTATTTAAGTAAGGATCCTTGTGCACGTTGGAGCCCCAAGGTGATGTGAGCGTGGGAGGAAGAGGACTTTAAACTAGCAAATTGGGGTCTGACTTTGACCAAGGGCTTTGCTTGTTTTATATTATAAATATTCCTCTCTCGTCTCGTCAGATGGTAAATGTTGCAGAGTGGGCCTTCGCTCCCTGAGTGTGCAAAAAAGGGGTGGATTACATCAAGTGGAAAATACGATCGGGAATGGCATCCAAGAGTAATTCTGGGTTTATTCGCCAAGGTATACTTGTACTGACCATTTAATGCGTTCTTCTGCAAGATTGGAAGAAAGTTTCCGCCGAAATTATACGTGAGGCTAAATGCCCTTAATAGATTTTTTGATGTAATTGGTGTTGAGATATACTAAGTGGAATGGCAATCCAGTCAATACTGCTTGATTATAGTGGATTCTCATGCTTCTCTCCTACAATGTAGGTTAGACTGATCCAACGACATAAGTCCGGTATCCAATTTTATTTTCTTGTCCCGTTTACTAATGTGTGGGACAGCTTGTTTTCCATGGTAACTTATAAATATCTCACCCGGTCACTATATGAGTCATAAGTCTTTGAAACAAATCCAGACAACAATGGTCATGAGCTCTTGGACGGAAACGAAGGGCGCTTCAATCCTTCGCTAATGATGAATTGGCAAAATTTCAGCAGAGTAAAACTCCTCAGAGCGTACGGTCGAACCCGTGTCGTCACCACAACTCAAAGAAGCGATGCAACAAAGTAAGCAAGTCGATCTATGAGGACTGTGTAAAAGCATGAAACTCATGTCATGGGCTTCTCCAAGAGGGCGGAGAAGTACCACTCGTCCTTCTGCGGCCCCCGGTCGACCTTCCTCCTGGCGTTCCACCTCAGCTATTCTATCTTTCCTCTTGCTCACGGAGGAACAACTTGCTCACAAGAGCTACTCTTCTCTCAGGCTGCGTTGCCTCTATTCTCTCTTGAAGCTCGCCCTTCTTTCATCTGGTGACTCGTCTTCAGATGCTTCTCCTCTAAGCCTTATATATAGGCTGAAGCTTCACCGCCACAAATCCAGTGGCCGACTTCACACATAACGGACTTCCGCTTACTTCTTGGGCAAGTTGGCAAGTTGCAGTTGCCAAATGGTCGCCAGCTAATCTTCCTTTGCTGACTTCATGCAGTGAAAAAACCTTATCCAATCAATCTCCTCAGCAAGTTAAACTTTACTTGCTTCTTTTGACTTTTTAACCAAAACTCGTCTCTCGTTTTCTTTTGCATGCGACTGAAACAAGAAGGCTCTCAAGAGTTCTTCACTTGGGGTTTTAATCACCGCCTTTAAATATCCAGCATTCTCACTGGAATAAGTAGGCACATCAGGGGCAAAGTCCAACTAGAACTTATCTCATTTTCTTATTAGGTGTTGACTCCAACATGCTTCACATTTTAATCTCACGGTCACGTATTATTCTCCTGATCTTCACGAGTATCTGAATTCGTCCTTCCAATACATTGCAGCTCTCTAAATTCAAATGGATTCGGTGGGCTGATTCCCCCTACTATCGGTACCCTTTCTAGGCTTTACTGGCTGGATCTAGCCGACAATCAGCTAAGCGGATCTATCCTGGTATCGAATGGAAGCAATCCTGGCCTTGATATGCTACTTCACATGGAGCACTTGTATGTGCATGTCTTCCAGTTTATTGTCTCGCTGAATCTGTGAACTTTCAGTTTTGTTGTGTTATCCGACTAATCTTCCGCTTCATGCGGTCATTTTGGACAGAATTGACTCTCTGGCACAATTCCTTCCCAATTATTCAGTTCTGAGATGCGTCTCACACATATTAAGTTCTGATAATCCACTAGGCCGCTGCATCAGGTCTATCCATTGTTTCCTTGAGGCTTCTCAAGCCTTATCTAATGAAAGATCCTCTCGCTATTGGCTCTTGTAGGGGTTTATGCTTTTCGTCAAAAGAAAAGAGCAGAAAAGGCTACAGAGCAAAGCAGCCCTTTTGGTATGGGCGGATTCACTGCAGACTTGCCACTTAGCTTGTCTCTGATTCTGAAAGTGAGTCTCAATCAAATGAAATGCAGTAAACTGGGACCCGAATAAGAGCAGCGGCGGCGGCATCCCCCGACTCAAAGGAGCAAGATGGTTTTCTCTTGAAGAGCTAAAGAAATACACCAACAACTTCTCAGAAGCCAATGAAATTGGATCTGGTGGCTATGGAAAGATTTACTATCTTGGCTCTCAAGTTCTATTTAAGAGAAACCTCGACTAGCATGCTCTTGCTCCTACTCTTTATAATGTACCCAGAGCCTTTCGTTGCAGTCCTCATACTAACAAGAACAATCTTCTGTATAAGTGCCATTTATTCGCCACCTTGTTGGAAGCATAGGCTTACTGAGTTTGAAATCTTCTGCTAGAATTTCACATGAACAGATAAGGGCTTCTTAGACTTGACAAAACCAGATGTGAGTTTGCTTGTACAGAGAAAAAGTAAAGCTGAGAGCTACACATATGTTTCTTCATAGTTTTCTTCTCTTTCCAAGAGAATCTTACATTTTCACACGGCTTCAAATTTTTCAACTGCTTATCTGATCTGAATATTTCCATTTAAGTTGATCCTTGATTCCATTAAATTCCTGAACAGTAAATGAATCTAAAATTTTGTCTTGCCTTAATTTCCCGGTTATGTCTCTTTAATCTGAAAACTGTATTGATATGGCGCCAGCATTGTGAAATTTCTTTATGCAATTTGCCATTTCGGGCATTCTTCAATGTGGCCCGTGCTACCAGGAGGAGAGGTTACCTTCCTCTCCAAACCACTGCAACATGCTTTCGCCCTTCATTTCTGTTCCTTCCACAAAATGGCTTCCGAATTTGGTAACTTTCTTCGAACGAGGGGAACCTTGCGTAGGATGAGGAACTCCTCTCAGTTCCTTTTGGTGTGGTTTGATACTGGACAGGAACATGGCCTTTTATGAAGGTTAGGGTAGATTTCACTTTTGCCACTTATGGCTTCTGGTGTCCCACGCTTTGTCATCTTGTCACAATTCCTTCCTCGTACCATGTATTAACGAAAACTTTTAGTACATCCTGCGTTTCCATTCCAAATCAAAACGATACCGATGATCATTGATGAACACACCATATGTACATTTCTAAGTTCCTATAGTCTGTATCGGTTGTCTAATCAGTAATAAGTGAATGAGCATGGACATTTATCTTCAACCCACTGAACTTTTGAACTTCAATGCCCGAAGCGCAGTTTCCCCTAAAAAAAATATGAAAACTTCCAAGAGCCAACATTGTTCAGCCAAACAGGACATGAAAGGTAGGCAGTCTTTGACTCGGAACTTAGCCATAAAATTAAAAAAAAAAAAGAGAGGCCGTCTCGAGAAGTGCAAACAGATGTTGACCCCTCTATTACGTACGTCGTCACAAAGAATGCCAATCAATTCTTAGAATTTCCAATCCGATTGTACTCAATCTCCATGCAGTGGTAGCTTCTTCTCCCATAGTCCACGGGAATCCGAGTGCTCTATTACCACCATCCTTTGGCTTTTTACCCTGCAAAGTGCAACTCCACATGCGTCTTCACTGGAGAAGCAATTAAAGAATACATGAGAAGCCCACTTTTCCGGTTTTTGGGCATCTGTACCAAATTCTTTCGTACCCAGGACTCGCGAAGGTTCAAACACATGAATACAAAGTAGTTAGTAGCGCTTTGATCAAGTTCACAATCACAAAATAGGACAAACTAGGGGTGATTGGTTCAAGAGTGATGAGGCTTTGGAGCTGAAACCTGAAACCCACCATTAGAACCTACCATGTTCACTTGGACCCGATTATGGAACCTACCCTGTTTTTTGGTCCGGTTTTAAAGTCTACTTGAAAAACTTATTTATCTTTTTATTTCTTTTTTTGGTTCAGTTTTTATAGCAAAATCATACGAGGCCATGGTAATGAAACGATTCAAAGTAATAAATTAACAATAGAAATCATAATCCGCTAAAAACAATAAATCCGTAAGACATGTATGCAGTCACATACAATTATAAATGATAAAAAGTTCAAACATAATATAAACCATAAATTTTAAAACACCATTCCCCATTCATCCATAAAAGTTTAAGGTAAGAAGAAAGACCGGTGGGGAATTTTGAGGATGGACAAAGGACGAAAGAGTGTTGAGTTTAGAATTTAGTAGAAAATAAAATTAAGATTTTGGTTTTTTAGCTTATAAAACCAATTTTGAAACCGATTTCAAAAGAGTGTGGTTCGGTCCAGTTCCCTAGCAGTTATTCACTCGAAACCTATTTCCAAACCGGTTACAACTAGTTCAAAGAATTTGGAATCTATTCCCAAACCAATTCCAACGGGAATCAATTCTTAGACCAAATTTTCAGACAATCTAGTCTGATTCCCAAGTAAAACCGGTTTGGTTACACGCCCCTAGGATAAACAACAATAACCCTGCAAAACCATCAATAGAGAATAGTAAAAGTTAGATGAGCCATAGAGCCCGTTGGAAGTCGAAACTATGCTAGCATGCATGTTCATCATCGTTCTATATTGTAAGGTAAAATTGACGATATTTTCAACAAGGAAAGAAAATGCACTTTCGAGTTTTTGTATTACATCTCGAAATCACTTAAATTAACTTGAAAAAAAAAATTGAGATTTCCTTCGTCTTATTCCCCCAATGATGCTTTGATAATTATGACAAAATCATCCAAACATACTAATCGAACTGCCAAAATAGAAACGAGATCGTAGAGGAAAACATTTAACGTAATTATCGGTTTAAAAAAAATAAATATGGGTTTTTGATGGTTCAATGATTGATGTTGGGGACTCTTAAATGTCCATCACGAAAGCCCACGTAATAGTAATAGCCTTATGATATGGCTAAATGAGCATTAATGGCATGGGCATGATCCAATGCATGTCTAGGTAGCAGCTACTTTTATGGGAAAAGCACTAAGACCCTTTTTCTTTTAAAAAAAATAAATAAATAATGAGGAGAGACACATTTTAGTTATCTGTAATCTTATGTGGCAAGTTTTAGGGCAACACTTAGAGAAGATTTGTAATAATATTTTAGATAAAAAAGATAGATCAAGTTGTCAAATGAAGACCAGACTTGATCAGTGAGATTGGTCGAGCCTCAAAATTCTCATCCAAGCCCCCATGTGATTTTCTATATATGTTACTTCTCTCCTCTTCCATTTACATTCAGTTATTCTCTCCTATTCCATTTACCTTCAGTTACCAAATTCTTAATGTGGATAGTGGGTTTGCATTTTTACAAAAAGATCCAATTACCAATCCATATAACTTCATTTTTATGTGTTCTTCCTTGATCACCTCTGGAGGCATGCCCTCAAATAAATTTGTGACAAGATAATGGAGTCAAAGAAACCTAACTTGTGCAAGGATCTTCTGGCATTTGAACAAACTCAACCACAAATCAATTGTGTTGACCAAATTTGAGTCCTTAATTCGGGTTTGAAATCTTAGCAAGTTGAAGTTAAATATTTCTTTTGGAAGAGGATGACTAATATTGCATTTATGGACCAATATGTAAGTTCAAAATATCAGTTCTTAGAATTGGTTAGAAGCAACAGTGATCCCAAATAGAAATATTTACATCGAGAAGTTAAAATTTATTGTCAAAATTGGTCCCACCTACTAATTATTTTGTTTATTTCGCATAACTGAATTCGTCATCTAAAAAAAATAATGTTTTCTTACTTTACATCAAACGATTATTACGTCAAAGTCGTCTATTGTTCTTCCTCAGCTAGGATGCTTCCAATTACTAAAATTCCGTGGTACCTGCTCACACAAAGCTAAAGCCCAAAACATATTCTATGATTTAATACGCTATGAATCTCGGGTTTAGAGAACTCTCGAACCTTTGTGGTTGAATCAAATCACCTTAAGAAAGTGAGCAACGAAAATCTTATACATATTATAGTCATCTTTGCTGTGGAGGAAGTAGGAGAAATTCGGAAGACAGGTTTTGACTGCTTTCACCTATGAGTTCGAAACAACTTTGAGATTAGTGCTTTAAATAATCATGGTTCCCAGTTCTTCTCTCTTTGCGTGAAGCATGAAAGCGGTTGAAACCGTGAAAACATCCCATACATCAAAAATCAAAGGTGGGACTTTTGCATTTGTTACGCTATGTTGTGATCACTTTATCGTGGAGAAATACTTGAAATTAGAAGCTTACAAGTCAAGCAAGGATAGTCAATCAAGACGAGAGAGTGGCAAATTCAAACCAAAGCAAACGAGAATCCTCTCCAGGCACAAAAGACTATGGATGCCTACAATGTATGTGGCTACTTTAAATAGGCCTCTTTCCTATGAAGCCCTTCCTCATCTACTCCACCGAAAATTCACTCGATCATCGGTTGTTGATCGTCCGGCACCATCGATCGGTCATGTGGGTCCTGATTGAGTCCCTTCTATTGACAAGTCACATAATAGTTTTCCTTCTTGATGTAAAAAAATACTAATATGGCACGAAATTCTTGATTTTGTTGTCCATGTCGTGGACTTGTGTGTGTGTTTGCCTGCAAGATATTGTGACGTAGAAGGAGGTGCGGCTTCTGAATTAAGGGAGAAAGATTCTAAGTTGTTTTTGTTCTTTGAATGGAACATGTCATTAGTATGAGTGGTTTTCTTCAATCCCCTTCTAAGAATCGGTCCAAATATATTGGAGTGGGCATATATTTTGGGGTTTGGAATTTTGAGGAACACTAGCTGGCCTTGGGCCTCCATGAATTTACACTCGGTGATCTCTCCTGCCTCTTGGGCCCTTGCCCAGACATTGGGGCTCAAAAGCCTTCGGACTCTGCGTTTTTCTGTCAATCTAGGCGGTTTAGCTCAAGATGGCGTTAGTGGGTGCTTCTTGGTGCTTACAGTTAGGCCTGTCAAAATGGGTCATTGACCCAGACGTGCATGGGAGTTAAATGAGTTGGTTATATTAAGCAAATTGATCATAAATGGGCGTAAATATAATATGAGTCTTAAATGGGTTATAAATAGGTCAAATCCACTTCCATGACTCTATTTTCATTTCTTATCCCCCTTACTCAATCTCTTGCTTGTTCACTTCATTTCGCACTTTTATCTCAATTTAGATATTATCTTTTGTAGATTGGGTTAAATATATGGGGCAAGTCGAGTATAGGATGGATATGAGTCGGGTCTAATATAAATTACTAGATTTGTATTGTATAATAATGGATTCATTTGAGCTGATTTAACCCACCCCATTGACAAGTCTACTTGTAGCAAGATGGAGATTGTAACTCCAATGATTGGTATAGTTGTCGAGTATCATAAGATGCATGTTTGATTATCTGAGGAATATGGATGTAGTGCTTTATTTGTGATAGAGGTAATTGTGTCCAAAAATTCTTGTAGAGTGAGTAAAGGTGCAAGTGGAGTTTGCATTCGATAAGGTCCATGACCATGGCAAAAGCTCTTGAGGGGTTGTTAGAAAGTAGCAACAACAGTGATATCAAGCTTTAATGACGTGATTGGGATTTAGTTTAAACATCAAGTCAACATGGATATTTGTTGAGCTATTTAAGTAAGGATCCTTGTGCACGTTGGAGCCGAAGGTGATGATGGACTTTTTGAGCGTGGGAAGGAAGAGGACTTAAAACTAGCAAATTGGGGTCTGACTTTGACCGAGGGCTTTGCTTGTTTTATATTATAAATATTCCTCTCTCGTCTCGCAGATGGTAAATGTTGCAGAGTGGGCCCTCGCTCCCTGAGTGAGCAAAAAAGGGGTGGATTACATCAAGTGGAAAATACCATCGGGAATTGCATCCAAGAGAAATTCTGGGTTTTATTCGCCAAGGTATACTTGTACTGACCATTTAATGCGTGTTCTTCTGCAAGATTGGAAGAAAGTTTCCTCCGAAATTATATGCGAGGCTAAATACCTTAAAAGATTTTTTGATGTAATTGGTGTTGAGATATACTAAGTGGAATGGCAATCCAGTCATACTGTTTGATAGAGTTAGGGTAAAAACCATGGGCTTAAGATAATGTCAGTGGAGAGCGATTCTACCTTCAAACCGCCTTGCGATGGTGACGAAGAGCGGAGGTTGTGGCGGCGAACGGGGCTAGGAGGTGATGGCGGCGGCGGCGGCGACGGCCACGGTCGTGACCCACCACATGGAGATCGGGTGGCCGACCAACGTTCGCCACGTCACCCACGTCACCTTCGACCGGTTCCACCGGTTCATGGGCCTCCACGTGGAGTTCGAGGTCGAGATCCCTTGCCGGGTCCCCAGCGCGAGGTAACCCAAAATTTGAAATTCTTCTATCTATTGAGCTTCGAAAAGATTGTTTGTTTCGGCCCCTTTTTTTTTCCTTCCCTGTTTTTGGGTTTTTGGAGTGTTGATGAGTGTGGAATTTTGGACAAAATGAAGTGGGTTTTACCTCAGGTGCTCCAATGGTGTGGAGTTCAGATCTGAGAGACGTCAGGTTATTTGGTCACTTCCTTTTGCGTTTCTGGTTTGATTTCTTTTCTTGTTGGAGCAGATTTCTGGGCTAGAGCTGAAAAATCGCACTAATTTGATTCGACATACTAAACTTAGCTTCAATATACGATTTTCACTTCAATTTGGCACATTCTCTAATTTGGCAAGTTAAAAGGTTTTTTTTGCTTGGGTTGGGAAAGTGAAGCCGAGAGTTATGAACAAGTCATGGTTATCCAATGTACCGGATGAGTCTAAATAGTGTCGCTTGCTTATGCGTCGATGAAGGCCAGAGAGTCTTTTTTGACCAGCTGAAAGGTCTCTGCTTTAGAAAGTACCAACAAATTGGTTAATCGGTTGGTTCTTTCTTATTTGCTAGTCTTTTTGATTTGGACATTTGTGGTACTAACCTTTAGGCCATGTTCTCTTTACTTTACCACGAATTTGTTTTTCCCGCGGGCTCGAATCTGCAGTTTGCGTTTGAACTTGATTTGCATGTCTTGGCCATAATGGAAAAAAAAGGCTTAATTTTTGGTTCTTCTCTTTTGCAGTGTCAGTGTGTTTGGAGTCTCGTCTGAGTCGATGCATTGCTCGTATGATTCACGGGGAAATAGCGTCCCTTTCCATTCTTTTGCTCATGCAGGCGCGGCTTTACTCGCAAGGCGGTTTGAAGGTAGAATCGCTCTCCACTGACATTATGTTAAGCCCTTGGTTTTTACCCTAACTCTATCTGGTTCTGCAGGCCGAAGGAATTTTCCGCATAAGCCGAGCGGGAGCTTGTGCGGGGCCACGGCCAGCTTCACCTCGTGCGGGAGATCATCATCGTCGTGAGGGCGGCCGCGGGAGCGGGCGAGCTCGGCGAGGAGGGCCTCGACGAGGGAGTCGGAGGAGGCGAGCTGGCGGTGGAGGTCGGAGACGCGGGAGTGGGTGGCGGCGAGCTGGGCGCGGGTGGAGTTGAGGTGGGCCAGGAGGGAGGTGTCCCAGGCGATGGGGAGGGAGAGGCGGCCGAGGTGGAGGCGAGAAGGTCCCGAGGCGAGGAAGTAGAAGGTGAGGAGGTTGGTGAGGAGGAGGAGCGCCGCCATCTTGAGCTTGAACTTGAACGCGGCCGCCCTCGGAGACGACGGCGGAGGGTGGTAGTAGGACTGCTTCTTCAGACTGTCCGCAGCTCCCATCGCCGTCTCGATCGTTACGAATCTCTCTCCTTCTCTTCTCTTCTCTTCTCTTCTCCTTCTGACAGAACACGTTGCATGAGTTTGAAAAAACACTAATCTAATCACACAAAGACATTATAAAGTAAACCTTATTTACGTTTGACTCACTATTCTTGGACTCGAAATAAAACAGTGGATCGGGCCATTAAAGCCCAACTCTGTGGACTCTTCCTAGGTGCTAGTCTCCATCCCCTTATCCATTTTGCGCATTTTTATGTGTTGCAACCCATTTGGATCGTTCGTTTACTTTTTTTTATCAAAAAAGAAAAAGTCAAGCCGTCGTTTGTCCACAGCTAGTGAAGTTCTCGATTCAAAAAATCAGACAAAAACCGTATACACATTTAAAATAAGGAATCCCATGATATTATTTGATATAATTTAATTGAGGAACTGGTACCAAAAGGGTGGACCTCGGGACATTGCTTCCCCGTCCTTAACCAAAATCATTGCTTCACAGTCCGTGGTTTCGTTCTCCTCGCGCTATTGGCTCTTGTAGGGTTTTACGCTTTCCGTCGAAAGAAAATTAAACCCTCATATCTAAATTCATGACTTTTGTTACCAGATGTTCAGGTCTTGTGATGTTTGAATGCTGTCAGAATTTAGGCATGTAAAATTGCTGGCCTCTATGTGTCTGTAGACTGCTGAGGGCGGATGCTTATTAACCGTGGAATTCGCTTTGCATGGACTTGAGTTTGCTTATTTGAATGCTGCCGTTTCTTGTGTGGCGTTGTGCATCGCGAATAAGACGGACCTGATAATTAGAGTTGGGTGATCGATTTGGAGGGCTACCTTTCCATTTCTTTCAATTCTTCATACATAATATTGGAGCCCGATCGTGGGGGAAACTTGATCCGACTCATGAAATTGGTCATTAGTCAATGTCATTGCTTTGGTTTCCCCAAAAAGTGACTGGGAGGATTATATTGGCAAAGCGTCAAATTATTTAGGATTGAATTAATCATTATTAAAATGTTGAGGATTGAATTATTATTGTATTCTAAGTTTATGAATTTTTTTTTATATGACCCTATAAAAGATATGGGCTTCGATTACGCGATTTCATTTTGCCCATCTACGGGGTCCCATTCTTAGGGCTTATTTGGTTCTTTTGCCTAAAGATTACAATTATAGGGAATGCAATCGGCTCGTGCAAAATCTACGAATGAGATGAGATTAGTCTCGTTCGGGAGTTGCTAATTGCGACCTTGAATGCTTTGTTGGGGGAAATATTGCCATTGTGATATCAATCGCGCACCACAAAGTAGCTCATTTAGATGCCCATCATGATCATGCACTGCTACAAGAATATGAATCTGCACCCATTCCACAGTACTAGCTATCACTGACGTCGTCATGAATCCTATAGGGATGGAGATAACAACACGGTCGTTCTTTGACTTGAATGGCATGATTTCAGAAGTTCCACTCCCAAAAGTTTCACTCTCAAATGTCCCTGTAATAGCGTTCTTTGTACAACCCACTAATCAAGGGACTAGGGAATGCCCACAACGACCATACACGTCAACGATCTCGTGAACGGAGCATCGCTAGGGAAGGTTGAATTAACTTGGTGAGGTCCCGGCGTGTACGCACAAGCCTCTTTTCCTTGTCTGTTTCCCGTGCGTCTCTGTCCCTCTTAATTGCCGAACTCCCGTTGCTCTGCTCGTTGACTAAGTCAACATTTTTCCCTTTTTATCGCTTTGTCTTTTTTTTTGGCTGGGTTCCGCCAAAGGCCGACATTACACTAGCAAGTTGCAATCCAACGTTTCTATACACGCGTTTGATCGAAGTGTATGTCTTACCCTTCCGTAGAGAATGGGCCGAGGCCCCGGTGCCCGTGCTCGAGTCCCTGGCTCCTCCAAAAATAAGTTGTAGTACTAGTACATATCATAATGATAGGAAAATTACTTTGGAAATCCTTAGCCTTCGGCACAGAACTTAATTAAATCCTTGAACTCTAAATTTTTGCGAGAAAATGCAATCAAATTCTCCTGGCCAATTGTGCTGCTAGGTTTTTAATACCTGACAGTCCAATCATTAATAATTGAAGGCTTGTGGGTAGAGGAATGGTGGGGCGTGGCATCAATTGGAGAAGAATGGGATATCCAATGGGGATAAAAATTATTACCACTTCATTTGATTCAAGCACCAGCCATGCTACCAAGTTGTCGTAACATGTTGAAACATCAAAAATTACTGGACTGCTATGTAAGAAAAACTTGGCCAAGATCGACACAGAGTTTTGATTGCATTTTCTTGTAAATGTTTAAGATTACATTGATTATCATTGACCTGTTAATATTGGAATACATTCCCCATCGAAAAGTTTAGGACTTTCGGACCCCTGAAATCATAGGTAATTGTGCAATATTGATGAACTTTTTCTTTTTTGTCATAATTGGTAGAATGCTAGGGGTTGATGAGGTTAGGTTAATCACATGCTATGATCCAAGACCATTCACTCACCCCCGTGGGAACCCACGAACTACAAAACCTATGATAACTTGACATAGTCTTTACCTAATGGCTGACTTTAGTGGCGATTTCTCATCAAGCAGAGCCTTCAACCAGCTGTTGAAAAGGGTTGCTCATGGTAGACTTGGCGAACAAAAAGACTACTCTATGAGGCAAGAGTTCATGAAGGAACTAGTCCATAGTCAAAATTGTTTGCATGCATTGGGCGCATAATGAGCTTGTTTTATCATGGCCTGTGGATTCGACGAATTCCGCCAATCTAACGGTTCTGGTGTACTAGACTCTTTATGATCTTGGTGTACCGAGGTGCGGTCCAACCTAAAGAAGGGCTGCCATTAAAAGTTGTTAAAACTTGTAGCCAGGATAGAGCCAAAAGAGAGAACAGAGTTTTGAAGATATTCATTCAAAGCTTGGACCCTCACCCTAAAAGAAAAGCTTCAAGTGGTGAGTTCTTCCAACACTCTTTTATCAGACTTGAATTGATCAGGCCAGTAGAAATTCGAACTTTAGTTTATAATTAGACTCAAAAAGCGATCCTGACAAGGTGGATCCTCCAGAAATGCCTCTCCATTTACTCAAGTTAGTGGTTGCTTTCCACAACTTTCAATTAGGAAATCATTTGTCAGCAGGAACTCATTGGATGTTGACTGTTGTTGGCTGCAACGTAAGTACTATTCAAAAGGGACGTTGATATTACGCAACGGAAGTGGAAGAAAACTGTTCCAGTGGGTAGAGAACACGGTACGCGATGCGTATGCGACCCGCCCTGCTTTTCCTGCTGGATTTTGGCCTTGGAAAGTGAAGGGTCAATGGACGAATAAACTAAAAAGGGTGTTTTTCATTGTGTCTAAAGCAACCACTACTAGACGATGAACTGGGGTCCTTGACCTTATTATCTGTTTTTCACATGGCATGGGTCAAGTCCCCATGGTTACAGCTTACTCAGGAAAGACCACCTCACAGAGGAAACAGCCCTTCAATTCAGTACCTTGGCCTATTCTATTATGGTTGCTTGGAATTAAGAGGACAATCTAAAGCAATGTCCAGCTGCTGTCTTTGCATTTCTAAACAGGATGCAGGACGAGGCACTGAAACTGCTGTCGCCCGGCGCGGTGAAAGCATAACCACAACCCTGGGTCTTCCGCTATGGAAATATACCTATGTATGGACTCTTGGCATCAACCAAATTTAACACTCACTCCACACATTATACAAAGAGATACTATTGTATTAGGCCTCGGTGGCTACCAGTTTCCTAAGGTTTTCAATGATCATCACCAGCTTCGTGTTGATCCGGTTCACAAAGAACTTGGGCAACCATCCTGCAGGATCAAGCTGCAATAGGAAAAAGAAGTTATAAGCTGGAAAGGAAGGTATTAATCGGAAGTGATGGGCAAGCTGTGATACTGAATCTTTGGCTTAGGTACTAGCATATTGGGAGCAATGACATTTATGTAAAGACTACCTGAACAACATATGTGACCACGCAGGAATCGTCGAGCTTCTCAACAACCCAACCTGACTGTAAAAGTAGCCCTCTTATCACATTGTTTTGCTTTGGGTGCAACCCAGCTGCTATTTCTTTTGGCAGAGAAGCCACTGCAACCACCTTCAATCCATTTAAACCAATTAACTCCCGAATTGGCAAGAACCCTATTTAAAGATTAGGGCAGAGGAAATTTCCATACTAGAGTGCCATCCTCCATGGTCTCGCGGCGCTCATAGACAATGAACTCGCGGTTTCTGAAGAGAGGCTTAGAATTATCTCCAAACCTGAGACGGATAATGCTAAGGTTATCTTCAACATCTTTTATGTACCGGGCTTCCACCAAATCAGGGTCCCATTGCTGGTTCAAACAAAATCAACATAGAAATTCCAGCCAATTGTGAATGTCATGAGAAAGTGATGGTAAAAAATAGCAAATTAAAATCATGTGATAGATGGAGCAACAGTTCTTGTCAAATCCTCAAGGGCTATGAGAAAGGCTATGAGAAAGAGCATCTTTAGTTATTTGAGTCCATAGACAGAACTGAACTTTTCAATGTCGAAGTTCTGGTTGAAGACTTGCAAGCCCAGGATCCATTTAGCTCTGTGCTAGTTTTAAGTGATGGAGATTGTGTTACCTTGGCAGCGTCAATTGCGGTGGCAACGGTGATGAATTGGTGGGGCGAGAGGGACTTGAGGAGCCAGCGGCTGCGGAAGGTGTGAAGAGGACCGCTCCGGCGTTTCGATATCTCCACTCCGTCACTGTTCACCGTAACAACCTTCCACCCGTCATTCCCAACTGAAGCCGAGAGCAACTCCTGGATGCAGCTGTCACTTGCGAAGTGCACGTACCTTCTCAAGGACTCCTCACTTATGGACCTTGTTTAAGTTTTCGAGTACAGAGGCAAAGGCAGCAACAATTCAGAAAAGAGAAGCTTGTCCAGAGAGAAAGACACATGATGGTAGAGACTCCAGAGTGGAATGAAACAGTGAAACTAGAAGAGTGGTCTTTTGTGCTTTACCAGGATCTGGTACAAGGATGAGGGCTGCTCATCTTTGGTGGCATCAATCAACTCCTACCTCCCCAGCCAACTCCTTTCTTCTTCTTTTGAAGATGTTTTTTATAGCTCAAACTATACCAACTCCTCAGAAGTGGTAGACTAATAGCCTTTTGTGAAGAGAGAGAGAGAGAGAGAGAGAGAGAGAGAAATTGTGGTGGTATTATGTAACGCGAGAAATGGTGGGGATCTGGCTTTGTCATGTGCAGCAATCACCTCAGCTCAGACGCTGATCCCTTCCCCACTTCCCATTATCATTTTCGCACACTGGTCATCCTCCCTCCTTTTGTAACCATCTTATATATTCTTTACATGCTACGTGCTTACCCCTCAAAAAAACATACAGAAAAATGAGAAAAAAAAAAATCTTAATATTCCTTATCATCGCTCTCACTGTCTCTCTCTATCGCTCTCCCTCTCCTCGCGCGCACGCACTCTCACAGATGACAGGTATGGATAAAAGACAGATTTCTTTGTTGCAAAAAGGCTAAAGTGGGGAAAGATGGTGCACATGGAGTGCTGCTTTCTTTGGGCAAAACAGCCAGGAGATTGGCTGGGAGATGAAAAGCCCCCGTATTCCTGAGCCACATTTAAGCTGCTATGGCCCCTCCAACATGTGCCTTAGCTGCTGCCATTGACATCCCTCTCGACCAATTCGCATGAACCATTCAAATGACAGCATTGAAAGCTATAATCTATAATAAGTCGCGCACCAAAAAATTGAAATATACTCCCAACATTAACATTTCGTACATTGTGATTGATTTTGTCGATTTTGCTGTACTTGTATTGAACCTTTTTTGCTGTAAGAATATAGAAGAATGATATCCTTTTCAATAATTCCGAGAGATGCACAAACATGGCCCCACTAGAAACATACCATCTCAGCACAGCGTTACAAGACAGTTTGTACAAAATCATACTCAGTTTCCCGTCAGACATACACCAAAACGACAATCTATTCTTTTACGTTCTTTGGAGGCACATGTTAGCAGCAGAGACCCCGTTAAAATTGCTATTGAATATTCATTCTCTGCAGATGCAGAATCATTATTCTGTACAAGTTCCAATCTTTAAGGCTACAATACAAGTTGCACTTGCATGTGCAGCCAAAAGAGAGGGCATGCTTTGGAAGAACGCTTCGCAAAGAAGTTTAAACTTATGATTACAGAAGCACCTTTACTCGTTTGCTCAGAGGACCAAGGGATTAAACAAACATAAAAACTGAAACACTGTGATTAGTTTAGTTTAGCAAAATAAAAGAAGAAGAGAAACCCCTAACAACGTGATTATCCTTGCAAGTAACCTCTTGCTTTGAGGCTCTCGACCGCCTCTCTGATGGCATCTTCAAGAGGCGTGAAGGAGAACCCCAGATCAATCAATCTCTTCGCTGCATCTTCACACGCTGCCAAACCCGGATTGGTTTCTCCCGTAAACCTGTGCAACAAGAGTCGTGATTGGGAATGCTGCTTTACATACAAGAAGAGAAAGCTACATCTAGATGACTTGATCAAGGGAAAAAGGGATTCAATGAAAAAGGTAAATAGACATTATCCAACGACATAATAAGGCATTAGTTTTTGTTTGGGTAAAGACATAATAAGGCATTAGTTGCGCTCTGAAGAAACCAAAATAAGGAATAATATTTAATTTATGTTGCCATTTGATCAGCAGAGGCATCATTACATCCCATTTGGTTCCTTATTGCATCAATATGCTGAATACACATATTTTATTTTCTTCCATTTGGTACAAAAACTCAAGAAGAAGGATCAGCTTTGTGAAATGCCAAATGTACAGGACTTCAGCAAATTACATAACCATCTGCTAGCTGTAGATTCTGCAATTATGCAGATAGATAAAAATTATGTTACCCCACTAACCTGTTTTGGTTTAAACTAACGACTGCAATCAAGTAAAAAGCCCTATCTGCTATAGCACAAGCTCTGAAAGATGAATGATAATCAGATTATCAGGGGCAATGAGCACTTCAAGAAGCCTGAAGTATGTACAAGAAGCTAAAACAAGACTTTAGTCAAGAATATGAACTGTACACTGTGATGATGCCAAAGGAGAGATTCTACAGAAAAGGCAAGCATGTGATAGACAATGTCCACGTTAGACTCCCACCAATAAAACTATCATATAACAAAGTAGTGAGGACCCTATTGCAAGAAAGGAGAAGATACTGAGCACAAAGACTAGATGCTGAGCACAAAGACTATCTTCCAAAATACCAGATCCTTGGGAAAATAACAAAAGATTACTAAAAGAAATGTCGAATGACATTAGCAAATGGTAGTTGAGGCTGACAGATCATAGGAATCGTGACATGAACATGGACAAGATCATGTGTTAAAAGACATTGGCCATCAAGCATGCCATGTTTTGATATTCTGCTATACAGCTACTATTGCATGAAACCACCATGCAAGAAGTTCAAAGACGAAGCACCATACATTAGAAAACCATCCTAGAAAGCTGTAGACTTTTGCATACTCTTAAGTCCTGAGCTTGGAGTTCTCAATTATGTCGGGGCATGTTTAGTTCAGCCTAACTAAAGTTAAAAATCACTCGCCAATATTAAACATATTATTCAAATTTCAAAAAATTAGATGTGGCTTTATGTGTCAACATTAGCAATTTGTGAAAGTCTCAAGTGTTTCAGATTTGCAAACAAAAATTAAAAATGCCTAAGCCACAATATTTGCATAAAGGAAAAGTGAAAAGTAAAAGTCGATCCAAACAAGCCCTTATATGTATGTATGTATGTATGCATGCATGCATGCATGTATGTATGTATGTATTCATATAAAATATGCTAATATCCAAAATTGGATTATTTATGCTGAGTATACACGTACCATGTTCAGTTACTTGCAAAAATCAGACACCATGATACATATTTGTCACCAAATCTCAATCCATCATTGCTTTCACAGCCTATCAAGATGCATGATGTTCAATTGGCAGGAATGATTGTAAATTCCTAATGAGTCCAACCACGGAGACATTGGAACTGGATAATTGATATAGGTACCCAACATATACCGAAAAGCAAACCATCAGAAGTTCCACCATCTTCCTTCACCAGACTATTTCCACAAAACTCATCACCATTCTGAGCAACTCAAGTGAACTGCATTATGCTGTAAATGTGCAAGAGCGATGAATAACTAAAGAAAAATCTTACGGGGAACAAATGGACTTTCTGTATGCAGGATAGTAGATGTGGCAATCCACTACAATAGAATAATATGTTTCCTAATAGATTCAAACATTACCAATCATTCGCATTGGTTCTTCACTAGAAGCATAGGCAAAGAGCTATAAGAAGGGTTCTTTAAAGATCAATCCTGCAACATTACAAACTTTGGAGATGCAAACCTGTGGATAGGAAACTCAGGGAAGAGCTTCGCGACCCTTTGAGCAAAATCACCAAACTGATAGATACCATTCGTGCAGAGATATCTACCAGATGCAGCTGGTGTCTCATACAACAAGACCTGTGCCCTGGCCACATCTCTAACATGGACGGCCCCGAGCCAGTGATATTCCTGAGCATCTGTTGATCCCTGAAGCAGCTGCAGCAACACGGCACTGCTTGCGTTGAGACCCGGTTGCAATAGAGGGCCAAGGCATGTGGCCGGATGTATAGCGACCACATCCAGTCCGTGCTTCTCCGCGAACACCCACGCCGCCTTCTCCGCCAGAGTTTTCGACACCGGATACCATTTCTACACAACAAAAGAAGGAAACCCAATTTGATGTGTGTCATGGCAACAGGTGCATCATACTAAGTAAAGAGTTGGACCAGTAAATTCTTCCACAGGAAGCCAATGACACACCTGAAGCTCTAACAAATTCCGGGCAATGTTCCGAATGCAATAAATAGCTACAGTGACAACCCATTCAGACTTACGACCATGAAATGCTGCACAATCGTTTGAATTACGCATTCTTGCACCCCAGAACAGAACAAAACGACAAAAAGTCGACATTTTTAAGGAAGACGAACATTCAAACCGCGATAAAAAACGATAAAAAAAACGAAACTTTATTGACCTGACGAGGCTTGCAGTAGTCAAGGTCGGTCCAGGAGGACTCGTCGAAGGGCTTGTGAGGAGGCCAACCGGGGTTGGGGACGAGGGCGGAGATGGAGGAGGTGAGGACCACGCGCCGGACGCCGGCGCGCCTCGCCGCCTCGAGGACGTTGAGGGTGCCCTGGACGGCGGGGCGGAGGAGATCGCGCTCGGGGTCGGCGGGGGCCTCGAGGGAGCAGGGGGAGGCCACGTGGAAGACGCCGGCGCAGCCGTCGACGGCGCGGGCGACGGCGGCGGCGTCGAGGACGTCGGCCTCGGAGATGAGGAGGCGGGAGGGGGAGGCGCCCGGGAGGGCGAGGAGGTGGGAGGCGTCGGAGCCCGGGAAGACGGAGGCGCGGACGGCGGCGTAGCCGGAGTCCAGGAGGGCGCCGACCAGCCACGAGCCGATGAAGCCGTTGGCGCCGGTGACGAGCACGGCTCCCGTTTTGGTCGGCTCCGGCTCCGGCTGCATGTCCTCTGCTGGCGCCGCCGTTGTACTTGTCAGGGGTGCGATCGGGGATGTGATACTCAGTTTGGAGTGTTGAGTGAGATGGAGGAGTTTAGATTGATTTTTCCATTTTTTTTTATGTTGATGGATTTTTAGAATCCGAAATTGATTGGTTTTGATTTGGATTTGACACGTGAATATCCCTCCTATTATTCAAATGAGCTCTCTGAAATTCTAAAATTCTTAAAATTTGAAGCGGAAATTTCAAATGATAATAAAAATATTCTCATAATCTCAAATAAAAATATGAAGTGAAGCTTATTTTAAATAATAATTTGAAGTTGTTATATTAATCTCAAAAAGAACATGAAGTACTTATTGTCATTTAAAATAAGGACTTAGTTTTGTCGACAAAAACATGCCGATTAATTAGAGATATTTTCGTCAAAATATAATTTAAATTAAATTAGATTTATTAAAAAGAAAAAAAGAAGAAGCAAAAACTGAGGCATGGCTTCCTTTGGCTTGTGGTTGCCACCCCATCACTAGTGGGTAGCAGTAATGGCTGGTAGGGTCGCCTTTACCTCGAGGAGGGTCAACAACTCTCGTCAACCAGAGGTAAGACTAGAGATGGGAGAGGGCAATGGCCCTTTCTGATCGCCTACCCTCACCTTGGTGTAGGAGAGGGTCACCAGCCCTCATGCAGACTTGGCAACCCTCACCTAACGCCCCGAGACCTCTCTCGTCTTTGGTGAGAACTTGCTAGCCCTAACCTTTTGATTGGCAAGGGTCATCACCCCTCGCGCAAGCACCAGCGACACCGCAAATGCCGGCAATCCTGTGGACCATCGCCCTACCCCACCAGTGATGGGGTGGTGGCCACAAAAGGGAGGGAGCCTATCATCTCATGTGTTTTTTTTTAGTTTAATTATTTTTGAGTTTCAAAAGAAAAAAATTAACTAAATAGCTCGATCTGATGATTTGGTTAAGTATGGGGAAGCAGCATCCTGAGGTCTGCCCTTTTGATACCACATTCCTCAATTAAATTATCTGGAATAATATCACGGGATTCCTATTTTAAATGTGTATATCGTTTTCGTTTGATTTCTTGAATTGAGAACTTCACCGCCCGTCTCTAAGTGAAGTTACCATTTCACGGGGCAAACGACGGCTTGACTTTTTCTTTTTTGATCAGAAAGCTTTCTTCCAATTCAGTTAAGTCGGTAAAGTAAAAGAACAATCCAAATGGATTTCACCACATAAAAACTCCCAAAAGTGGGTAGGGGGACGGAAACAAGCAATTAGGAAGAGTACGCAAACTTGCCCCTGTTTTATTTTGGGTCCTAGAGTAGTAAGTCAAACATAAATAAGTCTGACTTCATAATGTCTTGTGCGACTCACGCAACGTGTTCAAAGCAAATTATATGCATCGAAGAACTATGTTTGAATCAAAAACTAAGGGTGCGTTTGGTAACATTTTCGTTTAAAAATTGTTTCGGAAACGAAATAGAAAAAATATTTCTACTTCGAAACAATTTTTGAACAAAAAACGCGTTTGGTAAATCCGTTCCGAAATATAAAAAGAATAGAAATACGTTTGGTAAATTTGTATAATTTTTTATTTCTTTTAATTTTTTAATTTTTAATTTTATTTTATTTTATTTTCTTTCTTATTTTCCTTTTTTCTTTTTTTCTTCTTTTGGCCGTCGCCGGCCTCGGCCATGGCCGGCGACCGGCCGACGAGGGGCCGGCGGCCTCGCCCGGCCACGACGAGGCTCGCCGGCCCTTGGCCTCGCCTTGGTTGGGCGAGCTCGGCCTCGCTGGATCTGGGCGAGATCGAGCTTGCCCAGCCCCGCGTGAGGTCGCTGGCCCTCGACGGCCAGTCGTCAGCCATGGCCGAGGCCGACGACCGGCCAAAGAAAAAAGAAAGAAAAAAGAAGAAGAAAAAAGAGAGGAGAAAATGGAAGAGAGAGAAAAAGTGTTCCTAAATTTTGTTCCAGAAACAAGAAAAACAACTTTTTTTTTTTTTTTTTACATTCCTGATGTATTTAACAAAAAAATAATTTTGGAACAAAAACGCAATTAAACGCGTTTCTGTTCCTTTTTTGTTTCCAGGAACAAAAAAACAAAAATTTGTGTTCCTGGAAACAGAAACACATTTTAACAAACAGGCCCTAATTGACTGGAGCGAATCCAACCCATCTTACAAATGGCTAGAATGTGTAAAGCTCACATGTGAGTGTGTTCCATTTTTCAATCTTATGTGAGTTTTAAAGAAAATTTCAATTAAAGATCCAAAATACCCTCTCTTTTTTTTTTTTTTAAAAGATATGAAGTGTACCTTATTTCAAATACCAATGTGAAGTAAACATATTAGTTTCAATAAGAGCCTTAAAGTGGTCCTGACTGTTTGAAATAAGAGCCTAGCCTCACTGCTTCATTGGCTGGCAAATCAGAAATTTTCGTCCAAACACAATTTAAATTAGATTAGATTAATTTTTTTTTAAATGAACATGCACAGGATGGAGACTCCCTCCCGCTTATGGTCACCGCCCCATCACTAAACAATGATGGCTGACAAGATTGTTGATACTTAGACAAGGGTCAGCAACCCTCGCTAGAGATTGGAGAGGACGGCAACCCTCTCCCAAATCTAGGTGAGGGTTGCTTGCCCTCACGCCGACGTAGCTGCTCTCACTAGTAGTGCCCCCAGAGCTTGTCGCTTAGGTTTGGGGATGCTAGGCAAGGGCCACCCAACTTGGGCGACCCTCACCTAGATCAAAGACAAATTCACCGCCCTCTCCTGTCTCTAGTGAGGGCTAGTAGGCTCTCGCCCAAGCGCCAGTGACCCCACCAATCATTGTTGGCTTCCCATTGGCGATGGGGTGGCCGCCACAAGCGAGAGAGGGCCTTCCTCCCATGCATGTTTATTTTAGGCCTTTATTTAAAAAAATGAGTGCACTTTAATCTCTTATTGAAAACTTTCCTTGAGCTTTATATCGATTTTCATTGGCCCCGGTATTTTTTCTTGTAATCAAAGAGAATCTCATTTCACTCTACAATTCGTTAAACTAAAGTATCACAATCTTCATTTCAATTCATCCCAATGTATCGAAAGTATTACAGCCATCAAAAAGCCTAAGCCCATATAGCCTCGGCCATTTTTTTGAATTGTATTGAATATTGTGTTCAATCCACACCCAGGACCGGAATGATTATCCCTGCCCGATGGGTCTACATCCATCCCTGAGTGACAATGATGATGCGACGATCATATTGTATTTGGATGCAATCTATTGATATCATAATTTATTCCATATTGAGCGAAACGATTAGCTCCCAATAAAATTGAAATAATTCCAGCCGTATTCCGAGTTTTCATTGCGACGTTGTTATCTTTTATTCGCCGGCAACTCTTTCCGGCGTGAAAAAAGCGAGAGAATAACGACGGCCACTCAATTTTTCCTTCCATTGTTGATGTACCGCCCTCTTCCGGGGCACCCAAATGCGTGAATCGTCGTGAAGCTTGGTGGGTTCTGTCCATGAAAGCGATTCCGTCATCTTCTTCGCCGCCGCCGTCTTCGTCGTCCCTTCATTCGAGCTTGACCGGCGGCCATGCCTCGCCGGCGTGCTTCGGCCGGAGGAGGCTCGACGGGGGCGAGGGCCGCGTCAAGTTCTTCGTGGTTACGGCCAAGAAGAAGAAGCCCTCTTCCTCGTCTTCTTCCTCCCAGGCTCGCTTCCTCGCCGTTCCTTCTCGCAATTCAGCCGTTTGGGTGCGCCGTCGCAGCTTCTTTCGTTGTGGCTGGTGCTCGAGTGAGACCTTTTGGTTGCGTTTCCATGCTTTGAAGGCGTACCCAATTGTCTGGCATCTATGCAAAATCCCGATTTGATGTGCGTCGTGGCAACAAACGCATTATACTATATGTAAAAAGGTCGACCGGTAATTCTTCCGCAGGAAGGTCATGACACCGGTTTCCCAATGCAGTAGCTACAATGACTTGAGTTCATACGGACTGTGACGATGAAATGCTGCACGTTTGTTTCAATTACGCAATCTTGCATGCCAAAAGAGAACCGAAAAAAGCAAAAAGTCGACATTTTTAAGGAAGGGGAACGTTCAAACTGTGGTAAAAAGAGATAAAAAATGAAACTTTTTGACTTGGCATCTATGCAATTCTGATTGGAAGAGAGAATATAATACAACCCGCTATGGCTTCCCGTCCATAACATCTCCTTAAGAGTACCCTCATGAGGTTTATCTTGATAGGCTTCCGACTCGACACCTCCAAGAATCACATCAAATGTCAAGCAGAATTTGCAGTTTCTGAGGCTGTGGAAGGTATGCATCTTCTTTGAGATGTTGAAACGTTTGGGTGAGTGTGTCTCAGTCCTCTTTTCTTGCCTCATGTGGTAAGAATTGCGCAGGAGTTCCAGAAGAGAAACTCTGGCATCCCTAAGCCCGCTACCAGCTACCGCAGGAAGAAGTTGCCGAAGGAAGACCTTTTGGATGATGACATGGAACTCTACGGGGATCCTACCCTTGCCCTCTACCAGTAATACTCCTTCCAGGTTCCTTTCTTGAAATTTGGCCTGTTCTGTAGAACTTTGAGCCTTTTGGAAATGGCTGTTCTGTTCCCTTGCTGAACTGTATTACAGTACGAATCAGGGAATAGAAAGTGCAGTACCTGTCTTGCTCGTGGATGGTTATAACGTGTGTGGCTATTGGGCAAAGCTGAAGAAACATTTTCTGAGTGGTAGACTAGATATTGCTCGGCAGAAGTTGATCGATGAGCTAGTTTCGTTTAGCATGCTCCGAGGTTTGTGCTTCGCTCCTCCTTGAGTGTTCAGTGTGATAAGGCTCATTTTTCTTTTGAAATTTGAAATAGTCCGAGTAGACCAGGCTATGATGGCCTTCAATCAAAGAAGTTTGAGGACATCAATGATGATTTCATTGCATCTCTTGAAAGGCAGTGATCAACTCTCAGTTTACAGTCTTTGAAGCAGGGTTGTAAAGATTATATTTTGTAGATGGTGACTTTTAGGTTCTTCCAAAGTGCCACATCTTCCACTTTGCTTGGACAAAACCTGCAGAGTAGTACTCTTACTAAGCAGGTTACATATGGACCTAGCAGAGATTGCCACCAGTATAGCTCTGTCAAGCAGTGGGACTAAGTTCCTTTGCTTTCCCCTTGTTCCAGTTACCCTAGTACTCGAGGGATCCTTGCATGGCCATTAGTTTTGGCAGCTGACATATCACTTAGAGATCTTGAATTACTCTCTCATTTCCTAGAATTGTTACTTGCTAGAGATAGTCTCATGAGGCGCTTCTTTAATGTTTGGGATATTTGCAAAGGTACAATGTTCTAGATGTGCCATAATTCAGTAACTGCAAATACCATGATTATGTTGCAATTTTTACTCTGAAGGACGAAAGGTACGCATATCGACCTATCATGTATATGCTTGATGAGCCTTGAGGATTAGAATGGAACTCCATCCAATTTTTTAGTTTTTAGCCCTGGCTGTATTCAGTTTTTTCCCCTGGCTGTATTCAGTTTTTTCTTATGTGTGCAGCTGCATTTTAAGTTTGTGTGCATGTGCACAAGCGTGTGTGAAAGTTCTTTCAGTCGGTACTTACTATGCATTTCCATAACAGAGGTAAAGGTGGTGGTTGTATTTGATGCCATGATGTCAGGACTTCCAACACACAAGGAAAGTTTTGCTGGTATGATATACCTCCTTACCTCACCTCTAGTGCCAATTTGATTTTCCCTTGTCTGTCTTTTCAAAGATTCCCCGTTAGTTGTTTTTTTCATATCAGATTTTTTGGACCTGATCTCTAGTATGTGATGACGATGGGTGAAAATGTAGCCTTTAGTAAGAGCATCTCAACTTCTCAATTTTGACTTGAGCAGATATGAAACTCTACTTTGCGTTTGCTTTGCTCCTTCAATGGTATTTAATCTGGAAACCCATATTTCTTCTTCATTGCTTTCAACAGCGCACGGCCTTCGCATGTCACCAACCAAAAACAGGAAATGAGAGCAAGAAAACAAAACCCCTAACTTATTGAAAAGTCAATGTATGATGGTGATATTTCTATGGAAAACAAACTAAGCATGAGAGAACTTTTCAGCCTTGGGTGGGACCCGGCCAAAAAAAGACAAAGCGATAAAAAGGGAAAAATGTCGACTTAGTCAACGAGCAGAGCAACGGGCGTTCGGCTATTAAGAAGGGACAGAGACGCACGGGAAACAGACAAGGAAAAGGGGCAAAAGATAAAGAAAAAGAAAAGCAAAAGAAAGGAAGGGAAAGAGAGGAAAAGAGGCTTGTGCGTACACGCCGGGACCTCACCAAGTTGATTCAACCTTCCCTCGCGATGCTCCCTTCACGAGATCGTTGGCGTGTATAGTCGTCGTGGGCATTCCCTAGTCCCTTGATTAGTGGGTAGTACAAAGAACGCTATGACAGGGATTTTTGGGAATGGAACTTTTGAAATCATGCCATTCAAGTCAAAGAACGACCGTGTTGTTATCTCCATCCCTATAGGATTTAGGATGTGAGTGATAGCTAGTACTGTGGAATGTGTGCAAATTCATATTCTTGTAGCAGTGCATGATCATGATGGGCATCTAAATGAGCTACTTTGTGGTGCGCGATTGATATCACAATGGCAATATTTCCCCCAACAAAGCATTCAGGTTGCAATTAGCAACTCCCGAACGAGACTAATCTCATCTCATTCGTAGATTTTGCACGAGTTGTCGGCATTCCCTATAATTGCAATCTTTAGGCAAAAGAACCAGATAAGTCCTAAGAATGAGACCCCATAGATGGGCAAAATGAAATCGCGTAATCGAAGCCCATATCTTCTATAGGGTCATACAAAAAAAGCCATAAACTTATAATACAATAATAATTCAATTCTTAACATTTTAATGATGACTAATTCAATCCTAAATAATTTGACGCTTTGCCAATGTAATCCTCTAGTCACTTTTGGGGAAATAAAAGCAAATGACACTGAATAATGACCAATTTCATGAGTTGGATCAAGTTTCCCCCACGATTGGGCTCCAATATTATGTATGAAGAATTGAAAGAAATGGAAAGGTAGCGCTCTGAATCAATCACCCAACTCTAATTATCAGGTCCGTCTTATTCGCGACGCACAATGCCACACGAGAAACGGCAGCATTCAAATAATCAAACTCAAGTCCATGCAAAACGAATTCCACGGTTAATAAGCATCCGCCCTCAGCATTCTACAGACACATAGAGGCCAGCAATTTTACATGCCTAAATTCTGACAGCATTCAAACATCACAAGACCTGAACATCTGGTAAGAAAAGTCACGAATTTAGATGAGGGTTTAATTTTCTTTCGACGGAAAGCGTAAAACCCTACAAGAGCCAAATCCGCCCGCAGCATCCTTATTTTAAATGTGTATACGGTTTTCGTTTGATTTTTTGAATCGAGAACTTCACTAGCTGTCTCTAGGTGAAATTATCATTTCATGGGGCCAACGACGGCTTGAATTTTTTCTTTTTTGATCAAAAAAGCCTGTAGGTAAAGTAAACGAACATTCCAAATGGGTTTCAACACATAAAATTGCGCAAAATGGATAAGGGGATGGAGACTAGCACCTAGGAAGAGTCCACAGAGTTGGGCTTTAATGGCCCAATCCAATCCACTGTTTTATTTCGAGTCCTAGAATAGTGAGTCAAACATAAATAAGGTTTACTTTATAACGTCTTTGTGTGATTAGTGTTTTTTCAAGCTCATGCAACGTGTTCAAAGCAAATTATACGTATCGAAGAACTATGTTTGAATGCGAAAAAAAAATTAGCAGCAGCGAATCCAACTCATCAGAAAATGGGTGAAGCTTGCACACCAACGTGCTGCATTTTTAGATCTTACGCGAGCTTTATATTGATTTTCGGTCAATTTTCATTGTCCGCCAAATATTCTTTTGCAATCAACTACAATCTCATTTCATTCCTAGAATTCATTAGATCAACGTATCAAAATGATCATTCTTTTCATTTCAATCAATTCTACCGTCCCGAACGTTATAAAATAGCAATGACAATGACATGACAATTATAATGAACTTGAATTCGATCTGTTGATTCATATTGGTCCAACTTAGCTTTGAGAATATCATACTTTTTTCCCATATTAAGCGAAGCGATTAGCTCCCAATAAAATCGATATGATCGAAGCCGCATTCCGAGTTTTACAATGTTGTCCTTTTTTGTTAAGTGGCTAAAGTAAAGAAACAATCCATATGGGTCTCAGCACATAAAAAAACCCAAAAAGGGGTATGGAGGTTTGGAAACCAGCACCAGGAAGAGTCCGCAGAGCTGGACTTTAGTGGCCCAATCCACCGTTTTATTTTGGATCCTAGAGTAGTGAGTCAACCTTATTTATATATATCGAAGAGCTATTTTTGAATGCAAAAAAATAAAATAAAAAAATCAACAGTAGCAAATCCAACTCATCAGATTGGCCTTGCAGAGGGCTAGAATGGGTAAAGCTTGCACATGAGCATGCCAAGTTTCTCAATCTTGCCTTAATTTTCATTCAATTTTTATTGCTCGCGACATTTTTTTCTCACGATCAAATCCAATTCCATTTCTTTCTCACAATTCACAAACCCAAAGTATCAAAAACGATCGTTTTTATCTCATTCCAATCCATCCCGCCGTATCAAATCTAATTGATATGATATTGGTTTGACTCAACTTTGAGAATTTCATAATTATTTTTTCCCATATTAAACGAAACGATTAGCTCCCAAATAAATTGAATATAATCCGAGCCGCATTCCGAGTCTTACAACGTGGAAGGTGTTTGAAAACTACTTTCCAATGGGCTTTGGGGGGAACCTAGCATTTGCAAGACTGAAAGCCCAAGATAGGTCCTAGGCTACTTTGGGCTTTCAGCATTCTCGGAATGCCCCAGTTACTATTTATGCTACTGTTCATTCTTCCTTCTCCAGCCACATCGTTGATCAGAGACGAGCTCGAGAGGTCAGCGAGGTTGTGGCGATCGTCATCGGTCGTTGCACGATCCTCGTCGGAGGTCGCGTGACCCTCGCCGGAGGTCACTCGACCCTAGGCGGCCCTCACCGATTGTCTCCGGGGGCTGCTTGAGGCTGCCGGCAGCCACCTGCCTTGTCGGCGACCGCCTGCCCTTGCCGGTTAATTTTTTTATTTTTTTATTTTGATAATTTTTTTATTATCAAAGCCCTTTGTAAATGTAATTTTTCCAAACACCATTTTGCTTAAAAGCATTTTAAATGGGCTTTCAAACTATAATTTATCAAACACATTTTACATTTTAAAAAATACCTTTAAATCAAAAGTCTTTACATTTTTTTAAAAATTTTCCTAAAAAGTCTTCCCAAACGCACTAATTATCCTCTTTCCTTCGCCGCGGTCAATTCTTTCCGACGTGAAGAGAGAGAGAACAACTCCGACCACTCATTTTCCCTTCCACTCCGACACCGAGGAAGAGGGAAGTGGGGCCCGTCGCCGCCGTCAGCGTTGACACGTGGCGGAGAGACGTTGGTGGCTGCCGCACCAGTTCAGCCTTTGGTTCCCTCGTGTGCGATATGGCCCTGCCAGCGCAGCCATGGAGTGAAAGAGCAGAAGAAGGAGGAGGAGGAGAACCCAAAGTCTGTAGCTTTCGTCGTGAAGATTGGTGGGTTCTGTCCATGAAAGCGATTTCGACATCATCTTCTTCTCCTTCTTCTCCTTCGCCTTCGCCGCCGCCGTCCCACTTCGCGGCGTCCCTTCTTTCGTCGCGCTCGTACTCGAGCTTGAGTGGCGGCCATGCCTCGCCGGCGTGCTTCCACCGGAGGAGGCTCGGCGGGGGCGAGACCCGCGTCAAGTTCGTCGTGTTCATGGCCAAGAAGAAGAAGCCCCCCTCCCCCTCCTCCTCCTCCTCCTCCTCCTCCTCCTCTTTCTTCTTCCCACCAGGTTCGGTTCCTCACCATTCCTTCTGCAGCTTTTTTCGTTTATTTTTCACGAGAGGTGGTGGTGGGTAGTCTTCGAGGGAGACCTTTTGATTGCGTTTCCATGCTTTGAAGCCGTACCCAATTGTCTGGCATCTGTGCAAATCCCGATTTGATGTGCGTCGTGGCAACAAACGCATTATACTACAATGACTGAATTCATACAGACTATGACCGTGAAATGCTGCACGATTGTTTCGATTACGCAATCTTGCACGCCAAAACATAAGCAAAAAGAGCAGAAAGTCAACATTTTTAAGGAAGGTGAACATTCAAACTGTGATGAAAAGAGATCAAAAAAGAAGCTTTTTGACCTGGCATCTATGCAATTCTGATTCGAAGAGAGAATATAATACAACCCGCTATGGTTTCCCGTCCAGAAAATCTCCTTAAGAGTGCCCTCATGAGGTTTATCTTGATAGGCTTCCGACTCGACACCTCCGAGAATCACATCAAATGTCAAGCAGAATTTGCAGTTTCTGAGGCTGTGGAAGGTATGCGTCTTCTTTGAGATGTTGAAACGTTTGGGTGGGTGTGTCTCAGTCCTCTTTTCTTGCCTCATGTGGTAAGAATCGCGCAGGAGTTCCAGAAGAGAAACTCCAGCATCCCTAAGCCCGCTACCAGCTACCGCAGGAAGAAGTTGCCGAAGGAAGACCTTCTGGATGATGACATGGAGCTCTACGGGGATCCTACCCTTGCCCTCTACCAGTAATACTCCGTCCAGGTTCCTTTCTTGAAATATGGCCTGTTCTGTAGAACTTTCAGCCTTTTGGAAATGGCTGTTCTGTTCTCTTGCTGAACTGTATTACAGTACGAATCAGGGTATAGAAAGTGCAGTACCGGTCTTGCTTGTGGATGGTTATAACGTGTGTGGCTATTGGGCGAAGCTGAAGAAACATTTTATGAGCGGCAGACTAGATATTGCTCGGCAGAAGTTGATCGATGAACTAGTTTCGTTTAGCATGCTCCGAGGTTTGTGCACTGCTCCTCTGAGTGTTCAGTATGATAATTCTTATAAACTAGACTAATTTTGCCATTTTTTTGAAATTTTTAATGGTCTGAGTAGACCAGGCGATGATGGCCTTCACTGAAAGAAGTTTGAGGACTCTGATGAAAATATCATTGCATCTCTAGAAAGGCCATGATCAACTCTCGGTTTAGTGTCTTTGAAGCAGGGTCTTAAAGATTATATTTTGTAGGTGGTAACTTTTAAATTTCTACCAAAGTGAAACGACTTCCACTTCGCTTTGACCAAACCTGCAGAGTAATACTCTGACTCAGCGGGATTAGTATGGACCTAGTGGAAATTACCACCAGTATAGCTCTTTTTAGCAGTGGGACTAAGTTCCTTTGTTTCCCCCCTAGTTTCAGTTATCCTAGTCCTCAAGGGATCCTCGCATGGCCATTAATTTTCTCAGCTGACATATCACTTTGAGATCTTGAATTACTCTCTCATTTCCTAGACTTGCAACTTGCTAAAGATAGTCTCATAAGGCACTTCTTTGATTTTGGGATTTTTGCAAAGGTACAAAGTTCTAGATGTGCCATAATTCAATAACTGCAAATACCATGATTACGTTGCAATTTAATCTGGAGAATGAAAGGGACACACATTGACATAACAGACACATGTTTACATTTAGCCCTGGCGTGCTGCTGCATGTTTACATTTCCGTGCATGTGCACAAGTGTGTGTGAAAGTTCTTTCAGTTGGTACTTACTATGCATTTCCAAAACAGAGGTAAAGGTGGTGGTTGTGTTTGATGCGATGATGTCAGGACTTCCAACACACAAGGAAAGTTTTGCTGGGTATGGTATACCTCTTCACCTCACCTTTAGCGCCGATATAATCTTCCCTCGTTTGTCTCTTCAAAAGTTGGTTGTTTTTTCCATATCAGATTTTTTGGACCTGATCTCTAGTATGTGATGATGATGGAAGAAAATGTAGCCTTTAGTAAGAGCATCTCAAATTCTCAATTTTGACTTGACCAGATATGAAACTCTACTTTTCGTTTGATTTGCTCCTTCAATGGTATTTAATCTGGAAACCCATATTTCTTCTTCATTGCTTTCAACAGCGCACGACCTTCCCATGCTACCAACCAAACATAGGAAGTGAGAGCAAGAAAACAGAACCCTTAACTTATTGAAAAGTCAATGTATGATGGTGATATTTCTATGGAAAACAAACTAAACATGAGAGAACTTATTTTCACTGTCCAACTGATAGTTGATAGGATACCTTTACATTTGATCATGTAAGTTCAGGGTACTCAACTAGGCGCTCTAATGCTTGAAGTTCAATATTTTGCAGAGTGGATATAATTTACTCTGGTGAATCTTGTGCAGATGCATGGATAGAGAAAGAGGTGAGAATGATGTCGGGCTGTAATAGAAAATGCAGTTGCAAAGGTTACTGATATAGCATGCTTTTAACTTTGGCTGTGGGTGAAGCCATTGTTGAAATGCTTAGAAGTTACAGAGGTTTTGGAGTTATCATCTTATTTTTTAATCTACTGGTGATGAGCTATTATTTGTTCATTGGTGTTAAGACAAAAAGTTTGCCACCATGCAGCATCTGTAAGATTATCATCTAGTATTCCACTTTTTCTGTTTTTATTCTTATTCTCATCTTTAGCGTTGACTCATTAGATCTATCAGAGGACGGTTCTAAAGGCTACCCTATCTGTCCTTGCTCTTTCTTCACAAGAGGTTTAAAGCGTTATATTGTTTTTTGCGACAGGTTGTTGCCTTGAAGGAAGATGGGTGCCCCAGGGTTTGGGTTGTGACTTCAGATCGCTGTCAGCAGCAAGCAGCGTATGGAGCAGTATGTTTTCTTGTTGAGTTAGATTATTAAAAGATGTTTCAGGTGGCACACACAATTTCCTAAACAGACCTGCCACACATCCTCTCACACTTTAGATCATATTATCTTCCGTCAAAGCTACCACAAATCTATTGATTGCATAATACTTGAGGTTCACTTAGATAAGGGATAAAAACAAATGGTCCTTGAACTTTGGTCAAATGTGCAGTGTGCCTTTGAATTTTTAATTTGTTCAATGTGGTCCCTGAACTATTGCCTAATGTTCAATTTAGTCCCTAAACTTTTATTTTGTTTGATGTGGTCCCTAGACATGCCAAAAGTCTAGGGAGTGCATCGAACAAATTAAAAGTTTAGGAACTACATTGCACATATAGTTTAGGGACTAAGTTGAACATGTATAAAAAATCCAAAGACTATGTGAACAAATTAAAAATTCAGGGACTACATTGCACATTGGGCGACAGTTCAGGGACCATATTGAACAAATTAAAAGTTCAATAACACATTGCAAAGTTTAGGGACCATTTGTGTCATTTTCCCTTTAGATAAATGCAGATGCTTGAAGCTACTTTTCTCTTTAATTTGTCTTTTGTTCACTTTCTAGTAGTCTAATAATTGCCTCAACTCTAATTAAGTAATAGATATCTTGTTACGAAAATCGTGGAACCACATAGGAGGAAAAATCAGTTGAGCCCTTTGGCTATAATTAATTATTCAGTTCAGCTTTTTAACTTTATTTTGCGAAATTGGCCTTCTACTCGTGAGTTTACTCTAACAATGTCCTCTATAAATGCACATGTCTCAATAGCAAAATTGCCAGTAATATGCTAACAAAAGTGATTGACTTCTCACGAAGCTGAACAACCTACTTCCATTAAAGTAATGATAGGAGTGCTCGATGAAAGTAGAAAGTACCAGGGTTATGTGGTTGGGATCAATGGAGGAACAAATGTAATGGGAAAATCAAAGTAATGGTAGGAGTGCTTGATGAAAAATTGCTTTAAATATTATAGAAAGTTTAAAGGAGGTAGAATGATAAGTGATGGGAACAGATTTATGTTATTGAGCTTAGGTGATCCGGTTTGAAGGATAAAGGGGAAATAGTCATGCATTTCGATTTAGTGTTATGACGAGTTCTCACAACTTAGTTTGATTCTATGATTTTCAGAGCAATGTCCATCAATTGGTTTGTGATTCTTCCGTCTCACCATTTTTTTCCAAAACAACTAAGGGTCTTACATGTCTGAAAATGCAGCTGCACAGTGAGCGCAAATCAATTCAACTTTACTTTTGGCTTTTGCTAAGCGATATGTCTAGACTTTATAGAAGTTGTAAATCATGTCAATGACATCACTGAACTAAATCACCAAAAGTTGGCACAGTAGTAGTATGGGCTGAATCAAACATCGATTGAATAACAATGCATGCACTCATGAGCTTTATCCAAGTGCAGACTAGAGGTTAGCTCGTGATTTTCTCACCAACGCATTATGTATCCTGTGAGTTCCATTGTAGGTGTCATTATTCACTTCTCTTAGCAACTCTCGGACCTTTAGTTTTACCACAAATATGAAGTGCTCAAATTTATCTGACAATATTCAATTTCTTCTTCATTTAAACCTCAGCCTTAACTTTTTGTGTTTGTTGTTTGAAGTTTCTTTAAATATCAAGAATCATTTTTTGCACGATCTGTGTTAATTTCCTGTGCTGATGTATTTCAAAACTCATTCTTGTCTGATAGCCTCAGTTTTTTTCGAAAGCATAGTGGCTGATGGTTTAATCTATGAAGAGAACTCTCAGCTTGTGGTTCATGAGCTTGCAGTTAAGACATGCAGCTTTTTTTTTCATATAATATGGCCTCTCTGTCATATCAGATGTATATTTTTATAGTACTGCAGGCATGGTTTAGCATTTCCTATTCTATGAGTTCTCTGATAGTTTACTGTGATATTTTTAGGGAGCCTTCATATGGAGTTGCAAAGCATTAGTTTCTGAGGTAAGATAATAAAATTACCCACCTACTTGGTGTGAATTGTTCTGCCTGAAGCTTGTCTAATGCAGTGTCAACCAGAGTTTTTAATTCTTTTTCATCTCCCCCCTCTTTCAGCACATTAAATTGATGAATGGGGAGCCTCAGACATGAATCTAGGTTGAAACTTGACTCTGATAGGATGTTACAATGTCCAACCCAAAAGCTTGAGTTTATAGGTGGAGAGAGACCACATAAATATAAGGCCCATTGCATCTGCCATATACAAGTAATATAGGATACTTTAACACTCCCCATCAACAATTTTTGGACATTTATCTGTTCCTCCAAAAGCCTAAGCCTAAGTGCTCTGAAACTGGTTAACATTACATATCTACCATGGTTGGAAGACTCCCCCCTTACGTGCAAGTCGAAGTCAACTTGCAAAGTATTGGAAGTGGATGTAAATCAATAGCATTGAAGATAATTGGAGAATCTATAGGAGTAACAAATGAACTGAATGCAAGATGGTGCTCAGAGCATAAGAGTCCAGGAAATTGGTAAGATATATTTGAAGTGTATGTCTTGTCAAGAAAAGGCTGAAGTGGGCCTGGACTTTTTAGTGTCAAATAGCTTAAAATATGGTCCTTTATCTCGCAATTGGATCATCAGATTTGCTGCTAATGGCTTAAACCATGTGGTCAAACTTTTCCTGGTATGATGGACTAACCTCACTCATCCATCAATGAATGGAATGCTTGCTTCTTGGACGTTATGCTTGGGAACATATATAGTGGCCTAGTGAATCTCACTCCAGTAGGTCATGTGGTGCGTGGCTTTTGAAGGATTTCTGAGCTTCGCAATCTAGTAGAGGATATTGTTAAAATGGAAGTGCCGGCTATCGATTAATTGATGCACCTTCTTGCTTGTTTATCCTGGCTTGGAATTGGTTGTGTGGAACAAGGTTACGAAGTGGGATCACTGTACACAGTGCTATGCCTTCTCATTACTCGCTTTACCTGTTACGTGTCTCTGAAAAGATTTTCCATGGAGTTGCTTGTCATTTGAACTTGCAATTCATTAGAAAAGTGGCAGGATATATTTTGTCAGCCAAGCAAATAAGATGAAAATCTAAATCTTAAAGAAACACCTTGCATATTGGACTTGATGTTTTTGTTGAAAATTTAAGGCATTGGCTATGCATTTATTTGCAGTTTGTGCTGTTTTATGGTGTATCTACTCAATTATTCTTTGATTAAAGTAGAAAGACTTTGTTATGCAAAACTAATTTGTAGAGGTTCACCAAAAAAACTATTTCTCAATCATATGATCTAATTGCAGATCAAAACATCTCTTAAGGAAGTGGAGAGGATGCTTCAGGAACAAAGGTATATGCAACGAACAGAAACTTCATTTGAACTTTTTCTATCACCTGCATAATCCTAGATGCTGAAGTTGAACTGTATTGATGGCAACTCATGGCTTCTTATGTTGTTAAGATACAGTGTTAGTCTAGTTATTGACTTGTCCTGCCCGACAACATCCAAAAGTCTTTTGGCATTAGGCTTAGAGACTGACCTTCAGCGAATACCTTAAGGACTATCACAAATATAACTTCTAATCTAACTAAAATGGAGTCAGTTGAGATGGCACCCCATCACTGTCTACTTTTCACCTCTAACAGTCACGTCTTGTGTGGTTGATATGCATCATGCCTCCACTTATCGTATGCTATTTTTACTTTTGGCGTAAATGATCCAATCGAGTATAATGGTTTATCTTTGAACTCGCAAACTTATAGTGCTGACCTTGTAATTTGCTTGTTGGTGACTTGTGCTCTGGTCAGGTTCTCTAGTTTGTCCCGTATTTTTGCAGTCCTACAGCCTCCTGGATTTTTTATTTGTTGAGACTTCTTTTACTTTGTCCTATTACTCTGTCCAAATTAAGGGTGATTCAAGCTCAATCATAGAGCTCCAGTCTACCCAAGATTCTATAGGGTCCGTCTGGGGGTGACTTATACATTTTACTTTTTGCTAATTCTAAATTTTGCATATTGGGCACTTTGACTTTTTCTAAACCGAAAAATCTTAAAACTTTCACAATATTCAAACGTTGACACGTGAATTCACATATAATTTTTCATAATTTTCTGAAATTTGAATAGTATTTTAAATTTTGAGGGGAGTGTACACAAATAGGCCCATAATTATTACCAAAAAAGAAAAAAACAAATAGGCCCATAATTTGTCATACTATACATTGGATTGTTCTTACGAAACTTTGTTCAGAAAGCAATTGATGTGAAACAAACAATGCGAAGCTTGACTACTGAGGAAAGCACATTTAAGTACTTTTCTCATTTACATTTCAAGTGCAAAATAATCTTTACCGGTAGGCATAGAGATTGCTTAGAAAACTCTGTTCATGAATTAAGCTAGAAATGTTCTCGTCTCCTATCCTATTTACTTTCTTTCACTTTGCTAGGACAAGTTCTTTTCAAGGAAAACTGTTGAAGCACAATCTTGATTCGGAAGTCGTAGATGCACTCAAGGATCTGAGGAAACAGCTCTCAGAAAATGAACTAAGGAATAGCTGAGCAGGTTCCATTTTCAAATCCTCATCTTCATGGGTCCTTGTCTGCTTAGAGTTGTGTTGCATGGACCCATTTGATCAAAAAGTGATTGTTCTCTTTCAGGTTCATTCGAAGAGCATGCTCCATCTTTGGCCCATTGACAATCTATAGCTTCTGGCTTATTAACCATTTTGTGCTTACCAGAAGAGGAGCTAGTACGAGGAGTTCTATGGCCGATATAATGGGGAGGAACTGTTGTAATTGAGAAATTGCTTGCTTCTTGTGATGGGCCTGGGCCTTTGGCAAAAATTTCAGGACCAGCAAGTGGGTTGTACAAAAGCTTGGATCCCAGAGGAATCTCACTAGAATGCTGGGTCTCTACGTCTTTTACCAAAGAGAAAAGGGAGAAGGCTGTGCGATACTTGAGTTAGGAAAACGAACAAGGTTGAGAGATTGAAAAGATGGGACTGAGTGATAGAAACATGAACAATTCTCTTACTAGGAGAGGTGAATCTATTGTGCAAATATCATGCCAATTTACGAAACTTACAGCTATGGACCAGTTCTTTGTAGCTCTTGAAAATCTCTGTGGAGCTATAAATTTCAAGGCACCATCTTGTATATGTTTAACTTCTATTAAGCAAATGTCATTGTCGAACTTAAAATATGCGGAATGGAGTAATTGTGCATATTTCGATATATCATGATAAACATTAAGTCAGCTTATATATAGGCTTTATGAGGGGACTATTTTTTTTTTGGTAAAGAACTTTATGAGGGAATATTGCACAATTGTGCATGGATAGTCAATATTAATATCATAATTATCTCTAAGATAGGATAATACTTTATAGAAAATCTTTAAAAATTTCCAATATAATGTCGCTAACGATTAATATGTTGCCTGCCGACATGGTGTTAAGCATTCCCCCCGAAGTCATTTACGATCATGATAGACTGAAAGATAAGACAAATTTATGCAGATTAGCTTTCGATTTCGAGATTATTCTCAAATCGTTCATACTTGAGGCAAGACATGTGCCGACCGTCCGTCTTCCACAGGCCCGTGTTTTGTTCTCGTTTCTCCGCCATTTTGTATGCATCCAGGTAAGGAGAAAGCAATCATGTCCTGGCGAATCGCGAGCATCGCGTTAGCAATCTCTTACATCGGCAGAGGGACAATAGGAGCACATGATGAATGTCGCAAAACCTTCCAAATGTGCATCGCGTTGGTCAAGGTCGATGCTCAAGTGATGCCCCCGAAAGGAGAGCATTGGGCCACGACGTTCGTGGACCTGGTCCGGCTGTAAAGCTCGTCAAGATCGAGTCCAGCCGCGTAAAACATCCTTGAAATACGGAGACAGAATATGGAAGCCACACGAGAATACAGCTAAAAAGGGGTGCCCCGAGTTGGTTCCTCCCCATTCTACCTGTCATGTTATTAAATGCAAGATCTCTCTCTCTCTCTCTACTGTACATTCACGTAGGCGTGGGGGAGGATGATGGAGGGAGCGCGTGTTTGCGTCCTTCTCTTTCTTCCTTTTGGAGGTATTCCCGAAGTCGTCGTCCCCTCCCTCGATCCCGAGAATTGAATGCCACCGCTGATGGAGTTAAAAGATGTTGGGGAGGGGGGGAGTGCCTTGTTTGACTTGTCAGACTCTTGAAGCTGTGGCGGCCCCGCCCCTACTCATTCGCCAGTCTTCCGTGGGACCATTTCTCTCCTTTGTGATAATAATGCACATGAGTTGGAGTCCCACGTTTACTTTCCCTCCCCCTTTGTCTTTTTGGGTTTTCTCTAGGACTTGAGGAGTTCAGGTTTTTTTATAGCAAAGATATTTGGGATATTTGTATTACAATGGAGCAAGTTTAGGGTTTTAAGTGACATAAGAAAAAGTTTGGAATATTTATATCATGGTGGGCATAATTTATAGATATTTTTTGTGATATTAACCCTTTCTCTATTCAAGTATCGCATGACTTGGACAATAATGAAAGATTTACCCCCAAAAGCCTCAACTCCTCAAGTCCTATTTTTTGTGATATTAATCATTTCTCTATTTAAGTATTGCATGACTTGGACAACAATGAAAGATTTACACCAAAAGCCTCAACTCCTCAAGTCCTAGAGCTATGTAGGAACTTGTGATTTGTGGTTGGAGTCTTTGGTCATCGCGAAAACTCATTTCATCTCCCTAATTCGAAATGACGCGTTTAATTGCTTTTGCTCATGTTATTTTGTAAATAGGATTCGGGGACTTTATGCTCACTCTGATTGAAATTCAGTTAGTGATATACTTGTAACTTTTACGCGCTAAATCAGATCTTCTCCTCACCTCGTCAAAGACAAATCATTTACATCAATGCTTTGTTTGAAAAGATTGGAGAAAATAAAAATGGGAGAGAAAGTTGGGAAAATTCTTAAAGGGTTCTCTACTAAAGTGCTCCATGATTTAGACAACAAAGGTCACATGGAAGACTTACCCAGTTTTAGACTTGCGATTTGTGGCCGGAGTCTTAGTCGTCACGAAAACTCACCTCATCTTCCTAATTCGAAATGACGCGTTTGATTGCTTCCACTCATGTTATTTTGTAAATAGAAATGACGCGTTTGATTGCTTCCACTCATGTTATTTTGTAAATAGGATTTGGGGACTTTATGCTCACTTTGATTGAAATTAGTTAGTGACGTACTCGTAACTTTTGCACGCGAAATTAGGTCTTCTCCTCACCTTGTCAAAGACAAACCATTTACATTAATGCTTTGTTTGAAAAGATTGAGGTAAGAAAAATGGGAGAGAGAGTTGGGAAAATTCCTAAAGTTCCCTCTCTTTTACTACCACAAATTTTCAAAAATTTGCTCAACTTTTCACCCACTTCCTCTACTTTTCCGAACATAGCATGGGTATTACTTTGAGACTCAATTTGATTGGGAATGGATCATTATTCTTTAATCAGAGTTATTTCAGAAATTTCTTTATTTATTTCCCGTTATGTTAGAAAATTTATTTCTTATTTCTTGCTTATTTAAGAAGTTGTTAATTGATAGAATTAGGGTTTAGTTTCCGTTTACGTGATAAGAACTGGCTTAAAAACTTTATTACGTTCACTTTTATTACATGATTGAACTGAGATTGAAAATTGTTCGCCAAGCTCTTCTCTCTGATTTTTCTCTGGATTCTTCTTATTTCTCCATCAAATTTCTTTTGAATTTTTCTCTTCATCCATTTCTTCGGTTATTCATGTGCGTTCTGCATCAGTTTCATGGTAGAGCAAACTCATGATGAGAGCAAGCGATATTTTGCATAAGTGTATTACTGAAATTTCTAAATGTATTCCTTATGCTTATCCTAGAAAATCAAGATCAAAATGAGAACAATTCTATAGAAAATCATATTCCTTATCCTTTGGAAAATCATATACTCGAAATGCCAATCAATGTTAGTCGATCACTGATGATGAGAAGCCGTCTTTATCTTCGAGGTACCCTCAGAGCCACCAATGTACCCATAGGTTTGCTCACAGGTAAGCCAGCCTCGTTTGGCTTGCATACCAAAGCACCATCTTCCCTGTCTAATCTTAGACTGGAATGAAGCTTCAAATGGGTGAGTGTCAGCAATATCAGCTTGAGCCGAAGGGGCATCTGGACCATGCATTCGTCAGCTTGACATGTGCCGAGACCTACTTCGATTTCACGCTCTTCAAGAAGCATTCGATGAGGCGATCGCGCTCCTGTTTTCCATGTTCTTTTTCTGGCTCAAGATCCCATTAATTATTTTCCATTGTATACGCGTACTTGGAAAAACAGTTTGGACAAGACAAACGCACCCCACGGATACACCAGCTTCACCGACCGAATCACAAATGTAAACGTACAAAACCATTGTATGGAACATGCTGCTGTTGTACTGATCTGACTGACTGGCCAGTCGGTTGGCTGTGCATCGACGGGGAGTTCACGAGATATCTGCCCTCCTTATTAAGTGGGGGGGACTCACAGAAACCAACCAGACATCCAAACAACACCACCGTTTCATTTAATAGGCCGAGTCAGACGGTCAAGAGACAGTCAGAGTCTCTCGGTCAGACGGTCCTCGCTCTGTCTTCAATGGGAGATTGACCAAGACCCCACCATTCCAGAGCATGATTTAATCACACAGCGGTGGATGCGGACGTGCTCATCTGTGCTTGCGCTTGGAAAAAATGCCAATGCAAATGGGGCCAGTCGCGAGAGATGCATAAAGTGTGGCCATTTCCGCAATTAAGAGTCGGCACAAATCATGAGCCACTGACTTCAGCTAACTCCCAAACGAAGTTTGGACGCCTCGTCTCTCCGCGCAGCTCCCATACGACGTGAGGCCAAAAGGAGGGTCTCTGCTGAATCCCATAACTGGCCAAGCCTTGCGGTTGGTCTCTGGGTGGCCATTAATGAATAAGACATGGATTTTTCAGAAGATGCTTTGGATCAGGAGGTGGGGCTTGGGCGGTTCCGTCCCCGTACTTGTGGCCCTGAGGGATGGATCGACGTGCATGTGTTCGGGTCAAACTGCATTATTTCTAGCTAACTCTGCCTTTCGCTTGCTCGTGCCTCGAATGATCAAATCTTATCCTTGGGTGCTAAAACATGGTATGGTCTATTGATCATGGTTGGGATGATATTGGTCTATAGAAACAGTAATTTTCTTGAAAACTCTGGTGTTTTCATTTTACAGAATAGCAACTATAAGAAAGAATCTGGCCTATATGAAAACGCGTTCTCATTCTCCTGATTTTGGTACTTTAAGAAGAATCTGATGTAAGTTCTTACTGGCTATGCAAGTGGAGGGAAACAAGGAAATAGTGATGCACAGCTCATTATCCAAGTTTTTAATGCTGGCATCAATCGGTTTAGGGAAGGCCTAGACAGCTAGTTTGAACACACATGAGTTCTAGACAATTCATCACCTAAATATGGCCATTCTCATCATAGAACTCATTCGATGGGACGATCTTACAGTTTTGTTACCAAAAAAGATTTCTTCTTTCCGTGTTGGTGGAATACTAAATAGTTGACGTGTTAAAAAGCTATTGGTAAAGAAATGAGAAAATTACCAAAAAAGTCTCAATTCTATTGTCCCTTTGTCAATTCAGATCTAATTGTATCAATTTAGTTCTAAATCTTTCAATTATGTCAATTTAGTTTTAAACATTTTGACGATTTGACAATATAGTCAATGTTAGTGATTTCTAAACAAAATTGGCTTGATGAATTACATTGATAAATTATCAAAAGGTTTATGACTCAACTTGCCAAATTGAAATGAATTGACACAAATGTCATAGATTTAAGACTTTTTTTTGATAATTTTCCTTAAAAAAAATTATTGACACTTGATTTCCCAAAAAATTATTTATGACTTACCAACATTTTCATGGCCATTCCTAGTATCTCTTTTTGAAAGTTTGCAAATCATCATTTTTTTTCTCAACTTTTAGTAATATATACTTGTTTTTCCAGTTAACACCTTATATTTATGAACTTCTATAGGAATTTGCCTTTCTTAATTTGAGGGACTTACTAATTTTTTTTTGTGATTAAATTACTAACTAGTTTAGATCACCAACTCTCATTTGGGTTATTTACCAAAGTCTTTTTTTTTTTTTTTTTTTTTTAATTTATGAATTTTTGTAGCTTATCATTGTATTGCAAATGCCTTATTTTTATCACGTCTTATGCTAATTTACCAACATTTATTCGTGTGGCTTCCTTACTTTTCTCCTTTTAGATTACCAACCAGTCTTGATTTAATGATTATCAACATTTTTGAGTTGCTTATCAGTGTTATTCTGTCTTTTTAAAATTTGATAATTTTTCTATTAAGTTACTTATCAACCTGTTAAATTTACCACATCTTTTTAGAAATTACCAACCTTAATTGAAGTGATTGCCAATGTTTTCCCAATTAAGTTACCAACTTTTATTTGAGTTAGCTACTAAAGTTTGTTTATTTTTTTTAATCATAAACTCCTCTTATCTCTCACAAAAAAAAAAAAATTATCATACTTTCACCAACTTTTATTTAACTTGTTTACCCATGTCTTAAATTTACCAAATATTCTTCGAAAAGGAAAATTTACCATCTATGATAAAAATTTATTAACCTTATGTTAAAAGACTCACTAATTATTCCATAATGAAGGGTGTGCTTGTTTCACAGAAAGCTCAATAATAAGGGAAAAATACTTTCTTGGAAAGTATTTTCTATGAATACGATTTGTTTTCATTTTATTTTATTTTTTCTGGTAAAGGTAAGAATATGTAAATAGCTTTGAACCAATGTACACAAGATTGGCGCCAAAACTTTCACTCAAAGAGACAACAATTCTGAATGAGTGAATAGGAGCCGATGTGAAAAAGAAACACCCTAACAGGAGGGGCAAGAAGAAGAAAACCAAAAGGGCAGACTAACTAAAGCCACACTGGCCAAGACGAAAAGAGCACCGAAACCAGAAGTCTTCAAGGCGGCCAACAAACAGCCGAGTGGATAAAGCAACCGATAACAGTTGTTTTCCTTTCATTTGGTGATGTATAATTGAAAATATTTTCTACTGTTTGGATTCCATTAGCAAATGATTTCACACTTTGTCTCAGCCAAAACAAAAATCAAATTTTTAATTTTTTAATTTTTTAATTTTTTAATTTTAAAAACTTTGAATTTTAAATTATTTTTATTTTTTATTTTTATTTCTCTTCTTTCTTTTTATTTCTTTTTATTTCTTTTCCTTCTTCTTCTCCTTCGCTCCTCTGCTTCCTCGTGCCATCGCTTTTGCTTCCTTTGGTAGTTTGTTCCCGGTTGACTTATGAGGGGTGAGCTTAAGCCGTCGCTAGAGGCCACGAACTTGTCGATTTGGCAAGACTCAAGGCACACCATTGGAGGCTATGAGCTTGCCCGGTTTGGCAAGGTTCATGGCTTGGCTCTCAAGCCCTGCCACGAGCTCGTGAGGCTCAAGTTAGCCTCAAGCGAGCTTGAGCCTCACTAGCTCGTTGCTAGAGCCTATGAGCTTGCTTGATTTGGTGAGGCTTGAGGCTCATCAACCTTGGGTGAGTTTAAGCCTTGTCATTAGAGGCCTTGAGCTTGTCCAATTTGGTGAGGCTAGAGCTTGCTGGCCATCGCCATGGTGACGGATGGAGAAGAAAAATAAAAATAAAAAAGGAAGAAAAGAAAAAGAAAATAAAAGAATAAAAAATTCGAATTTTTAAAAATATAGTTTTATAAGAACAATTGTTTATAAACCAAGCACCAAATCTAAGCTTTGGCAGATCTGAAAAATGCTTTCTACTTCTTCAAGGGTAAATCATTTTATTAAATTTAAGTTTTGGTAGGAAAACTTTTTCCGTTGACTAGGAAAATGTTTTCCATTGACTCATTTTCTTGAGCAAATCAAACACGAAAAATGAGAAAAATACTTTCCCTGAAAATGTATTACGTGAAGCAAACACATCCTAGATTACCACCTAGTCTTAGTTTAGCAACCTTCAATTGACTTGCATATCGATATATATATTAATAAATTGATATTTCAATTGATTTGTCTCTTTGATTTGCCTATTTATCAACCCTTTTTTTTTATGATGATTATTACCAATTCATATTTAAATTAGTCACCAACGTTTATTTGATTTTTCATTCATATTACCAAGTTATCTTGATATTTACAAATTTTTATTTAACTTTCCTATCAATGTTTTAAATTTACCAACTATTATATGAAAGTACCAACCTTTACCTAATGACTAACCAACTTAATATGCGATTAAGTAACTCAATAAAAGAATTGGTAAAATTTAGAAAACCAAGTAAGCGCCGGTGGCTAACGCAAATTAATAACCCACAATTAGTCAAAAATCGAATCAGAGAAAAGTTTTCTAAGGGGATATTATTCTCAAGTCAGGCTATCCTAGAATCATGCAAAACTAGGTTTCTTGCTAGGCTGGATAGCCAAAGTTGGTGGTTCTCTAATTAAGGGAGCATGAAAACTCTGCACTGCGCTTGTGATCCCATCAAACTTTGATGGAAAGTCATTGCTAAATTTGTGTATATTCTTTAACTTTTGTCATGGCCGTGAAGGAAACAAATGTTGCACCTTCCTGGACTTCACTGTACTCGACCATCCACGTGTCATGTTTTCATCACGTTCCTTCTAAAGATATGATATACACTCACGTCTTTAGCATCATATTTCCGTTATTTTATATATTATCATATATTACAAATATGCGAATATTCCTATTTTATATATTTTGCTACAAGCTACGCATGCATATACTTAGATACAACCCTTGCCCGTTTTGATCCTTGGCCCTGACAAATAGCCTTTGGAATTGCGTTCTCTAGATTCTTCCTCGGTTTGTGGTTGGACGTAAACGTCACGCATTAAAAGCATAAAGCTAAGCATTGTCCTTTTGCATTAGTGGACAAATCAAGAGATTTTTCCTTTTTCCCCTTTGCGAGCCCCATAGATCATCATCATGAGGAGAGCAAAATCAGAGAGCGCCATCAAAAAGGTGCGAAAAACCCTAATTGGCCGGAGAGAGATGGCGACGATTATGGAGCGAATAAAAACAAAATGAGGCGTGCTCCGGGAGAAGAAGATTGGCTGGACGGCTGGATTTAACACAAGTTGTATGTGCAGCGCTGTCCATGTCAATTAGGGTCGGCGATCATCTCATCTGATCCTAACCCAACTTGACCTTGATCTCTCTCTGTTAAAAGGGGGTGTGTGGGGGTTAGCGTATTTGGATGATCTTGGAGCATTAAATGGCGATTAGATAGGCTGGTTTGTGGTGTGGTGTGATGCGAGATACGGCTACATGGTCACATGCACGTCCACATTCGAAACCCAAATTGACGTAATGGACGCATGCAAGAGGGGATGGGTCGACGAACCGCCAAAATGGTCCAGTCCACCCAACAGATCTTGTGGGAGATAACCAAGCACCAGACTCTCACCCACACATCAATATCGAACCAGAGACATCGACTGGTGTACAAAGCTTCTTTCGTTGTCGTCTTCTCGATCACCGTCTTCTTCTTCGTCCTCTTCAACCATCTAGATTATGCGAATTAGGTGGCCCCCGCAGTGCAGCTCTCCTCCACCTCCCGGGAGATATTTTCGCTGGGCAGGAAGGGACGAGGTGATGAAGCTTCGTTGCAGTGTAACGCACGGCATCTAACGGACTGGTGTGGGAACATTCATTGAAGAGGTCTCAGGTTCCTAGGTTTCTATCTGTTCCGCTTTTAGCTTTTGGTCTCTCTCTCTCTCTCTCTCTCTCTCGTGAATTGCCAAGAGAGAAAGTGAATCTCATGCAGTGCTTAAAAGTATTTAGATAATCTCAGTCACATCTTTAAGGTAAGCGACAATCTGTACGTATTGTACATTTTAAGTAAACTAAAAAAGAAACCATCTCAAGAGATCGTATCAGGTGTTCCTTTTTTTTTTCTTTCCGTATCTCCTTTTCCATTTCTTACACCTGTATCTCGGTGTCTTACAATGAATAAGGAAATTTAATCATTAATATATCTTAAGTCTAATTGGCGATCCTCTTACGTCTTTGTATCTACTACATATATTATTTTTGATTGTTGTCTGGACCCAATAAGCAAAGAGATTTTCTTCAAATCTACTGCACAATATAACTTTTACGCATTGTGCTGAAGTTCATCCCTCTAATCTAATTATAAAGCAAGCCATCATCCTGAAATTAGGCGATCGGGAGAAACTATTTCAATATACCGTGTTGTGCTTTGAGCCATGTTAAGTATACTGAAACATTGTACATTTCTTCATTTAATGAATAATATGATATTTTCACAAGGTGATGGGTTGCCATCTACAATATCATTGGATAAACCCTAAACCTTAAATAACTCTGAAATAACCCTTAACCCATAACCCTAAATAACTCCTAAACCTTAAACCCTAAGCCATTAACTTCAGGTGGTATTATGAAATTGATCGTTGCATCTGTATTCCACCAATCGAATGAGACGCGGAGAGGAACCGCAAAATTCTTGGTTAAATGGAAATTTCGCGGCAGCAAGAGTGACGGTTCTGGTGGGAGAGAAACACGAAGGTCAACTAGGGTCCATTTTAAAGAAAATTCTCAACAAATTGCAAGTCGAAAGCAAAACAACAAGGGAACCAAGGGAATATGACTGTGTAGAAGCCTAGAACAATCAAAGTCCATTCCCACCAAGCCTGAGTTTCTAGCCCTAGTGGACTTTGGACTTTTACCCAAGACATTTTATGGCGTGATGCTATGTATTCGTCGCTGGTCCCTGTTCTAGTAGCTTTAAACTTTTAAAGGAATTTTCTTTTCCATGACAGTTGGAAAGAGGAAAAAAAGTTCTTGAGTCCTCCAAGAACCTAATCAACGCCTTTCTGAATGCAAGTGCATATTGCCCTGCGTTCCTATATGCTTCCATTTAACACTTATGAAAAGTTGGCTTTGTGATCGATCATAAATAGTGTCGATGGTTAAAAGAAAAGAAGCCCCTGTGCCGTAATTGCAATAGTTACATTTAATTATTATATAATTGGGTCCTTAGACACTCATTAATAATCCTTATATCAATGAATCACGCAATTCCTTTTCTAGGCTCTTCATCGTTAATATATAATAAATATGGAATTAGATGTTCTCGTAAATGCGTATATGAAATTTACAAATCACCAATATTGAAAGGAAGTGAATAATCAACCTCGTCTATTTGAATATGTAGACTAACATAAAACTAGCAAAAGGATCAATCTAGATGCCTTCATCTATTGGATTAAACTTACAAATAGAGTGTGCCACACTCAACTCTGAGATTGAATTATAACATAGTGGAAATGCGATCGACCTCATCTTCTTCTAGCGTACGGAGTTTATCATATTATAATATTTTCCTATTACACCAAGAATCCATCTAACGTTTAAACTTTTCGTTTAAGCCAAACAATGAAGATTCTGGAAAATTCATTACTTTCTAGTTATAAAATTTCTTAAATATATCAAAAACCCGATTAGGTTATTCTGACTTTGTTTGTGCATCCTGAATGATCTAATAAGTTAAGCTATTGGATATGATACTTTGTAATGTACAAAAATCAATTGAAGCTTTTGGATTGACGGAGTTTTTTAGTAACTGTAATCTTGGTTGAATGCTACCATTATGTCAAGATCATTGCTTGGAGTGGATGAACATTCAAGCATACACTACTCTCTCTCTCTCTCTCTCTCTCTCTCTCTCTCTCTCTCTCTCTCTCTCTCTCTCTCTCTCTCTAGAGTGGGGAGTCTCTACATAGTTCCAGTAGAAATGACAACTTTTCAATGGGCGGGAATGTAGCAAGATCGATCAAAATCAGAGTAGCACCGGTCCTTACAAGTGGTCGGTCGTGACATGTGACCCTAACGACAACGATGTCTCTATTATCTACCGAATTGACCACCATTCATCTGGTAATCATTCTAGGGTTTCGTCTACGAAGAAAAGTCAAATGTGCTGAGCCTCGTATGACCTAATAAAAGTTTTAACGGGGGTGGGTAAGATAATGCACGAAAACTTGCTTCTTTAAGCTTGTAGAAGCAACACAAACCTAATTTTTTTTTTTTTTTTTGTGCTTTTAGATGGCCAATCATCTAATAACCAAATTGGTGACCAAATCTCATCACCAACACATCCTAACTTGGCCCTTAAAGCGTGACATCAGTCACTGTGCTTCTTGCTGACTTACCATCTTTGTGATCTCCCGTATCATCTTCTCTACGTCGTCTCTCTCTCTTTGTTTTCTACCATTTCTAGTGAATACACACCTAATCAAGCAAAAGAAGACTGAAGCAATATTTAATTTATTAGCGACCAATTTTTTAATGGAAGATATGTCATTCTCGTTGAAAATGCTCTCATTTCATGCACGCTCATAGAAAGTAATCGTGAAGCGATGCTTCTTGATCACTGTTAGACCCTTAAAAGATAAATAAAATGATTGAAGAGATAGAAAACCCTAGAAGGTCGTTTGTTTGATGGGGGTGTGCTCCAACACCAATGGCTTAGTTACTTTGCAAATAAGGATCACCGGCTTTTCTTTTTTACAGAGGCAAAACAAAATATAATTTATATACAGTGAAGCCCTGTCATTCTTTTTAACGTTTATATGAAAATCTTGGAAAAAAGTTTAATTTGTGTGAGCAAGGTAAGCAAATTTGTCTACTAAAATCCGTCAATTTGTAATGAAACGAGTCTAAATAGAAGTACAAATTAGCATAATTAGTTGCGCTCTATGCATGAAAATGATTTAAAAGTTCAAAGTCATGTCTCCAACATGCTTTATTTTCATATACGTTACTCTACAACGTTGAAAGTCAAAAAAGGAAAAATCAGCCAAAAAATCCTAAAACCTATTGTATGGCTACCAATTCACTTCTAAATATTTTAATTGTGCCAATTTAGTCCTAAACATTTTAACGATTTGCCAGTTTAGTCCTAAATCATTTGATGATTTGCTAATGTAGTCTTTTCGGCCAATTATCCAAACAATAGATTTAGGACTGAATTGAAAAATTTTCAAAAGGTTTAGGACTATACAATTGAATGTTTAGTTTTGAATTGACATATCGTCAAAAGGCTTAGGACTAAAGTGGCACAATTGAAAGATTTAGATTTGAATTAGCCATCGTACAATAGGTTTTAGGCCATTTTGGACAAATATCCCAAAGTCAAAAGATAAAACTAAAAAATTTAGTAATCCACCAGCACCACAAACAGAAACCTTGGTCGTCTTTGGATTCCTGATGAGGACCCATACTTGTTGATGATGCTTTCAAGTCTCCCCAAACAATGAGACACGGTTTGGCTTTTACACAGCAAATCAAGCACGCTAGCCTGTACAAGACAGAAACCCAGTTGGACAAATAGCCATTTGAGGACGAGAGGGAGGGAGAGTTCATTTTCATATGGGAATTAGGGACATACAGGATTGGAGGATGATACAAAGCGAGAGAGAAAAAAAGAGTTCCATTAATGCAAAAAGAACCCGTTTGCCTTTAAGCCGAGATTGTGCGGTGCTCAAGAGTCAAATTATTGAAATATCACCTATTAAAAAAAGATATCTTTCCGAGAAAAACAAGACTTGAAAGAGATATGGTTGGAAATAAGACAACAAAAGAATAGGAGCCCTCTTTTCATTTTTGTCTTTTTTTATGAAGAGAGAATGGTCACGGGTTTCATTTGACTCTCTCTCTCTCTCTCTCTCTCTCTCTCTCTCTCTCTCTCTGGCATCACTCAAAACCAATTTTTACTCCTTTTGTACAATTCAGCTCCAACCCGAACCCCACCAATTTTATTTTTTATTTTTTATTTTTTTATGTTGTTTTATCTTATTTCAACTTTGGCTTCCTTAGAAGCCACACATCACATCATTCACCACCATCTATCCATCTATACCAACCATATAATTTCCACCCCAATCGAATTAATACATTTTTTTTTAGAGAAGTAGGTAATTTTTCTAATCACAATCCCTTAACATTTTGAAAAACCAAAATTAGGGAGCCAATTGGTGACATGTGCGTTAAATATGCAACTTATTATATTGGTATAGCATTTGTCATCATGCTTGCTTTGCTTTTTGACAACTAAATCTAACTTTTTTCGGCAGAAGAACATGCCGCGATGGACTTAAATTGCACCCGCACCCCACGTGTGCTCCTACCTAAATGACAAAAAAATTAGGTTGTTAATTAATTAAGTAGTCTCATCTTATCATTCAATGTATCAAGAAGAAAATTACCAAAAAAGTTAGAAACTTATTATATTTGTACTTATTTAATTATAAACTTTTAAACCTAGCCAATTTAGTCCTAATTTTTTTGACAATTTGCAAATTTTATCATCCATCTATCGCATTGCAAATCAAGAGCGCGTGTCAATGGCAAAGGTGCCAAAAAGTGCATTTTATCTTTTTCTCCCGAAAAAAAATTAAAATAAATTTTCAACCTACTGCAAATGGCTTTGAATGGCTATTTTGATATATTTGACAAGTTTGAGATGTTATACGTTAGATAAAAGTAACATCGGGATCAAACATTAAAAGCAATAGTTCAGCAAAATGCTAAAAGCAAAAAGTCTATCCAAATAAAAAAAAAAAAAAAAGGAGGCCAGGAAGATTGTTGTGTAGCAAGCACATTATGCAATTGATGATGGAAAAAATTACACTTTAGAAAAAAAATCTAAGGACGTGTATGATAACTATTTTGTTTTGTTTTTTTTTTCTATTTCCAAGAACAAGTTTGGAATAGAAATCCATTTAATAATGCAATTTGATTTTTTTATTTCTAGAACACATTCTTTTAGTTTAGAGATAGGCTTGGAAAAAAAAAGAGTAAAAATTTATACTTTTTTATTTCTTGAACAAAAATAAGAAATAAAAACTCTTCTCATTGCTTGTCTTTACTATTAGCTAGTTCCCCTCTTGCTGCTACTCATCGTGTGCTGCTACCCCTCAGCTACCATCAGCCACCTGGAAGGGAGAAATTTTATGTCATTATCAGACGCGTACTTTTTCTCAGGAACTCATCTAGGCTGGAAAAATTTATAAACAAAATCGTTATCATTCATGTCCTAAATGTCATTCTTCATTTTTTTTAATAATACACGAAATGAATGCTTTTATTTTTAATAAATGTTACACTCAGTACGACTAATTTGCAAAATTAATTTACTAAATAGTGTGTCAGATTTTTTGCTTTAAAATGTGGTCCACTTGATTAAAGGGTTACTCACCTACTGGCAAAATCACTTAATAAACCAATGTATGTTTAATCTCTAATATTTACACAAGTGATTAATCTCTAATGTGATTAATCTCTAATATTTACATTGGTTTAATCTCTAATGTGATTAAAATGATTGAGGCATTAAATAATGGATTGGAAAGAAAACATAGGATCTAGAGTTATTTTCAATTTGACAGGGTTTGCTAGGTTAATCACATTTTTTTTTTCAAAAAATAGTAATCCTAATTGTCTCTTTATATAACAAAGAAAAGCTCAGAAGGCAATTTTAACCTCATATTTTTCTTGAAAGTTCCATGAAATGCCCATGGAGAATTGTTGTGGTACTACTAAATGAAGGAGAAATAATAATTCAAACGTAAATTGTATCTGTAACTAGGGATGAGCGCGGTTCCAGGGTAGAATGTTCCCATGGGAACGGGAACTGGAACCGGTTAGGGTTCCTAAAAGCCCCCAAATCTTTACCCTCAGTTCTCCTCTCCCGTCGTTCTCTGCCTCTGCCTCTACCCCGTCCCCAACACCACTCTTCCTTGACGTCACCGCCGGACACCACTCGCCCTCGACGTCGCCGTCGGACGCCGCTCACCCTTGACGTCGTCCGGCCTCAGTTCTCCTCTCCCATCGTTCTCTACCTCTGGCTCTGCCTTTGCCTCATCCCTGACGCCGCTCGCCCTCGACGTCGCCGTCAGACGCCGCTCACCCTCGATGCCACCGCTGGACGCCGCTCGCCCTCGACACCGCTGCCAGACATCGCTCGCCCTGGATATCGTCGTCAGATGCCACTCATCCCTATACTGGACGCCACTCACCCCCTATTCGCCCCGCCCTTGCCTCCCTCGATGCCGTCACCCTCGCTCGCCCTGCCGCTCAGCCGCTGGACGCCGCTCGCCACTCAGCCGCTGGATGCCGCTCGCCCTTGATGATTTCAAATACAAAAAATCCACGAATTCCTTTCAAGTTTGTTACTTCACCGTATTATATGGTTGATTTGCAGGACTAGGCTAACATAAACTTTGGAATTGATGAAGGCGTAGACTTCATTGCAATGTCATTTGTAAATGACGCCGATGTTGTCCGCAACCTTAAGGATTACATTTCCACCAAATCATCCAAGTAAGTTGAAGTGGTGCATGAAGTACACAAGAAATGAAGTCTTGTAGTTTCTAAATTGGCTAAGAATATTACTAGTTGCCTATTTCATCCTATTGTCTAATTCATTGATAGGTGCCAAAAAAAGAAAAAAAAAAAAAAGAACCTGTTGGAACTTGGAACCTACCCGGAACCTGTGATAGGGTAGGTTCTAGGTTCTTGGTTTTGACGGGTAGGTTCCAAATTTCAAAAAATGAGGAACCTGTATTTGAGGGTAGGTTCCGGATTTCATACGAAATCGAATTGGAACCGGGAATCGCTCACCCCTATCTATAACCCTTCAAATTATGATTACTTAGATTTCTAGCACTATTCGTGTGCTAGAAATCTAGCCTATGTGTAAAACCTAAATATCCTAGTTATATAAAAAATGAATTATTCTAGAATTTTAAACCTATTGGATAATATATTGTATATCAAATGTTGATATTATTTCTATTAGGATTTTTTTTTTTTGGTAACCCGGGGATTCCCCTATCTATAACCCTTCAAATTATGTTTACTTAGATTTCTAGCACTATTCGTGTGCTAGAAATCTAGCCTATGTGTAAAACCTAAATATCCTAGTTATATAAAAAATGAATTATTCTAGAATTTTAAACCTATCAGATAATATATTGTATATCAAATGTTGATATTATTTCTATTAGGATTTTTTTTTTTTAGTAACCCAGGGAACCCTATAAGTCGATAGCCGGCGATCAAACCCTGGGAGAGTGACTGCAGGACCCACCACCATAGTACTCCAGGTAAAAATTCTTAACGACACCTTTGGAATTTGAACTTCTCCCATTCGTGAGGGGGAAAGAGCCCGAGCCAGCTGTGCCGCTAAGGGCGGTGGTTTATTTCTATTAGGACTAATACCCTAAAAAAATCTCAAACTTGTACACTTATGACAAATTTACCCCAAATTAATTTTTTGACCACAAAAAACTCAAAATTGATACATCTTTGACAAATTTATCATAACATGTACGCTTGTGACAAATTTACCATTTGTTAGTTTTCGTTAATTTTACTGTCAAATTAATAAGTTAAATGACACACGACAATTATTAGTATACTAATTTGGGATTTTACTCTTTGTCTGTCACAGTTATACAATTTTTGTGATTTTTTGTGATACTAATCCAATTTAATGGAGGGTATCTTTGTCACAAATGTACAAGTTTAGGGTTTTTGGCGGTCAAAAAAATTAGTTTGGGATAAATTTGTCATAAGTATGCCAGTTTGGGTTTTTTTTTTTTTTTTTTTTTTTTTTTTTTTTTTTTTTATGGTCGGTTGGGGTAAATTTATCATAGGTATACTGGTTTGAGGTTTTTCATGATTAAAAAATTAGTTTTTAATAAATTTGTCACACGTGTATTACTTTGGGGTTTTTAGGGTATTAACCCTTTCTATTATCTCCCATGTCAAAGAAAACTTGAACTTGAGTTTTTCATCGTATTCTTATCTAATGAAGCAAAATGCTTCAAATGTTCGTAGACTTTGGAATTATATCCTCCGGGTTATTAAAGTTTTGTTTTGTTTTTGTTTTTTTTTTCTAATAGGTATTTTTGATTAATTGTTTCAAAATTGACTGTATATCTTTTTGTTGAATATACATTTACATTTTTGCTAAGACGACCATTCAACTCTCTGGAAAATTATCAAAAAGGTCATAAACCTATTGCACTTATGTAAATTCAATTCTAAATTCTTTAATTTGATTAATTTAGTCCTAAACTTTTTGATAATATATCAATTAAGTCATTCCAGCAAATTTTGGCAAGAAATTGCTAATATGGATGCTAGTCATCTTGCGTGACACTGCCAATGCTAACGTGAACAATTATTGTATTTTTTTTAAAAAAATTAAATTTATTATTATTTTTAAATAGGTCTCACCATAGGCGAGGTGCAAAGGCATTGGGCAAGGCCATTGCAACCTCCCCAATTGCAAGCGCCGGTAGCTAGCAGGGCTATGAAAGCCTTGCAGCGTTGCTAGCTATCTGAGAGTGCAAAGGCCCTCATTAGACTTGGGAAGGCATTTGCAGTCCTGCCAGCCGTGGGCAAGACGTCCCTCCCCCAAGGTGAGGCCTTCATAATTGGCAAGGTTGTTGGTGACCCTTGCCGGCACAATGAAATAAAAAGTAAAGAGAAAAAATAAAAAATAAAAAGAATTCAAAAAAATAAAAAATAAAAAATAAAAATTTTATTTTTAAAAAAATTACAAAAATTGTATACATTAGTGTTGACCGAATCACATAGAATCGCCAATGTTCACATCAGCGATTTTCGACTAAAATTGGCCTAAAGGACTGAATTAACAAATTTTCAAAATATTTAGAACTAAATTAGTCAAAGTGATAATTACCCTCACAATTGTCACCCATCAAAGCAAAACTCAAGGTTAGAGCTAAACCTAATCATTAGCCTGAGACCAATTCGCCTCGTTAGACTCGCATGAGCCAAAAGGCTCAAAGGGCAATGCTAGGTGAATTTTGGACAAGGCTATTAAGTTAGAAATCTCGACCTAGGGTTAACTTGACTGACAAAATTATACATCAATTTCATAAAGGATTGGCTCGATTGGACAACAAGTTAAGCTTGACATTAGGTCCGGCTCAAGCACACCTAGTTATCTCTCCCCAGGGTATAATAAACCGGACAAAATGGATCATATGCCCATTTTAAACCCATATTTGATAGGTTCTATTGTTGTATGTATTAATTATATTCAGTAAGTAGGTCATAAATGAGTTTAGAATGATAAACCCAAAATAATATAGGTGTTAAATATGTTCACAACTTACTTTGACCTAGCCTATCTCTATGATTCTCTCTTGCCTACACTCGATCTTCCACTCATTAACTCCATGCTTTTACCTCAATTTGTATATATGTTTTCATAGGTTAAATTTAATATGAAAGTGTTTTAATATATGAGTCAGGTCGGGTATATATCACTAAATTTGTATTGTATGGAAATGGACCAAAACGAATTAAATGGGTTTTAATAGCATAATTTTATTATATTTTACAGAGCTTAGCACATTACTTCCAAAAAAAAGTTAACTTAGGTACCGGATCTACAACCAACTTAAAATATCCACTTCTTAGCACTTAACTCATTACATATCACTCGAGTGATATCCCGCCAATAATGCCACTTATAATTCTATATTCTCTCCCGTTTCACTTTTAGTTATCAAACAAACACATCTTATTAAATTGTGGGTAGATTAACAGTTTGATGTGTGATTTCATTAACAGAAAACCATATATATATAAATCACCAACTTTAACTGTGTTAGCTTATCGTCTATTCTTAAAAAAAAAAAAAAGAATTAAGTAGTCCAATATTATAAATGGATGGTGTGGAGTGTGATATGGTAGTAGTGGGAATGAGAAAGAAAGGTCCAAGGCTACCGCTAAGGAGATGAGGTCATACCGTCCTTTCTCTTGAGATGTCATTTTCTCATCTTAAACGCTCTTATTAACGCGTAGGGCCTGAAAGCTATGTAGATCTTTCTCTTTTACTCCATTCTCTCTCTCTCTCTCTCTCTCTCTCTCTCTCTCTCCTCTCTGTCCTTCTCCTACTTCTTCTTCTTCTCTCTCTCTCTTTCTCTCTCTCCTCTCTCTCTCTCTCTCTCTCTCTCTGTCCTTCTCCTACTTCTTCTTTTCTTCTTAGAGAGAGTCAAACGATCTGCACAGGGAGAGAGAGAGATTACCATTTTCATCTGTACTAGGATTTTAACCACTCTCTTATCTTGCCAATACCTCTTTCTTCATATATCACCCTAAGACCCGTACACTTGGGCCATGTATAAATTAGAGTGGAAACTTCGCCAAACAAGAGATGCTGATGATGGTGATGAGGAATGGTTACTCAGCGAGCTCCTCTTAGCTATATAGAAAGCTTTTAGTGATTTTTATGGCAATTGCTGCAATCATGAGCCACGAAGACACCAGCGACACCAACAACAACACCGCCAAAGACGATCATGAGCATGACATGGTGATGCCCGGATTCCGCTTCCACCCCACCGAGGAAGAGCTCGTGGAGTTCTACCTTCGCCGTAAGGTCGAGGGCAAGCGCTTCAACGTGGAACTCATTACCTTCCTCGATCTTTATCGCTACGACCCTTGGGAGCTTCCTGGTATTTATTTACGCTACTCAGTCAATTGATATCTTTCTTTATAAGGTATTTTTGATTCAAGCAGTTCTTCTCTTTTCATACAAAAGCATCAAGATCCGATGATTAATCTTATCAGTTTTGTCCAAAGGCTCGCGTTGACCCTTTTATGGGTTCTGTTTTTCCAAATTAGCCTTAGCCGCAATTGGAGAGAAAGAGTGGTTTTTCTACGTGCCCCGAGATCGGAAGTACCGGAATGGCGATCGGCCGAACCGCGTGACCACATCAGGCTATTGGAAGGCGACGGGAGCTGACCGGATGATTCGAGGTGAGAACTCCCGTTCGATCGGGCTGAAGAAAACCCTTGTCTTCTACTCCGGCAAGGCTCCCAAAGGGATCCGAACCAGCTGGATTATGAACGAGTACCGCTTGCCGCAGCACGAGACCGAACGCTATCAAAAGGTGTCAACCATCTCCATTCTCTTTTTGGTTCTTCACAATCAGATCAATCATATAACACAAAAGAGATGTTTCCGAAGAAAGCAAAGTCTCTAGCTAAAGATTCAATCACTTCTTCTTTGCCCTCCTTTTCATTTTCAGCTAAATGACTCCTTTTTCACGTAGCCAAAGAAGTGAAATTGAACAATCTTTTATGAAGTTAGAATATCTCTACTTAACCCTAGCACCAGGACTCATAGGATTCCGAATTATTGATTATGCAATATGCCTTTTCCGATAGTGTAAATAGGGTATTCAAAATTTCTGCACAAATTTCAAGAAGGAACTCATCACCTTTAAATCAGTTCACCAACTCATTAAGACCTCTTGCAGATTCAATATCCTTCTTTGCAGTGAATGTCGGAGAAAAATTTGCGCAGCAGTCCTTCCTATCTCACCTTTAAATTGGCTGCTCTCGTGGTCTCTTACTACAATAACTTCTCTCATCTCTAACCCGTGAACACTCATGTTCTTCCTTTATGTTCGTTTGTTTTCCTTTTTCGATATTTTGCAGGCCGAAATATCGTTATGTCGAGTGTACAAGAGATCTGGAGTTGAAGACCATCCATCACTCCCTCGTACGCTTCCGACGCGAGCATCTTCTTCTTCCTCTTCAAGATCGACAGGAATTATCTCGTCATCCGATCAGAATAAGAATCACCACAACATGAGCATTAGTGGCCAGAGTCTCCAATTGCACGCGAATGCTTTCGACAGATTCCAAGCGTTCATGGGAGGCGCAGGAGGGGGACAATTATCATCGCACTCAGCTCAAAACAACGATCAAGCCGATGGAAGCAGCAGCTCTGATGTCACAACAACACTCGGCCTCTCAAAACAAAATGTCAGTAATGCATACTACCCAATTCCTCCGATCTCGGCCACAGCGCAGCTCGCGCTAATGGAAGAAGAGGGGATGGCTAATTTCCACCACCAACTCCACTCGTCGAAGCAGGCAGCTACTCCGAGCAGTGTCTCTTTGGTTTTTCCCCACTTGTTTCCCAGTTCATCTTCAACGAATCCTGCGGATGATCTCCATAGGCTAGTTAACTACCCACAGGCCACTGCAGCTTCGTTTAATCAGCAGCAACAACACCCACAGTTACAACAGTATTACCCATCTCAGTATTCACAGTTCCAAGGGTTGCTGCTTCCACAATCATCATCGTCATCATCATTGTCTCAAAATCTGACGCTGAACAAGCTTCCGAGCCCTCTTCAGACTCCCTTTTCTGACAGACTGTGGGAGTGGAATCCAGTCCCAGATGCAAACAGAGAGTACAGCGGCAACAACAATCCTCCCTTCAGTAGTGCATAATTAGTTAATGGTCCGCAGAAATATTCAAGACTCAATTATTACTGTTGATCAAGCTCTGATTGATAGACTTCGACCTTTAGTAACTACTCTGATGATATAATTAAGCTTTTGATCGATACTGGTTTCTGATACTTATGGATGTAACATTTTTATTGAACTTGTACTAGCTAGTTAGGGTTTGGGTTTAGTTGGGGGGTTTCCATTAGAATTCCGTTCCGTTTCATTTAACATGATTCCTCTCACTATAATGCCTCTTGTTTCAGCCTGGTTAGTTTAATCACACCCCAAAATTTGCGCTCTCATTGCATTTCAAGCAAGAAGGGTTTTATTGATGCTCACTCCATAAAAGCTGTGTGGAACTCCATCTTGTTTTGTTGCAGTGAAAATTCATGTGGCCGGTGAATTCCGTCATTGTGAAGAGCTCAAGGGAATGTCAATTCCAAGGTTAGTATCGGTGGTGATAACATAAATATGGACCGAATGCAATAATATTTCAGCTCAGGGCTTGCATGTGCACTGATCAAGATAATTTAATCTAATGTTTGAGGTTACTGTCTCTCTCGTGTGTGCGTGTGGAAGTTGCAACTATAATAATTGTCCACGGACTAGATAGTGAGAATTGCATGCTACTGACAACATTAGAATAATGCTAGGTTAGGAAATCCGCCATAGGGAGTACTCTTTCTTGCCGCTGAACGTAATTCACTCGTTCAAACTTCCTTGGGCACTCTTTTTCATCACTTAAGTAGATTAATATCGTAAAACAGCCTTAGCCAAGCATCGCTCCGATACCCTTTTGATATCTATGCATACACGTGAGGTTGCATATTCTTTTCTTCCCTCATCATCCCCACATGCAATTTAACTCTCACACTTTATTTTACAGTATAATCGTATCAAAAAGCAATTTTATAATGTAAGGTATTGAGGCCAATCGACAAAACTGTCTTATTGAAGAATTTGATTGGATATCGAAAAAATTAATTTATCTAAAAGCCTATATATCAATTTTGTGGAGCAGTCAGAAACGAAGTTATCCTTTCGTGGCTAGGCTCTTCTTCTCTTTTTCATGCAATTGCAGTTCAATCTCATTAATCCTTTCTTCAACTTTCAGTCGTTTTTTATTTCTATATGTACCATTACGAATGCGCTGTTCATGGTAAAGAAATGTACTCGAAAGTGAACTTCATCTCTGCTAGTGTAATGCACTCAGTTGCTATACTTTGGACTTCAATTGTTCATCATTTCTGTGAAAATATGATGTCTCGCAATGTGAAACCTGTAATTTACACTCAATGGAGAAAATATTGATCCTGCTCGATGTACAAAGGTGGAAGTTATCTATTCTTTTTTTATTTGATCGAAGAAGTTGGACGCACCATGGTTGGAACTTAGAAATTCTTAAAATCACTCAGTACTCCGCTTCACCAATTCTTTTTATTCCTTGTTTCCACATACATGCAGTTTGAGAAAGGAAATGGACATTCTTATAACCATGGAAAGTCTAAAAACCCTAATTTTCACTTACATTTCGAAAGGCATTTCAGTTGATATCGTAGATCTTGTGGATGTAGAATGTGAATCTTTTTCACTTATCCTTCTTTATCTAATGTTAATAAATTAATACCTTTCGAAATGTAAGTGAAATTAGGGTTTTAAAACTTTCCATGGTTATATGATTTCTTTCTCTCTTTTTTCACAAGTGTGTGGGGATAACAAAGCAAACAAAGCTGAAACGCAAAATAGCCGCTTATTCATGTTGACGATCTCCTTTTTGTCAAAGCTTTTTCTAAACTTGCCTAATCTATACGTAAAATATATTCTTGAGACTAATTATATGTTGAAATGCAAATGCATTATATATATATATAGACACACACAAGACGGGGTTGAAGTAAGAACTATGTTGCGATTATTTTCTTTATATGTTTTCCTCCATCGAAGGCATTTGGACATTGGACAGTGTTTTTATCGGACTCTTTCAAAAGAAATTAATTCCAGCTGAAACTATGCGCTAAATTATTTGGTGAATGTAACTCATACTTAACACATTAGATAGGGAAGATGACACCAAAAGACTCATTATTTTTGTACGGCATGTATTTTGGTACCACAATTTTCAATCGAACACTGAAGCATCATAATTAAGAAAAATATATTTACTCACATAACTTTCTTCGACAACATATTACCCCAAACGCCTCCTCAGCTTTTTCCGCAAGCCCGATTCAATTTTGAGTGTGCCCCGGAATTTGCATTTCTTCTCAATTCTGGCTGTCATCCTCCGCACTGCTATGCCTTTTCCTCTCTCCATGGCGTCATCAACTGAATAATCGATACTGGTGCGTCGGTATTTTGAGATTCAATCATGTCCACGCTGTTCTAATTAGACTTTTGAGCCCATAATACGTATAATATCCACCTTTGTCTCGGGGAAGAGCCCATTTTTATTGAGAAGACCGTGAGCCGTTCCTCCCAGTTCTGCTATCTCCATTGTTTTTTTAAATGAAGAAAAGGGTTCACGACGTCTTTCTATATTTTTTAATGACATTATTTACCTGACAAGTCAAGTCGGATGAATTTATATTAATCAATGCCACAGAAATTTTAGGCAATACATCACCTAAGTGAATGATTTTTAGAAGTTATGATGCTTGAGTGATTACATGAGAAGTCAGGACCTTAAAGTGAAAGTTGCACAAAACTTATAACATCGTTGTTGTCGTTTTCTCCATTAAAGACCAATTCGTAAAAAATGTGGGTTCATTCCTTATGCTGAGTCGAATAAATTGCGGGAAGTTCCACCAAAAGTTTGAGCACACAATAATGAGCTTTAGCTATTGAATATCTTGAGTCAACTAAAAATGAAAACTTCTTTATACCATACTAAATATGTGATTCCAATTATATAAATCCACGTGATTGTAAATAAGCACATGAGAACTCCAATACACCATCTACAAAAGATCACCAAGAGAAAGTTCAAGGCTGAGCCTGTTAACATGTTAAGCACGAGTTATCAGTCAAGTAGGTATATTGATTGCCTTACTCTAGATTTATTTTTTTCGAACACGAGACTCTATATTACAAAAATACATATTCACCGCCAGCTTAAGGTCGGGGTTAACTCAAACTATGAAATCATATTTATCATAAAATTTTCCTAGGAATGGTCTCAAGCTGGCTACTTATCCCGTACGGAGCTCATCAGCTAACAATTTCCAAAGCAAGAGAGTATTTACAATTCTAGGGCATGATTCTAAATCCGCTTGCACGCTCTGTATATCACATCATAGGGTTTTAGTTGACTCTAGAGATGTCCATGCTTAGGAGGGGAATGACAATGCACTGAGACCTATGTAGTCATTATCACTGCTAGGTAGAGGCTTATTTTACATGTGAACACACCGGCCTCTAGCCCTCTCTTTTATTCCTAAACAGATGTGAACTGTATAGCTATATAATGTCCTTTTTACCTTCCAGTTCACTCCAAATGTGAATGTTCTGACTTTGTGATATTCAGTGAGGGCGACATATAGAAGGAGGAAGCGAGTGTAATAGAGTCGATAAAAGCATCATTTGCCCAGTTGCACTGGCATTTACCTCTAGCAATTTGCAAGCGACCACGTATGTTAATAGCAATCTTCAAGAAGATTTTTAGACGAAGAGCAACGGAAGAGGATGGCATGCTTAGGTGAAGTGGTGGATGAGGAAGAAAAGTAGACTAATATGCTCAAAGTTGCAGTTGCAGATGGAGAGGGCTCTCAGTGGCAAGACTGAAATATCAAATGTGAAGTGAAGGAGAAGATGAGCCGTAGTGAAGGTATTATTTGGCCATTTAAACGACCAAGTTGACTCTCTTAACATTCAATGACACCGTTCCTTTGGGAATCCGTGTGGCTGTTAAATATCTTATCCTGTATGGTGTGCAAATAGAATGTGCCTAGGGATCTCATCCGTTGTAGTATTTGATTGAATGTGTACAGGGTGAGTAGAAGATTCTGATACGTCTCATCTTGTTAAAACCACACTGCAGCTGAGGAATTTTAATGGAGACATTAGCAAAACCGCACAGGAGGTAACCTTCAACGAAGGGCTCACACTAACACATTCTCAAGAAAAGCATTTTTGGGACAGCTAGATTTCAAGGCTTGTAACTTTCCTAACTAACTCTAGCAACATCAGTTGAAAAAATTCACCGGTTGTCTGACTATGAATGCTTCTTTGCTCAATTTGTGAGCAATGATATGCTCTACTTGGAAGCAACGTTATAGAACAATCTCCAAATGGATTGTTTGAAAGAAAACAAAAAAAAGTCAAAAGTAGTAGTCACCAGAAAGACCATATGTGATTCCTCGATTTGATTGGCCTGATTTATGAATCTCCCTTATACTTTTCAACTGTAAGAACGATGCTCTTGTCCAATATCTCCTGCTTCTCCAGCCCTCAAGCAATTGCAATCAGCGGACCTGGACGTAGATTTTACAAATTAACCCATTCGGAAGCACAAACTGTCCCTGGAATCATCATCAGAACTGCTCACATGCGTCCCAGAGGATTTCCTTTGCCCATAATTGCTGCTTCCTTCATCAGGGCCATCTCCTATAGCAGCACCACTCTCATCTGTTTGTGTCCTGGCATCATCATCAGAGCTGTTCACATATGGTCGAGAAGATTTACTTTGAGCATAACTGCTGCTTCTATCATTGTGGCCATCTTCTATGGCAGCACCAATCCCATCTTTTTGTGCCCCGGATTCATCAACAGAGCTATTCACATGCATTCCAGAGGATTTACTTTGCCCAGAACTGCTGCTTCCATCATTGTGGCCATCTTCTATAGCAGCACCACTATCATCTTTTAGTCCCCTGGAATCATCAACAGAGCTATTCACATACATTACAAAAAATTTACTTTGCCCATAACTGCTGCTTCCATCATTGTGGCCATCTTCTATAGCAGCACCGCTCTCATATTTTAGTGCCCCGGAATCATCACCGAAGCTATTCACATACGTTTCAGAGGATTTATTTTGACCATAACTGCTGCTTCCATCATTGTGGCCATCTTCCATAGCAGCACCACTCTCATCTTTATGTGGAGAGGGCATGTTGACGGTTGAGCAAGACTCAGGTTTCTTTAACTGCTTGCATAGGCCAAAAAAAAAAAAAAAGTCACACATCAGGTCAAAGGATCATTCATAAACCAACAGTTAACATGACAAGTTTTACCATCATCATGGCAGATTGATCTTTGGATGCACCGAACTCCATCACAGTTTCGCAGACTGTAGGGAGTTCATTTATCCTTTGGAAAAGCTCCTCCCTGCAAGCAGAAGTACTGAAATGGATCAATGCTTACAATGTTCAAAATTAATACAGAGTCAACGGTCATCTGTTGCCCAAACTGAAGGAACGCATTTGGCCCTAAACAATCTCCACCAGCTAATGGGTTTTATCAATTTCACCCCAGGCTAAAGTTGTGTTAGGAAGTTCAATCTAAAGATACTAAACGGAGAGACAGTGCTGAGACCTATCTCAAAGAAGGGACTAAAACTTGACATATTACTCTTCAAAAGGCGATGATTAACTCACTATTATAAACTTCAGACGTCATGCTCAAAAGTGCTCACTACATGGTGCAAGAATAACATTTCAATCACCAAACAACATCATCGAGTACATCACCTTCACTCAATATAAAATGCATTGCCAAACTCAATGGCACACTGTGACTCACTTTTTCTCAAAATCAAGAGCAAAACTAAGTCATGGGCAGGCCCTGAGAGAAATATATGGAGCATATGAATACAAGGGCTTGTTATGGGGACAACAGTGGAGCAGGAAGAACTTTAAGCACTACCATGGGAAATCAAACAATAAACGGATGACAAGCTTAAGAAGGGAAGCCAACTAATACAAATCAATTATGGCAAAGACAATGCACTAAAACTCATTTTGAACAATCACATGAAAAACCATATTAGCCGCAAGTAAATCACCATAAGAGCGTCATGTGGAGAGGGACATTTGTAATTACGACGAGATCTCTCTATGCAAAATGGACGTCATCCTAGGGCATTTGGTTCTGGCATCACTACTCAACCTTGAGATTCACAATATAGATAAAGCTAAGAGAAGTCTTCCTGCATTCATTCTAAATTATCGTTGACCACGTGTGCAATAACACCAGTCTTAATTGGCAAATACTTGGTCAACGAGCTAATTGAAAGCGGCGGATATGCTAGGGAATTAGTTGTCTCACCTGTCCCTCTTCGGTAAGCTGCGTCCATCAAAATACAACGCAAATGTGAGCAACCACAAATCACAGCGAGCTGCGATTGTTGCCGCCCATACCTGCCCTGGCATCCGATTCCTCCCAAAATGAAAGCCTGAAACTGGCCTAGGATGGTCAGGAGAAACCATCCTAGCAGCAGGCGTAACTTCCCATGTCCCATTTGGAAGCCCAACCAAACACTGCTCACCTTCCTCTGAATTCAAAACACATGAATCTTCAACGAAGTCGATACGTGATTGGTTTTCATTCAAAAAACACCTATCCAGTCTAAGACTTCACTAACAACTGTCAACATCGAGCTTAAAAAACTGCAAAGCAAACAGAGCCGAAATTCCAATTGGAAGTTGATTGTATTTGGGATATAGCTTTAGTTCTTCAGACAGAAATACCATAGAACTACTTGACATAGTGAGCATATATGCAGATAACCCTCGACTTTCCTGAAATTGCAGTTCGTCATTCTAACTAGCCGACTAGTATCGATGAAGTGACAGGATAATCATCAGCCTCCAATCTCTGCATAAAGCTACTTATTAAAACTTTCTGAGATAGCACGGGATGATAACATCAGTCCAGAGCCACCGTCCGAGAACATTTACACTTGGACTGAATAACGAAGAAGATTCATTATGTTTTCTTTTTCCAAACGAAAATGGCAGATCAAGATTCTTCTTGTCTGCACGGTGAGGTTTGATAATAGAAACGAAAGATTACTCCCTAAAACTTGAAGCAGGTGATTTGTGAAAAAAGCCAAAAGAATTTCGTATGAACAACCCAAAATTCCGAAATTGCCACAAAAGACTTAGGGAGGAAAACAGAGTGAGGTCGTGCATTGACACCTTGAAAACTAAACACCCAAGCACAATGCTGAGGTATAGAAATGAATTCAGGGCTGCGTGACTCAAGAAACCCATCAGGGTAAGCGCATGATCGTGGCTCGAAAAATAAAATGAAGTGGATGTGCATCACAGTATGTGCTAGTAGATAGAGAGAGAGAGAGAGAGAGAGAGAGAGAGAGAGAGAGGGAGGGACAGACCAGGATCACACTGTTGGTAAAATTCTCTGAAGTCTGCAGGTTCCCAAAAGCGAAGAACAGACCAAGACTCATATCAGCCAAAACTTACATGCAGCGGTACACACATGAGAAAGAGAGAGAGGGAAGAGAGAGAGCAGACCGGTAGTGAGAGCCTTGATAATTCCAGAGCGTCTGCCATCGAAGTCTTGGAAGATGTCGAGCGCTTTGAGGGCGTTATAAGCGGTTCCCTTCATGATGGTGGCTTTCTCACTCCGTTCGACCCACAAACCCAGAGCACAAAGAAAGAAGGAGAAGATTATTCAGGGTTGTCTTGGTGATGTTCGTCAGAGCTCAGAGCCGGAAATCATAAGCTCATCATCGAAGGATTAAACCCAGGAAAAAAATGGGTCTTGGAATCGATCGCAGAGGCCCTGCCTGCCTGCCTGCCTTCCTCTCTAGCTTCAAAATTTTAGAGGGAAAGGCCGGTTTCTTCTGTTATGACTGTTGTGTGTGGGCCAACTTGTCACCACCATTTTCTTTCTTTTCCTTATTTTATTTATTAGACATTACTAGTGAATTCTCTCTCTCTCTCCAAAATCTGCACTGCTCTCATTGCCATTCTTCTTGACTAACATGAAAAAGGTGCTCATGTTGAAAGTGGATGATGAACGAGAAGTATTATACGGTTAAGGAAAACAATCACACTTAAAATTGAGGGTAATGATTTCTGCATTCTAAAAAGAAAAATTGGTTCTCTTTCAAGTTAATTTCGAAAATTATATTCAATCACATGTGAGTGCTCAATTTGTGTCCGTTGGACTAAATTATCAATTGGTTATATAACTTTTCACTTGGCTAATGACTCGTATTTTTGGGGGACAGGATAGAATGTGTTTGTTGAAATGCCAATTTTGGATCTTCTTATCTTCAATTATACAATGATATTTCTTTTGTCTTTTCCCTTTTTGTACGGATACATACTGTGTATCAATCTTTGCTTTTTTTTTTTTGAATGGGGGACCATTCTTATGTGAAGTTATGAGGAGTGAGAGATTAAGTTTGCTAATTATTTGCATATTCTATTTTTTGTTATCCTTTTATATTACTTTATTTTGAAAAAAAAATCTGTACTTCATTTATTAATAACTTCTTAAACGAGGCTTTTGATATCATCTTAGAATCTTATATTAGGAACGGAATATAATTATCATGGAGAGAATAAATTTTTAATATAAAATCTAAACATCTAATTTTTTTTTTTTTGGTCTTACTACTTCCAAGTATGCCACCAAACCTTAGAAAATCTACCATTTTCCTTGCAAATGATTTCATGAAAAACATTTTCTTTCATTAGAAGTTTTCCATAAAATAAACACCCCCAAAAGAGAGTATTAAACGATCAAACTTATCTAATGAAAAAATTTCAATATGGTTGCCACAACATTTAACTGATCAGGTCATGAACCGATGGTACACACTAAAAACTATTTATGCTTTGGGAACATTAAGCACAACTGTTTCACATGATATATCACATGTTTGTTCATTTTCAGAGTAAATTGACTTTGACTTTATAAGTACTCTCAGATGCCTATAACACTTTAACTTATGTGACCTATTTTTGCATTGTTTTACAAAAGAGTATCACGACCTAACATCGGGTAGATCACCTAGAGTTTGACTAACTTAAACTTAGCTCGGGCTCTTCCAAGTTCATACCAATTCACGATTTAAGTTCAAGTTTTTTTTTTTTAATGAATTTTATCTAGAAATCACCACTAATCAGTTTATGATAGGTTAATTAGACACCTAAGTAAAATAATGGGATAATTATTTTATTTTACTCCTACGAAATAAAGACTTTGGGTACGGGGATTTGATTTTACTAGATTTCTCTAATACGTTCTTTTTATTTTCAAAAATGTATTTGCAAGCAATTTGGATTTATTTTAACCTAAATCACTATTATGCAAATGGGGTGATCACACGGATGCTCAACAATCAAATAAATTGCACTAAAAGGATTAAACAAACAAAGCAGACAATTATTTTTTTTGGATTTTTCTCGTGAGGATATGTAGGACTTCATTATCTAGCTTGAATAGGATTGTGCATAGATTAGGAGCCTAGGAAGAACCAACATATTCCAATGCAAGATTCGATTTTTTATTTTTTTGTCTTTTTCCAAATCAAGCAATTACCAGATAGACATTATTTCTAAACCACTCAGGATATTTATCAAATGAATGATTAAAATAATTGAAAAAATAATCCATTGTTTCACGGATTAAATTAACGATTATTTTAACCTTAAACATCACAATATATAAGAAAGTTCAAAATAATTAAAAATTTGATTCGAAATCTTAGAGATCAAATTAATAATTATAATGATTTAAGAATCAAAATACAATCAAAGTGCCAAAATAAAATAAAATAAAATAAATCAATATAATTAAAAATAATAATTATAATGACATTTGGGCAACAATACCCTATGGATAATGCCTAAAATATTCAAATAATTAACATCTACACTAAATATTTCAAATTAAGCAATAATAACGAAACTTGATTTTTTTTTTTTTTTTTTTTTAAAAAAAACTACCTAAGATGGGGACTCAGCGAGGATCAGCTGCGCGACGGCAGTAGACGCGACGTGACGGGTGGGCGGACCAGCAGCGGCGACGGCCGAGCAGGTCGCGGGCGGAGGTGGCGCGGGCTGCTGGTGCGGTGGCGGGCGGCGCGGAGGCGCGGGCGTCGGCGACGGGCGGAGGTGCTGCGGGCTACTGGCGGCTGTGGGTTGCTGCGGGTCACGGGTTGCAGAAACGGCGGTGGCGCTCGCGGGTTGCAGGCGGAGGCGCGGCAGCGGGGCGACGGGCGAGCGGGCGAAGGCGTCGGGGACGGTAGGCGGACCAGCAGGCGTCGGGCGCTGGCGGAGAGGCGGTTGCTGTGGCGGCTGCAGCGGGGCGACGAGCGGCGCTCGGGCAGAGGGGCGTCGGCAGCAGGCGGAAGGCGGGCGGCGCTCAGGGCAGAGGGAGGCGCGGGCGAGCGACGGCAGCTGCAGAGGTGGGACGGAGTGGCGCTCGCGGGTGGTGCTCGCGGGCGTTCGGCGGCAGCAGGCGTCGGTGATGGGCGGGTCGCAGAGGCGCGGCGTCCAGCGGAGGTGGCGCTGGCGCTCGGGCGGAGGCGAAGGCAGAGGGAGGCGGAGGCGCGGGCGAGAAAGGCAGCAGCGGCGAGCGACGCTCCGGCGGAAGGATGCCGGCGACGAACGGACGGGCGGAGCTCGGGCAGCTGCAGAGGAGGATGCTGAAGAAGAAGATCTTTTTTTTCCCTCCTCACGTCCACTCACTCCCTTTCTCTTCTGTACTATGCTGCTGACTTCTTTCTTTTCTCTTTGAATTTGAGAGAAAAGTTCCCTTTCATTTGTTCCTTTTTTCAGCACTTTCTATTACGCTTGCAATTTTTTCTTCTCTTTCTCTCACGCTTTTTTTTCTCTTCTCTCTTTTCACGAAATTACGGCCCCACTTCATCCGCGCGAGTCAACCCTTCTTTTATAGTATAGTGGTTCCGAGCACCCCATTCCCCGGCAATTTTCAAGTTTCCTTTCTCTCTTTTTTTAAATCGTGGTGTGATCATGTGATCAGCTTGATTTTTCCTCGAACGCTTTGATTTCTTCCTTTTTATCAAATTTCCTACTTTCTTTCTTAGCTCTTGTTTGCTGATCGAGAATTTGCTTCCACATTTTGTAAAATTTGAATATTTGCCAAAGTATGGGTGGCTAATCAAAATTTTTACCTTCCATTCATAAGAATGAATCAAATTGATCCTCCCTTATTTTTCCTTTTATTTGCTATGATGACAAAAAATTATATGCTATGCAATTTTTATTTTATTTCCTTTTTTAGGGCTTAAAAATTAATCCCTACTTTTTTTTATGAATAAATGACTGGATTGCCAAAATTTAGATGTCAACAAAGAAAAAAATTCATAATAAAGCTTGAAGTGCTTTTAATTTCTCAAATAAATGCTTGAAGTGAATATTGTCTCAAATATGGATATAAAGCGGCAATGTTAGTCTCAAATAATAACCTAACCTCAAAGACATTTTTGTCCTTTAACTTTTCTTATTTCCTTCCCTTTTTTCTTTTCTTTTTAATTTTTCTAATTTTTCCATAAAAAAAGAGAAACTTAAAAAAGGAAAGAGAAGAAAACACAGATTGAAAAAAAAAAAAAAAAAAAAAAAAGCGTAAGGCTAGGGTGAGCCCTTCCACATGCATTATTTAATTTTATTTTTTAAGTTGTAGCCTTTTTTTTCTTTTTCTTTTTTAGTTTTTTTGAAAACATAGAAAAAGGAAAAATGAAATAAAATAAGAAAAAGTAAAGGATGACAATACCCTCGACCTAGTCTTTCTTTGAAAATAATATAGCAATTTCAAGCTCTTATTTGAAAAAAGATCTATTTCGAGTTATTATTTCAGATAATGAAAACATTTCAGATCCCTATTCGAAACAATTTTCACTCTTCATCCCTATTTGAAAAATTGAGAGAACTTCTTCTCATTTAAAATTTTCCCTATTGCAAAAAGATACCAGCTTGACAACTTCCTCTCTCTCTCTCTCTTTCTCTGCCATGGAAACCAGTAAGTGCAGGAAGAATACACTCATGCATCATTGTACTTTTTCTCCATTGGAGGAGTCATGCCTACTCTGTGATGTTCATTTGGGTTACTCAACACGGAGGCATTTGCAGCAAGATAGTGCGTAAATTGTAATCGAAGGCCGCGGAATATTGAGGAAGCTTTCACCCTCCGAGGAAATATAAAAGAAGATGATCAATCGATCATTGCAGTTCACGAAAGTCCTTGCTTGGTGTCCTGTTGATGAGAAGAGCAAGTAAGCTGAGTCTGTAAGAACACCGACAGAAATGAATTTTAGCCCTTCAGGCATATTACCCAGAAACAACAGCAGTCATTAGGATCTGGAAGTCACTTGAACTCTCCAGGAGAAATAGCTCAGTTGCCAACGTGTTGCTTTTGGAACTGCTCAAAGAAAACATTGCAAATTTCAAAAGCAACGTCTCATCAACTTCTGATTTTGTAATTTGCAAATGAAAATGTGGTCTAGGCTTGTTATTGGACTTAATTTAGCCCCAAATCATCCATTTGGTAGCAAAGAAGGGGTTGAAACGACATCTTCCTATGCACTTTTAATGACATTATTTTTCTGACAACTCGAGTTGGACCATTTCATATTATATCAATGGCACGTAGAATTTTCAGGTGAAGGAAATCTCTGACTTCACTTAAGTAAATGTTCTTTTAAACTTTTGCATAACAAGTTATGCCTTTAAAGTGAGAGTTGTACAAAAGTTGTGACATCGTTAAATGATTTTTCCCATTATAGAAGACCAATATAGTGCTCGTAAAATGTGAGTTCATTTGTTTGCTGAGTCAAATAAATGTTGGGAAGTTCGCCAAAATTTTGAGCACCTAATTATGAGCTTTAGCGATTGAATTGCGAGTCAACTAAAAATGTAGACTTCTTTGTAGCATACTAAATACATGATTTCAATTATATAAATCTACATGATTGCAAGTAAGCGCAAAAGAACTCCAATACACCATCTATAGAAGATCACCAAGAGAGAGTTCAAAATTGAGCCCGTCAACATATTAAGCCCGGGTTATTAGCCAAGTAGATATATCGTATACTAGATTGATTTTTTCAAATACAAGACTCTATTTACTAACATGCATATACAGTATGCGCCGCCAGATGAGGGTTAACTAATATATCTCTATTTACTAACATGCATATACAGTATGTGCCGCCAGATGAGGGTTAACTAATATGTCACGTGTAGGGAAGGAGAAGATGAGCAGTAGTGAATGTGTTATTTGGGCCATTTAAACGACCAGTTAACTCTTACCATTCAATGTGGTCCTAAGCAAGACCTTAAAAGGCTTTGACAGCCTGAAAGAAGACGGGCTAGAGGGTGGTTACCCCCTCGATAAAAATGGTAACCCGCAGGCTTACCCGCCACATCCCCCCCCCCCAAGGAAGCCACCCTAGATTCCAGCGGCCTTCCCCGGTGAAACATCCAGACGCGGAGCGCTGCGTGGTGTGCAAATTACAGGGTACCAAGAGATTTCATCTGTTGTAGTATTTGAATGGATGTGTATAAGCTGAGTGGAGCATTCTGATAGAGCTCATCCTGTTAATACCGCCACCTGCAGCTGATGAATTTTAATGGAAATATTAGCAAAACCGCACAGGAGGCAACCTTCAATGATGGCCTTGCACTAACACATTCTCAAAAAAGGCACGTTTGGGACAGAGCAAGTTATCAAGGCTTTTTAATTTCCTAAATCTTGGCAGCTTCAGTGGAAGCAAATTCATTGGTTGTATGACTATGAATGCTAGGACCCGAACAAGTCCTTAAACTGTTCCGTTTATCGGAGTCAACTCCAAACGTAAAATGGGGTAATGATAAACCTCTGGGGTAAATTAACCAAAATTAGGAAATTCCCTCAGGCCTGATCCTCGCGATGAGGCCGCCCGGCATGCAGTCAACATGATGCAGGGTCCAGGACGCCTTACAAGGAAATGATGGCAGCTGGTTAATTTGTTTGCTCAATTTATGAGCAATGATATGCACTAGTTGGAAGCAACAATATAGCACATCTCCAAGTAGATTGTTCAAAAGAAAAAATGGAAAGTAGTAGCCAGCGGAAAGACAATCTGTGAGTCCTCAATTCGATTGGCCTAGTTATGAATCCCCCTTATACTTTCAAATGTAAGAACGATGTTCTTGTCCCTTAGCTCCCGCTCCTCCAACCCTCAAGCAATTGCAATCAGCGGACCTGTACGTAGATTTTACAAATTAACACATTCGGAAGCACTAACTGTCCCCGGAATCATCGTCAGAACTGCTCACATGGTTTCCAGAGGATTTCCTTTGCTCATAATTTCTGCTTCCTTCATCATGGCCATCTTCTATAGCAGCACTATACTCATCTGTTTGTGTCCTGGAATCATCATCAGAGCTGTTCACATATGCTCCAGAAGATTTACTTTGAGCAAAACTGCTGCTTCCATCATTGTGGCCATCTTCTATGGCAGCACCAATCCCATCTTTTTGTGCCCTGGATTAATCAACAGAGCTATTCACATGCGTTCCAGAGGATTTACTATGCCCGGGTTTCTTTAACTGCTTACACAGGGAAAAAAAACCAAGTCCGAATTGGGTCAAAGGGTCATAAACCGAACTCCTTCACAGTTTCTTTAATATGATGAGTTTTACCATCATCGCAGCAGATTGGTCATTGGATGCGCCGAACTCCTTCACGGTTTCGCAGACTGTAGCGAGTTCATTTATCCTTTGGAAAAGCCACTCCGTGCAAGTAGAAGTACCGAAATGGATCGATGCTTTCAAGGTTCAAAATTAGTACAGAGTCAACCGTCATCTCTGGCTTAAACTGAAGGAAAAAATGTGGCCCTCAACAATCTCCACCAGCTAAATGGGTTTTATCAATTTTACCCTAGGCTAAAGTTGTGTTAGGAACTTCAATCGAAAGATTCTAAACGGAGTGACAGTGCTAAGACCTATCTCAAAGAAGGTACTGAAACTACTTGACATATTACTCGTGAAAAGGCAATGATTCACTCACTGCTATAAACTTCAGAAGTCATGCTCAAAAGTGCTCACCAAATAGAGCAAGAGTAACATTCTAGTCACAAAACAACATCATCAAGTTTGTCTCCTTCAGTTAATATAAATTGCTTTGACAAACTCAACGGCATGCCATGACTCGCTTTTTCTCATAATCAAGAGCAAAACTAACTCGCTTTTTCTCATAATCAAGAGCAAAACTAAGCCATAGGCAGGCTCTGTGAGAAATATATGGAGCACATGAATACAAGGGCTTGTCATGGGGACAATATTGGACCACGTGCATAATAACACCAGTGTTAATTGGCAAATACTTGCTCAGCGAGCTAATTGAAAGCGGTGGGTATGCTGGGGAATTGGTTGTCTCACCTGTCCCTCTTTGGCAAGCCGCGTCCATCAAAATACAATGCAAATGCGAGCAACCACAAATCCCAGCGAGCTGCGATTGTTGCCGCCCATACCTGCCCTGGCATCCAATTCCTCCCAAAATGAAGACCTAACACTGGCCTAGGATGGTTAGGAGAAACCATCCTAGCAGGAGGCTTAACTTGCCATGTCCCATTTGGAAGCCCAACCAAACACTGCTCACTGTTCTCTGAATTCAAAACACATAAATCATCAACGAAGTAAATACAAAAATGGTTTTCGTTAATAAAACACATCCAGTCTAAAACTTCACTAACAACTGTCAACATCGAACCTAAAAAACTGCAAAGCAAATGGATACGAAATTCCGAGTGTTGGAAGTTGACTGTATTTGGAATATAGCTTTAATTCTTCAGAGAGAACACCATAGAACAACTTGACATAGCAAGCTAATATGCAGATAAACCTCAACTTTCCTGTAATTGCAGTTCTTAATTCTAACCTTCTAATTCACTAATCTTGATCCAGTGACTGAACAATAATCAGCGTCAATCTAAATTACATCAAACTACCTATCAAACGTTTCTGAGGCAGCACGACATGATACAGTCAATCCAGAGCCACCATCTGAAAACATAAACACGTGGACTGAACAATGAAGAAGATTCATTTTGTGTTCCATTTCCTATAAAAAAAATGGCAGATCAAGATTCTCCTTTTCTGCATGCTGACGGTTGAAAAAAGAAACCACAAATTACTCCCTAAAGCTGGCATCCGGTAAAAATTCCAAGAGCACAAGAGAAGGCTGAGGGAAGAAAACAGAGCAAGGTCGTGCATTTGCACCTTGAAAATTAGACACCAAAGATTCATGGCTGAGCGACTCAAGAAGCTCATCAGAGTAAGCTAATGACTGTGGCTCGAAAAACAAAATGAAGTGCATGTGCATCACTCTATGTGCTATATATATATAGAGAGAGAGACAGAGAGAGAGACCATAATCACACTGTTCGTAGAATTCTATGAAGTCTGCACAAAGAACAGACCAAAACTCTTGTCAGCCAAGAATTACATGCAGGGGTGTACACATGCGAGAGAGAGAGAGAGAGCTCAGACCAGTCGTAAAAGCCTTGAGAATCCCAGAGCGTCTGCCATCGAAGTCGTCGAAGACGTCTTCGATGGTGGATTGTGGGATTTCCGCCATGGTCGTCCCCCTCTCTCACTCTGTTCCACCCACGAACCCAGAAAAGAAAAGAAGATTTTTGAGGGTTTTCTGCTGATGTTGTTCGTTTCAACTCAAGAGTCAGAATCGAAAGCTCATCGAAGGATTAACCCCAAAAAAAAAGAAGAAGAAAGGGTCATCGAATCAGTCACAAAGACTCTGCCTTTCGAGCTTTCAAAATTTTGGAGGGAAAGGCCGTTTTCTTCCGTTAAAACTCTTGTGTGAGCCCACTTGTCACCATTTTCTTTTCCCTTTTATGATTGGAAGTTTTCTTCTTGTTACATTGATTTCTCTCTCTCTCTCTCTCTCTCTCTCATTTGCACTGCCCTAATCATTGTTCTTCTTAATTAACATGAGAAAGGATCTCAAAAACCCTAATCTCCCAATCAATATTTCTTCACACACTACTGCATACATTTAGCCTTTGTAGTGATTTCCATGAAATGATTTTTTAAACTTTCATGTGTTTGTTTTCTTATAAGTAGAAAATCAAGGAAGAAGGCTTTACCATCAAGAAAAACAATCACTTCTAAAATTAAGGAAAATGATTTCTCCAATGGTTTTCCTAAATTCACTTTTCATATGCACATTCCCTCAATCTATGTAGTCTCTCTCTCTCCCCAGCCTACTAGTCCTCACTCTTCTGCGGCACTACGTTCAATGCATTTTCTTCTCTCCATAGCAAACTCCACTCGAGTTTTTCCGTCTTCTCTTCAAATTAATTCTTAATGTTAGATTCAATCACATGTAAGCGCTCAATTTATTGTAGGTCTGTAGGAGTAAATTATCATTTGATAATAAGATTTTATACTCGGCTACGTGACTCATATTTTTGGACAATAGTATAGAAGGAGGTTGTTGAAATAACAATTTAGGATACCCTCGTCTTCAATCCTACAATGACATTTCCTTGTTCTTTCCTTGTTCTTTTCTTTTTTCAGTTTCAATGCTTACTGTGGTGTCACTCTTTGATTACTTTTTTGGAATGGAGGACCATTCGTGCACGAAGTTATGAGGACTGAGAGATTAAGTTTGCTGACTATTTGCGTTTTCTATTTTTTGGCATTTCTTTTAGATTGCTTTATTTTGATAAAATAAAAAAATTAAAATTTATACTTTGTATATTAGTAATTTCTTAGATAAGGATTTTCAAAATCATCATAGTATCTGATATTAGAAAAAAAAAAAAAAAAAAACATATAACTATAACAAAGAGTTAATGTAAAATTTGAATATAAAAAATCTTTCCCGTTTTACTTTTAAGTACACCCCCAAACAACTGAAAACCCGCCATTTTTCTCCATCAAAAGTATTATGTGAAACAAATGCATACCAAAAGAGAACATTAAACAATCAGACTTATCTAATGGAAAATTTTCCATATGATTGCCACAACATTTCACGAATCGGGTCATGAATCGAGCGGGTACACACTAAAAACTACCTATAAACGTAATCTCCGCTTTGGGAATGTTAAGCACAACTTCTTCACATGTTAAAGCACATGTTTGTTAATTTTCAGTGTATATTAACCTTTTTTTTATAAGTACTCTGAAATGCCTGGTAACAACTTAACTTATGTTTCCCATTTCTCAATTATGTTACAAAAAGATACCAGCTTGACAGCTTCCTCTCTCTCTCTCTCTCTCTGCGCGATGGAAAACAGTAAGTGCAGGAATACACTCAGACGTCATCGTACTTTTTCTTTATTGGAGTAGTCATGCCCACTCTCTAATGTTCACTTAGGTTACTCAACATCTTCCTATTTACCAGTTACCGAAAAGGTAGAAATAATCTGCACAGGGGAATACCTAAGCTGCCTCCGGATCATGTGATCCCATCCGCATAAGCAAAAACTTTTTCCCATCTAAGTATACTGGAGGGATCAGAAGCACAATAGTACATAAGTTGCAAGCAAAGGATGCGAAATAAGGAGGAAGTCTCCACCCTCCAAGGAAAATTAATAGAAGATGATCAATCAATTATTGCAGTTGATGAAAGTCCTTGCTTGCTGTCTTGTTGATAAGAAGAGTAAGTTCAGTCTGTAAGAACATCACTGACCCATTCTTGAAATGAATTTTTGCCCTTGGGGACAATGATAACATCCTCAGGCATATTACCCGGAACCAGCAAAAGGAACAGCAGTCATTAAAATCTCAAAGTCACTAGAATTCCACAGGAGAAATAGCTCAAAAGTCTTAAGGGTTGCTTTTGGAACTGCTCAAAGAAATATTGCAATTCTTGCTTGCACAAGGCCCTTCCCAGCAATCAAACTCGAGCCCTCTTGCGGCTGCAGTTAGGACATGTGTACTTTTTCATAAGCCCAGCAATTTCGGGCGTCATATCCACACAAGCTCCATGATACCATATTTTGCACACATCGCAGAAGATCCAGAACTCATCACCTTCACATATCAGCCCGCAAGATCCACAGGGTGTATCATCTTCTTCATCCTCCTGCGCTTCTTGAGGCTGCGCTATGACTTGGGATTGCCGTGCATGCTGTGTGAAGGGCAGCATCCAAATATCAATTTTCATTCGATTTAAAAGAGCATATCAGTGAACGTTGAAGTGAAACTATATGAGCTTGAGAATTATTTTTACCATCCTCTCTCCAGATGTGGCTTGGCTGTTGCTTCTGCTGGTGGCTGGGGACTCTTGGTAGAATTGTTTAACAACTTCTAGTACCGTCGGGAGATCATTTATCTTGTTGAAAAGCGTCTCCCTGCAATTTTTCAGATGCCACAAATCAATATCGTCTACGAGGTTCCCTTCAAGCGCCAAGATTCAGTCCAAGAATCAACTCCATTTAGTCAGATCATTCAAGGACCTCATAAGTTCCGTCCAACAAGAAAACTACCATAGTATGCTTTCATTGGTTTCACCCTGGGCCATAGTTTGGCTACTGGATTGTCAGTCAGAATTCACAAAGAAAGATCAGCCAAAGATCCAACTCAATGAGTACATTCACTAAATTCAACTATGCCTCATGACAGATAGCTTTGGCACATACTCACGCCTGGCACGAGAACAGTTATAAAGGGAAAAGGAAGAATCATTTCAATATGAGACTGGAAATCTTGAAGACGATCCCCTGACATGACTTGAACTCAAATTATGTAGGCACATCACCCGCGTTAATGTTTTAATTTGAGGTGAGACGAGCAAATTGATCAAGAGTCAATCACAGCAAATCGGAGTCAATTGTGGCAAACAAATGTTCATGCAAAGATTCCCCCAGTGAATAGAATTTAACCATGGATTTTGTTAAGAAACAGTAGGCACCACTTTTCCCGGAATGGACAGTGATATATGTTCAACAGTTCAGATGATCCATGTGAATTTCCATTTAAACTCATCACCAAAATGCAATGACTTCAGAAAGATTACCTAGAGCAGCACAGGAAAGTAAAGAGATAATGTAATGAAGAGACTAGCAACCCAACAATGAGGTTATATCACTGGAAAGAAACAAAATACTAAAAACCATTAGAGCTCATGCTGGTTACATACGACGTTATCATCAGATGCAAGAAATAAGTTCTTGAATAATTCCCTGGCAAGAGCTACAAGCTCTGCGATGAAAATACTTGGCGACTCATACCTCTGTTTCTTCCCGAAACGAAAGTTTGAGGCAATGCTGAAAGCCGCAGCAATCAACCAAGAATCACTGTGTGCTGCAACAGTCTGAAGCCACTGGTCCAATGATGTCTCAGCTTTCCCAAAGTTAACTCCCAACGTTGGCTCAGGAAGATCAGGGGGAACCATCTCCTCGGGGAGTCTAAGTTCCCATGTCCCATTTGGAAGCCCATACAGACTCATGGGCTCTTCCTCTGAAGGTAGAAAAACACAAATCATCAGCACTGTCAATGTGCAACATATCTGAACTTACACAACGCCCCTGCTGATTTCGAAGCTCCAGTTAAACCTGGATGGGCTAGAGAATACTCAAATCCTCTTTTGACCTGATATTTGGCGTTCATGTATGGTTTACATTTGTAGATATAACACTGTGTGTTAGAAGGAAAAGATGGAAGAGGTAGATCAATGAAGAGTAGCTCTAATTATGATCAAATCTAAACAATCAGGCATCAATTATCATCAGTTACATTTCCTGCACATAGTTATTTCAATGGGACATTAGCAATAAACTATTAAACCCCTGGAGACTAGACTAGATTTGCAAGCATGAGTTTTGATCAGAACATCGGTACATGAAACCAATGCAAGACAGATAAGATATGGTGTAGACAGAGTAAGAGAGAATCCGAGTATCACCGCTCAATAATATGAGCCATTTATGCCACATTCCCTGGCTTGTACAATAATAACGATCAAGTGGTGTCTTTTATCAATAATCCATCAATGACATCAAGACTCTAAAGTCAATGTCTCGGCATGTTCCGAAGCACTTCCTCTGTCCGACTATGTAGATGGCCGGTTTGGTAGATCAGCCACCAAAAGATCACAAGTAATATCTGATGATATCACCTTCCATTTGAATTTCTTAGTATGATGAAATACTTTGGGCCCACGCCTAAACATGAAATCAGAATATAGACAGATAGGGAAGCATGATCCATCTGAGATTTCGTGAAATGAATGGAAAAAGAAAAACAAACAAACAACAAAGCAAACCCATAAATGAGAACCAATTGACTGTCAAAACATAGGTATACATATTCGAAAAGGAAGGAAGAAAGCAAGATCCATTCAGAGAGAGAGTAACCTGGATTGCATTGTTGGTAAAAAAGTTCAGCATCTATCAAGATCCAAAGTAAAAGAAAAAGAAGATCCTTGTCAGAAAAATCAATATTGAAAAGTTAAACACACGAAGATCCCTGTGCGAAAGAGAGAGAGTACCGGTGGTGAGGGCCCTGATAATGCCGGCCCGGCGACCTTTGAAATGGCGAAGCAACTCCTGCACTGATAGCCCGCGGTTCGCCATAATTCCACACTCAACAAAAATAAAAAAGGTGAACTCGGGCGGGCTATTGCTCTCGCTTGCTTCGCTCCCGAGGTTTTGATGGTCTATCTCTCTCAAATTGGGCCAAAAGAAAAGCAGAATTCGCAGCAAGAACAGCAAAGAAACAGAGTGATGGAGCACCAAGGTTTTCTCTGGCACTTTTAAATTCTTGGAGCCAAAGAAGGGAAGTCATGCCGTTAGTTTCCGTTAATGGCCTACCTACTATGTTAGGCTGTTTCTTATCCTTTATACACCCTTCTTACATGCATAAATCTTCACGTACATCATTAAACTCAATGTCGCAGGTATCTTTATTGACTTGCCTTTGCATCTAACCATATCTATATCTATATTTATATCTATATCTGTACTATTTATTAAATTGCCATTTGATGGCATGTATTTCCGAGAGCTTAACACGCATCATGATAATTTTTACACTATGTTGTTTACTTCTACTTTGCTGACAGAAATTTCTCGAACAGCTTTTCTTTCGACTTAGCAGGTTGTACTTGTAAGATACCAACCAAACATAGAATACACAATCTCCTCGCTCATCTTTCATCACTTCATGTTCTTAATGGTACTTGTAAGATACCAACCAAACATAGAATACACAATCTCCTCGCTCATCTTTCATCGCTTCATGTTCTTAATTTTCTTACGAGTTATTCGTTTCTTTTTCTGGAACGCATTTATTTATTTTCCAATTAGTCGTAACTTTTCCTGGTACGGTTATCACCATCTCTTGATTGTAATTTACCAATCTATCACTGAACCAGCAGATGTTACTGATCCGATATTGATACATCATCCGCCACAACCAGAATCCTCTCTTTTCTGTGTGTGTGTGTGTGCACGCGCGCGCTCACGCGTGCTTACATATATGATAATGACCTTGACAGATGCAAGCTCCATGATCTTGATACGAGGATAAGCATGTGACTAGCCTTAATGGAGGTAGACGATGACAATGCATGCACTCAAAGGGAGGGAAGAAGAGAATAGTTTTCTGCATCGTCGAATGGTTAGCGAGATGATGAATTCAAGGACGGAGTTCGCGGTGATCTAGATATTAGGGTTTCCATATTTCTTGGCAGGGCTTATTCAGTCATTCAGCATGAGTAATTTTCTCTGCAGACGCAAATTAGGGGTCTTGACAGAAAGGGTTCTGACCGATGAAGATTCAGGATGATGCTCGTTGTTGGTTTAAACTTGTATGATTTCTCCGGCTAAACTTGAAAAGTTACTAGTTAAGTATTGGATCGGATGCTTTGTGCCATGAATCTATTCAGACCAGTGAATCTGATCGGTCTCGTACGTAAAATTTGGTGGATCCCACCAAGTAACATTGTTTTTTTTTTTTTTTGTCAAAACAAACCGGTTTCATTCGTCGAGGAGTAAAGATAGAATAAATTTGACAAGAGCCTAAACGTAGTAAATTCCAAAAGAGTTGAGGGGCTTGGCTGGCCAATTAGCGGGAAAGGGATCCTTTTTGAGATCCCACCAAGTATATCATCGACCCTTATACGCTGAATGAATTATGATCTAACCTCTGTCCTTATTAGCCACGATTCGATTTTAGATCATTCATTTTGCATTTTGATTTTAAATTGGCCAATCTTATGTTTTACAACCCTTGGAACTCTAATTAAAGATCCACAGCACATGAGCATCAAACAAATACTTGTTGTTATTTAGAATTTAATGGGTGGCTTATAAATTGGAAAATGAGGTAGGCATATGAAAACATTTTAAGTGCGTTTGTTTCATAAAAAATGAATAGTATGTAAAATATTTTCTCAAAAATGATTTATTTTATCATTCACACACATATTTAGATACTAATTGTTATCAATAATGAAAATATATTTTACTGATATTATTTCAAACGGTATGAGCAATGGTTTTTAGGAAAAAAAAATCATTTTGGAGAGATGAAAGGGCTGGCAGAATTTTCCAACCAAGCTGGCTCTCGAAATGGGCTTTTTTTTTTCTAATCAATTCTTATCGTCTTTGTTGAGCCCACGCGCAGACTGAGATTCTTATGGGCCTGAGGTCATTTGCCAATGAAGTGTGGGCTCTATGGGTCAAACAGTGAAATTAAGCTTGGGCCACACGATCTAACTTGGGCCGAAAGCCCAAAAAATTCAGGTCTCAACAGTTATCCCTAGAGCGAGCGTAGGAACAAAAGCCATTCTGCTTTCCGATCCCATGAGTTTAATAGAGAAAGTTGTCTCGAATGGCTAAATATTTGCTGTACATTTTGTGTCATTTTGGGTTCAGATTGCATTTTGTTGAAGGCCATTTTGCATAAGCGTTCGTCTCATATAAGTCACGTGCATATGAGAAATTAAAATTGCTCACCAAGAGGATGATAAATTATACATCGCATAGTACATTAGTTCTTTGTAAATCCTTATATGGTACAACAATGGCAATTCCTTATCCTTCTCCTTCTCTTTTAGAAGGGTAGTATCGTATCCAATTCTGATGAATATAGCCCACGATCTTCGGCTTCTTCAGGTTGAACTGTAACCTTATCAGGAAGTCAAGGTTAAAGAATGTTATGAACCTCTCACAGCCTTTACAAATCTCTCATTGCTAGATTGCTTTTAGTATAACCTATTGATCAATGAGCCCAAAGTATTGTTCACTTTAGAACGTCTCCTATCGATTTAGTTTTCTCATACTTTGCCACATTTTTCAAAATGAATTTATTTTACAAACTTACAAATTCAAAGGTGTTGAATCGGGATGCGACACCAACGTTACAAATTCGAAATCGACACTTATTTACAAACTTACGAATTTAGGGTGTTAATTTGGGATACCACACTAGCACTACAAATTCGAAACCCACCAAGCTTCACACTTATTGTTGACGTCTAAATTTTGACGACTCCATTTAGTCATGTACCAAGTAAGAAAATTAGGAGTCGGCCATAACTCCTAAACAAAAATACGATTAATTTGCATTTACATATTACGCCCGCATAAATTACAATTAAATGGGACTAATGCTAAATGGACTTAAGAAGGAATGCTTTGAGTTTAATTATATTTTTTGGAGTATGCCCCCGGGAACACCAAGTACGGCCAAGCCCATTCGAGAGCTATGGTGACCAGAATTTCCATAGAGAGTGCTTGATCCAGAAAGATTGCTTTACTTGATAAAATTTGGATGAATTGAAGTTATTAACCTTGGGAATATTAATTAAAAAATGATTATGTGACAGTTTTTAATCTATTATTAGAATAATTATAAATTATTCTTAACAACGAAAAATCTAATAATAAATAATTATAAATTATTGTGAAGTATACTCCTTCAATAATTTGTGACTTATAATAATTTGTTATTATCACGGTAGTCCAAAGATTATTGCGTTAGCAAAACTCATTTTAATTATATAGCGATAATTAGATGAGATAGTCAGTATACGCCCTTTGGTTTAAAATAGGAAAGTGAAAAATCTTATTTTCATAAGCAAAGCCTAATCCTAAGCCTATGTACACTTTAGGGACACCAATTCACGTGGCACAAAAGAGGCACAATACAACCATGATACACACGATACAAACGACCGAACCCCAACCTCACCGTGTCTTTCACACTGCAACTACCATGCCCATGCTGCTGCCATTGCCTCAATGATGCCCCATGAGCCATACTAAGAAAATTACCAAAAAAGTCTTAAACCTATTGCATTTGTGCCAATTCAGTTCTAAATCTTTCAATTTGGCTAATTCGAGCTTAAACTTTTTGCATATCGTCCAATTTTGTCCTATCGCTCTGAAAAGTATGATGTGGCCTACCTAGTTAGCGTCGGCCATCTTACGTGGCATGGTTAGTGCTAACGTGATCACTGGAAAATAAAATGGCATCGTTTCCTTTAATAATTATAATTAAAAAAGGACTTCACTTAGACTTAAGAAGTGCCGTCGTCTCCACTTCATCAACCAAAGCTCCAATTTCGCAAACCACAAACCCACGAAGAACCCAAGTTGCTCTTACTTTTTCTCTAGATCTAATCTCATCTTGCTTCCATCACGTTCGTTTAGCACAAAATTGTCAAACTGAGTCTTTACTGATAATGTCGTCTTCTCCCCTTCATGAACCAAACTCCAAATTACCTGAAGCCCAAATTTGGATTCGGCTAGAATTGCGAACCCTAAAATTGTGAAGACCTTAAATTTCTCTAAGCTTTTCTCCCAAATTCGATCACTTCTTATCATTTCCCTCGAGCCGAGTTCTTTTTCCATCGAATCAATAGTGGTCGAGTCTCCCATTTCACTCAACGCTCACTTGATGCCCGCCTGGCACCTTTTCACAAATTCGCTTGTCCAATCTGCAAAAATTTGGAAACATGAATCTTGTCTTGTTTTCATGGTTTTGGCTAACTATGTGATCACTCAAATGAACTATTTGAAGAAGGTAATGCAGAATTACAATTCATGCAATTGTTGAAGTTTGGAAATATGAATCTTGCTTTATTGACATATGAAACTTTGTTTCTCAGTATAACTTTTAATTTTTTTTTTTTTTTGTGTGTGTGTGTGCGGAGGTGGAGAAATGCAAATTGTATTCTCTTGGAATTTGATTGTTTTGGGCTCTAACGTGAGTGGATGAGATATGTATAGCTTAGAGATTGCATATCTTTGACTGAAACTGTCAAAACATCTTTTAGTATAGGTGGTAGCTTTTACTTCCAACATCAAAGTACACGAATAAGTTGTGGATTGCACGTTGCGAAGCAACAAGCCTTTTTTCAAAGCTAAAATTGGTTGTAATATGGAGAGTCAATATTAAGGTTCATTATATATATTGGGAGTTCTCTTTCTCTATTCATATTTTTTTTTTTATCGCGTTTCTCTATTCATATTTGATGCTCCAAGTTTTGCACTATCTTGTTATATTCAAGTCTAGATTAGCCCTATCATATATTCCCCTGCATTGTGCAATGTTAAACTTTTTGAGAGATTATTTGAATTGTTTGATGTTGCATTTGTTCGTTTTTGCAATAGCTATAGCGAAAGGTTATTGAGGCAAAAACTATATTGTGTTTAGTAGTAAGTGTTGCTCTTGTACATATGTCGACTGACTTTAATGGATTGACTAAGGTGCTCATAAATATGCACTTTAAGATAAAACAAGTGCACAATGTTATAGATGCAATGCTTATGCTATCCTTATTTTATCCCTCACAGATGGTAGAATCACAAAAGGAAAGTGCGGTAATAATTCTGAAAGCATAAAAAAGGATTTCAATTGAAATTGACAGTGAGGTGTCATCACAACAAGAGACTAGCGAATTCATGAAGAGATCTACAAAACAAGTGAGAGATTTTAGTACATCTGCAGTTTTAATGAGTGATGAAATTACAATTTCACTGAAAGCCGAGTATCATTGCTATTAATGGAGAATCCTATCATATGATGTAATAAGAGCTATTGACATCTTTGAAATTTTGTTCGTCTAATAATTGAAACTTTGTAGTGGTCATTTTTAGATAGTTAATTTTCGATAGTTTTATTTTTACGTATTTATAAGTGCTTATTTAAAAAAAAAATACATAACTATAGTTTTGATTTTTTTTAATTGTTCTATTTTTATATAGAAAAAGAAGGAACTATGCTTTTGGTATTAATTTCCTTTGATCTTGGGATGAAACATTTTATGCTTCTCCTTGATAGTTGTCAATCTTTTCTCTTGTTAGAGGTAGCAGTTTATTCGTTGCTAATTTTCCAACATTAGAAATATTTTACAAAGACTTATATCTTGTCTGAAGATTGTCATCCCTCATTATTTAATCTCATAACATTAGCTGATGAGACGGGATTGTCACGGAGCCAGTTGTACGTGTAATACTCGGGAACCCACAAGCCAAGTAGCATCGACCCATGACACTGATACACGACATAACACGCCGATACGTCATTTTTCAAAAAAAAGAGAATTTCGATATGTTGAGACACATTATATATTAAATGAATATTTTATTTTTAATTTATTTGATTCAAATTCATAAATAAATATTCATAGTGACCAAACAATATGTTTCTATTCATAAGAAATTTGAAAGACATATTCCTAGTTAATACGTACCCATATTTGGGAATATGTTTCTAACTTTATTAAAATTATTAATGAAATTAATAACTAACAAAAAATTATAATCAACTTATTTATATAAATTTATAATATTCTATAATGATCAAAATTTATCATTATTTAATATACAATATTTTAAATTTTTGAAATCACTTTTTAGTGTTACTTATTTATTTTTTAAAATAAAATCCTGCTGCCTAGTTTTCTCCTTGGATCAATGAAATTAATGACTAAGAAAAAATTCGAATCAACTTATTTATATAAATTTATGATTTTCCATACCAAAATTTATCATATTTAATATTTAATATTTTAATCTTTTGAACCACCGGAAATTCCCTTTGCTCCTACCGTACTCCAGCTTGGTAGTTTCCACCGTCCGTATAGGGTGCCGCCCCCTCCCCCTCCCCCAAAAGGAAAAAATTTATCAAAAACTGCCATTCCCTCACAAATATTTTTCTCCCGCGTTTCTCTCCCCACCACATCACGCAACCAAGACCGCCAGCCCAATCATCTGTCAAGGCTGTCATCTCCCTGTCATTTCCCTTGAAAATTAAAGTAGAATCCCGCACACGCCACCCTCTACATCAGAATCCCCATTTTAAAATTTTGTCTACTCTTCTCGAAGTCATCCCCCACATGCCACCCCTACATAGAATCCCTATTTTAAAATTTTGTCTACTCTTCTCGAAGTCACCCCCACATGCCACCCCTACATCAGAATCCCTATTTTAAAATTTTACATGCCACCCCTAAATCAGAATCCCCATTTTAAAATTTTACCTACTCTTCTTGCTAAAACTCTCCTCCGCGGCCTCCTCTTCCTCCTCCTCCTCGCTTGATTCTCTTCATCTTGATCTTTGCTCTCTCTTGCCTTATCACAATTGCTTGCAGCCTTGCCTTCGGCCCTCCTTCCTTTACACCTCCTCCTCACTTGATTCTCTTCATCTTGATCTTTGTTCTCTCGCCTTATCGCAATCACTCGCAGCCTTGCCTTTGGCCCTCCTTCCTTTGCAACCGCAGCCTCACCTCCAATCCTCCATCCCGGCATTGTAGTCGTGGCTCTCCTCCTTGCAATTGTGACCGCGCCGTCGCTTGTGGCCTTGCCTTCGCTCTCTTGCCCTTGCCCTTGCCTCCACCCTCTGCACGTGTCCGAGTCGCTTGGGGTGTCTGACACGACACGGAAGCTCCTATAATGTGTCAGTGTCAATCAAAGATAATAAAATATAAATCCAGCCATGCTGATGAGCCCATATTAGAGACATTAAATAAATAATTAAAAATCAAACGTCATATCTTAGGCGTCTCGATTCTGATTCGTCGATACCCCCAAAAAAAGGGGAAGGAAGTCTAGCCACACTATACATGAGCCGATCTTATGGACGGGAAATAGATAGATTCCATACTCCATAGCCAGAGTTCGTTCGTCTGAGATGAAAAAGGCCGTTTTCTTCCCCATTTTTATCCCCATCTGCCCGCATAAATCATCTTACACTAAGCCAAAATCAAACGAGCATGGACGAGCAAAGCGTGCTACCGCTATTCATCATCTCCCTTGTAATCATCTTCTTAACTCGAAAGTTAATCGCAAGGAAGCCCGACCAAAACCTCCCTCCAAGCCCCCCCTCTCTCCCCATCATCGGCCACCTCCACCACCTCAAGAAGCCCGTCCACCGCACCCTCCTCGCCCTCTCCCGGACCTACGGCCCCATCATCTCCTTTAGCATCGGCACCCGTCGCTTCGTCGTCGTCTCTTCCAGGTCTCTCGCCGATGAATGCTTCACCCAGAACGACGTCGTCCTTGCTAACCGCCCCCGGTTCCTCCTGGGCGAGTACATCACCTACAACTACACCGCCCTCGCATCCGCTCCCTACGGCGACCACTGGCGCAACCTCCGCCGCATCGTGGCTGCCGAGATCTTCTCCTCACGCCGCCTCGACGAGTCGCTCGACATCCGGAGAGACGAGGTGAGGTGCCTCCTCCGGAGACTGGTCAGGCGAGCCGAGGGGCCGGCCGGCGGCTTCGCGAGGGTGGAGCTGAAGTCCGCTTTCACCGAGCTGACGTTCAACGTGATGATGAGGATCACGGCGGGGAAGAGGTACTACGGGGAGGACGTGAGCGACGTGGAGGAAGCGAGAGCGTTCCAGGAAATGATCGAGGAGGTCTTCAAATACGCGGGGACGGCGTATCCTGGGGATTTTCTGCCGGTGCTCAGATGGGTTGGTTACCAGGGGTATGAGAAGAGGGCGGCCGAGCTCGGGAAGACGATGGACAGGATTCTGCAGGGCTTGGTCGACGAGCATAGGACGAAGAAGAAGGAGGTGGAGTGCGACAGGAAGAAGGAGAAGTGCATGATCGAGCACCTCCTCTCGTTGCAGGCGTCGGATCCGGAGTATTACACGGACGACATCATCAAGGGGTTCGTGCAGGTATTCATTCTCTGTCTCGCTTCGCTTACTTTTTATTTGTTGATTTGTTCTTTTTAATACTTGATCTTGAAAAATGTTAAGCACACAGAGACGGCGTTAATGATCACATCCAACCAAACCCACAGCAACCCGGCTGTCAACCTCTTTGGTCAGCCAATAGTTGGCACATTTAGGGCGCGTTTAGTAACATTTTTGTTCAAAAATTATTCTCGGGAATAGAAATTAAAAAAATTATTTATGTTCCAGGAAATGATTTTTTAACAGAAGAACGAACGTGTTTGGTAACTATATAAAATTTCTGTTCTTGAAATATAAAAAGAACATAAATACATTTGTAAACTTGTATAATTTTTTTGTTTCTTTTAATTTTTTAATATTTTTTAATATTTTTTTTTTCTTTTTCTTTTTCTCTTTGGCCTGGTCGCCGGCAAGGTCGAGCCTTGCCGTGGCTGCGCGAGGCTCGGCCTTGCTTGGGCTAGGTGAGGCCAACCTCGAAGCCCAGCCATCAGCAAGGTCGAGCCTCATGCGGCCACAACAAGGTTCAGGTCAATGAGCCTCACCATGGCTCGGCCTCTCTAGGGCCCGGCGATGCTCCGATGAAGTCACCAGTCCTCGTTTGGCCAGTCGCCGGCGCCAGCCAAGGTCGATGACTGGCAAAAGGAAGAAGAAGAAGAAGAAAAGAAAGAGAAAAAATAAGAAGAAAAATGAGAAGAAAAAAAAAAATGATCCTTGGAAGGGTCCTCAGGAACAAAAGTGTGAACAAACGTATATTTGTTCTTTTCTTGGTTCCCCGAAACAAAAGAATAAAAATTGTATTCTAGGAAACAGAAATAAAAAATTGCCAAACATCCCCTTAATTTTTGGGAAATGAGAAGGTGACGGCACCGTCACTCCTTGGAGAACTAGGGATCCCATTTGGTGGGTCCCACCAAGTGGAATTCAATAAATAAAAAAAGTGGAAAAAGGTACTAATTATAATCATCATCAACATAGAATACCTTTACTTAGAATTTAGAAAGAAGGGTTTAAAGATGAAACAAATGTTAGATTTTTATTAACAACAACTCTATGATTAAACATTTTTCACACTTGCAATCTTGAATGAAAATATTCAACAATGAACAAAATGAATACAATTGTCAAAATAAAGAGTTGAATACCCAATTTACATAATTTAAAGCATTAATAAATCCTGCTTGAGCTTTACCAAAAAAAAAAAATAAATAAATCCTGCTTGAGCAATCGCAGTCCAAGCTAACTCAATAATCGAAATTATGATCATCTCGTGACTAAAAATTTAAGTATATTGGATTTGCTTGATTAAAATTTTTTACCTTGATGTTTTTTTCTTTATACAAACCCACTTTATTACCAGCCAACTTTCAAATTTTCTCTTATTCAGTAATTCTTAGAAATCTCTTTAAATTAGGTAAAAATGCATGTGAGGGTTGCTAATTTGACTTTTATTATATTTAGAATTAGTGAAAAATGTTTTCGCGAGTACTTCACTAAAGAATTGAGTTTTATATTTAAGTACTTATGCAAAGTATTAAGTGGGCGACGATGACATCAGTCGAGATGGTATATTAGCATTCTACTAAGATTGGTTAGACAATCGATATATTCTATATTAGCTAATTCGCACACAATTGACATTTCAAAAATCAAATAAAATCATACACGCACATATATATAAATGGATTGTCGTGCATTAAACATGTGGGAGGTTTTGCAATTGGTGTTTGTCATTGATGTTCTTATATCTATAATCGTCATCATCATCATCATTATAATTGTGATAATAATATGTGGGTTTTTTGTGGATCAATGATGTGGGAGGTTTTGCAATAAGTGTTTTTCATTAAAGAATTTTTTTTATCATCAGCATCGTGATCACATCATCATCTTATCTTATATATAACTTTTTACTATAAACTCTTAAATCTAATTTTTTTTTTTTTATAAATATCTTGTCAAGCACCATTAGGGCACTAATTATTTTATGTGACGAACTTCTTGAGTGTTAGTGTGATCCGCTTATTTAAATACCCATCAATAGACTAAATTGTCACTTGCTATAACGATTTGAAATGCCTAACATTAGTCTTATAGTTGATTTGGTTGCAGTCTAACATTATTTTCTATTGCAAGTTTCCCAACTATTACAATGTTTGTTTACTATAATATGTTGTGATCTCTACTACAGCCAAAACATTAATACCTATTTAGAATTTACTTCCTATTAATAACAATTATAGCCAAGCTATAATAGTTTTTTTTTTTTTTGGTAACGGCCAAGCTATAATAGTTGTTCCCCAAGATGTGGGATAATTACCAAAAAAAAAAAAAAATCCTTTATTTATTGTACATATGCCAATTTAATTATAAACCATTCAATTTGGCCAATTTAGACTTAAACCTTCTGAAGATTTGCTAATATAATCCTTTTAACCAATTTTGGTTAGAAATCGCTGACATGTATATTGGTTATCTTACATGGCACAATATACATTTTTCTTTACAAATTTGGCCCTTGCCTTATTTGTGGCCAGTAAGACTCCAGCCAAGGGTCACGACACCCTTGCTGGCCACAATGAAAAGCAAAGAAAGAAAATAAAATAAAAAATTATGAAAATTGTCTATATCAACGCCCGTCGTGCCACATAGGATTGTAAGTGTCCACATTAGCGATTTCCAGCCAAATTTGACTAGAATGGCTATATTAACATATCGTTAAAAAGCTTAGGATTAAATTGATTAAATTGAAAGATTTAAAACTAAATTAGCATCCATACAATATGTTTATGACTTTTTTGGTACTTTTTCCCCAAAATGTCCATGTATCTCTTCACGCTCTTGCTCTACCAATGGTAATGATTGAAAATTACTAAACCAATCACTACAATAATAATAATATAATTTATATATTAATGATAATTATATAATATTTGCTAAAAATGATTGTTTCATAAAAGTTAATTTTTGTTTATTATGATTAATGTATCCAAACTTAACCCTAACCATGAGTAAATCGTTTATCTAGGTAAAAAAAAATCACTCTTATACTTTCAATACAACTTAATGATAAGTGTAATTATTGATTATTTGATCAAATATTGTATGCGAATATCTAATGTTCCATAATTAAAATTTTATTAATAATATTATACCCACTGTAATTATAATCAGTTTAATCAATGTTTTATAATAGTTTTATAGTGGATCTATGTTTACTCCGAATTAACACTATTATTTTGTCGTTATAATCAATACTTTTTAAACATAGAATGATATAGTTATTCCTATATCATGCTTATCAATATTCACATGCATTTTAATAATGTCATTAATGAAAATACATTATTACGTCCATGATTGATTATTAAGGTTATTTAAAAATTAATATTCGATGGAATTCTGACTTAAGGAGTAGTGGACTATAAGGTTCTTATTGCATATGCTATAATTGATATTAAGTAGTGTGATAGATATTATGCTACTATAATCAAAATACATAACCTCACACCGGCGCACACACATCTGAAACTACTGTGGCAAGTGTTGACCTCCAGTATTATCATATTCATGATCTTGATATATCCGTTAACCAGCCTTGATATGTGAGGCTTAATTCACGGCGTTAACTTGAAATATTTTTGAATGAGCAGTCAATACTGTTTGCTGGAATTGAGACGGCGGCATCCACAATGGAGTGGGCACTCGCCAATTTGCTTAACCATCCTACTATCTTGGATAAAGTTAAAGCAGAGGTTGATTCCCAAATTGATCAGAACCGTTTAATTGATGAATCAGATCTTTCAAGACTGCCTTATCTTCTGAATATTATCTCAGAGACACTTCGATTATATCCGCCGGCCCCACTTCTCCTACCACATTGCTCGTCCGATGATTGCATAATAGGAGGCTTCAGTGTGCCACGTGGCACAATTGTACTAGTCAATGCTTGGGCCATTCACAGAGACCCCGAACAATGGTCCGAACCGACAAGCTTCAAGCCTGAAAGATTTGAAAGCGGTGACGATAAAGTGAATAGGTTGGCAATACCTTTTGGATTGGGGAGGAGAGCATGCCCTGGTGCATCGTTAGCTCATAAAATGATGGGCCTGACTTTGGGTTCACTAATCCAATGCTTTGAGTGGAAGAGGATCGGCGACCAGGAAGTCGACATGGTTGAAGTTGAAGGGCTGACAATGCACAGGGAAAAGCCATTGGAAACATTGTGCAGACCACGTGAGATCATGGACAAAATTCTCTCTGAATCATCTCGTAATGTCTGAAAGCGGCTCAATTCATGTTAGTAATTTGGTTTGCAATATGATAATAGTGTGCGAGCTTTGCTCCCTATGTGTGCTGTGAACCCTTCATGACAGCAAGCTTTTAAGAAGAATAGTTTACAAGACGATACTGCAATGCAGGTCAAATGTTCGAAATTAGCTCCTCCTTTTATTTTGTCTGTTTTCCTGTTAATTTTCCCTGCATTGTTTTTTGTTTGTAGTGATCATGTTTGCATAGCATGAAAAGAAGCACTGGTAGAGTTTGAAGCTAATTATGCTTACAGAGAAGTGAGAAATCCAAGTACAGTAGGATCTTCTGAATCCAAAGGCTGTTTAACTTGTTGAACAGGACAGTCTGGATTTTCACATCTGTTATGCTCGTGGGGAATTTTGAAAGGAATTATGGAGTGGGCAATTGCCAATTTGCTCAATTATCCTAGCATCTTGAAAAAGGCAAAAGCAGAGAGATTGATTTCTAAATTGACCAGAGCCGTTTAAATAATGAATTGGATCTTTCGAAACTACCTTATATTCTAAATATATCTCAGAAACCTTTTTGATTACATTCACGAATCCACTTCTCCTACCCAATTACTTATTTGACGATTGCATAATAGGAGGCTTCAGCATACCGCGTGGCAGGATTGTACACTAGTCAATGCTCGAGACATTCACAGAGACCTCGAACATTGGTCCGATCCCCTGAAAGATTTGAAAGTGGTGATGATGGACTGAATAGGTTAGCATAACCTTTTGTATTAGTGAGAAGGGCATGCGCTGGTGCAACTTTGGCTCATAAATTGCTGGGCTTGACTTTTGGTTCACTGATTCAATGCTTTGAGTGGAAGAGGATCAGTGAAGAGGAAGTCGAAATGGTTTGAGGTCGAAGCACTGCTGACAGTGCACAGGGAAAGCCATTGAAAGCACTCTATAGACGATGTAAGATCATTGACAAAAATCTCTCTAAATCATCTAGTAATGTCTGAAGTGGCCCACTTAAGGTTTTTTTTTTTTTTTTTTGTCGGTCAAAGGGAGAGAACTTAAGGATAATAGCTTGGTTATAGCGTGCGAGCATTGATCGCTTTGCGTGTTGTGCACCGTTTCCTGATGGCAAGCTTTCGAGATGAACAATTTACAAGATGATACTATAATACGGCCAAATGATTTATAATTAGTTCTTCCTCTTATTTTGCCTGTTTTCCTGTTATTTATTCCTGCGTTCTTTTTTTGTTTTGTTTTTGGTGATCATCTTTACATAGCATAAAATGGAGCAATTAGTGGAGTTCAAGCTCAAATTATGTGTACAGAGGACTGCGAAATCCAAGTACGATAGGATCTTTTGAATTGTACAGCTGTTATGCTTCTGGGGATTTTGAAAGGCAGAAAAAATTATCACTTTGACGTTAGTTTGCTTGTCCTTAGGAATACGCTCTCGGAAACTACCCTGCCCCTGTCAGGAATTTACATCCACATCCGAGTGCATGATTATTGCTTCTTTTATTCAGAGATGAATTCTCTGCATGAAATATCGTAGAATTTTGATCATATGCATAGAATCTTCTCAGAAACTCTCCTGTTAGGATTTTCCTCCACCCTATATGTGGTTTTCATATTAGGAAAACAATACATCAAATGGCATATGACTGCAGAAGTATACCCCAAGTGCCAAAACTTGGCATGGAAGACACTTAAGTGTCAAAACTTTGGAAAGGTACACTTAAATGGCAAAATCAAAGTAAAATGGATCATTTAACTACCACTTCGGCCAAAATCCTGCCAAATTACTGACGTGGTAATTTTCCAACGAGGTGAAAACAACATCATTTTGCATGCTGACGTGACAAGAAAATGCAAAAAAGACGTCATTTTATCTCCGATGTGTAAATAATTAATATAAAAATTAATTAAATTAAATTAAATTTATTTAAAATATTTTAAAAAAAAAAACTTAAAATTAAAAAGGGGGGGGCGAAGGGAGGCGGGCGAGGGCTGAGCCCTCCCCACTCCGTCGCTAGCTCTTCTCGGTGGCGACGGCGAGGGCTTAGCCCTCAGCCACCTCCCTTCCCCCCCCCCAATTTTTTTTTTAATTTTAAGTTTTTTATTTTTTAGAATATTTTAAATAAATTTAATTTTAAATTTAATTTAATTAATTTTTATATTAATTATTTACACATCGAGACAAAATGAAGTCATTTTTGCATTTTTCTCGCCACGTCAGCGTGCAAAACAATGTTATTTTACACTCACCTCGCCGGAAAATTGCCACATCAACAATTTGATCAGATTTTGGCCGGAGTGGCACTTAAGTGATCCATTTTACTCCACTTTTGGCACTTAAGTGTACATTTCCAAAGTTTTGGCACTTCAGTGTCCCTCTATGCCAAGTTTTGACACTCCAGGTGTTCGTACCTTGGCATATGACATTATTGTTCAATTTTAGGTCTTTTGAAATGCATCGATAGGCTATATCTCATAGAGCTTTAAGTTGCTAAAGTTTTTGTGAGATTCACCACCTTCTTCAATGTCCTTGGCAAGTTTTTCCTTCATGTATGAAGATCTTCTATTGAAGCTCACATCATTGAGCAACTGATCCGCCTTGTGGTTGATTTCGCTTCTCCTTATGGCCCCTCTCTCGTCTTGCTCAAATCTCAAACCGATCTTCCACATGTCACATATGTAGCTCTCATTCAGGAATTGGTCGGCAAAATACGGCCAGCACAAGAAAGGGATGCCATTGCTTGCTCCTTCCATTGTGGAGTTCCAATTGCAATGGCTAACAAAACAAGCAATGGCAGGATGAGCTAGGACTTTCTGCTGTGGAGCCCAACCTGATGATGCTAGTACGAACACTTAGAGAGGGGTGAATAGGTGTTTAAAAGAAGTCTTAACAAATAAATACATAATAAAATAAGTTGCAAGCAAAGTTTGAATAAGGATTAAAATCTGATAAATGAGCCACCAAACTTTTGACAGATGTTTAGAATCCGTTATGTGATGGAACAGACTTATGAAATAACTTGTGCAACAGACTTAAATAAGGAGAGTTAAGGAAAGAGAATGTTGCACACAAAATTTATAGTGGTTCAACTTAAATCAAGCTTACGTCCACTTTCTCACGCAGATTACTACTTTGAGTGCAAACACTCAGTGGGATCACACTATCTCACTAAGTCACTCTTTTGGTATTTCTCTCACGATCACAAACGTTTAAACTCACAAAAGGCAAGTGTATGATTGAAGTTCACTCAAACTTTATAATTTTAGATTCTACGCTCCGTATCTTTTTTGCTCATCGATCCTTGGTCTCCTTAAATACTCCTCTACTTCCAAATTAGCCGTTGGATAGTATCTAGAAGATCATCTTCCAATCTATCCATTGGACAGATCTGTATCAAGAAGATTTAGTAGCCGTTGAGTATCAAAAGCAAAATCAGAAGTTGAATTTTGATCGCCCAAACAAACAGAATCCGGGGCAATGCATGGGAACGTTTCTGTTCCTCCGGATTTCTGTTCTTTTGTTCCCCAAAACAAAAAAAGAACAAAAATCCGTTTGGTAACGCCAAATTGTTTTTCTGTTCCCTGGGATAGAAAGTTAGCCCAGGGATAGATTTGGAGCAGAATCGAGAAACAAAAAAAAAAGTTGCTTCTTGTTCCCAAGAACAATTTCTAGAAATAAGCCAATTTTTTTTTTTTTGTTTCTTTCTCTTGCCATGGCCACCTCCAACCGCCCGGAGCCACCGCCAACCGCCGGCCGTTGCCGCCGCCCGACAATCGACCGCCACCGCTGACCGCCAGCGACCATCGCCGACCGCCACCGCCACCGCCGCTCGTCGCCAACCGCCACCACCACCGCCGACCGGTGGCGACCGCCACTGCCTGCCACCGACCGCTGTCAACTGCCGCCGCTAACCAACGACCGCCGCCACCAACCGACGACCGCCGCCGCCAACCGACGACCGTCGCCGCCGCCGCCGACCGCGGACGATCGCCACCGACTGTAGTTACTGATTGTAGCGAGTTACTGAATATGGCAGTTACTAGTTACTGATTGTAGCGAGTTATCGAATATGGCCATTACTGATTGCCAATTACAGTGGACTATCGAATCGGGAAAGTAACCGATAATAGTAAAAGAATAAAAAAAAGTCAAATTTTTTTTCTCATGCTCTCGATTCGATGGATCTCAATCCTTCATTTTTATTTTTTTTTTTAGCATCATTGTTTAACAAATGCATATCCATTATATTTGGGAAAGTTTGCATACAATGTTGAATATGCTCATTTGGTGATGTTTTTGTAAAATGATGCAATGCATAAAATGTTGATATGGAATATGTTCAATTGGTGATGGTTAAGTGAAATGATGTGATGCATTAATGTTGATCAATTTTATGTGCATTAATGTTGCATGATAACATTAAATATTAGAAAAAGAAAAAGGTGACTTCGTCCACGTGAGGGTGGCGATGTTGCCCTCGAGATGTCTCGAAAGTCGAGATACCCCGCGTTAAGATGATAAATGAGATGGCAGGATGCCCCGTGGTTAAGTTGCAAGATACCTCGAAGTTAAGATGTCTCGTGTGTCGAGATGCTCCAAAAGTGTTCAGGAGAAGTGAAAAGATGATGCATGCTCATGAATTTACATTTATGTACATTAATAATGCATGAAATGATATAGATGAATCAAGAAGCTATTTGCTATATGTGTGCATTGAATAGATAATATCATGCATTCTTGTAAGGCACTTGCAAAAAAAGTAAGGTGCATGCTCATATATGATCAAATCTAAACAATCAGGCATCAATTATCATCAGATACATTTCCTGCACATAGTTATTTCAATGGGACATTAGCAATAAACTATTAAACCCCTGGAGACTAGACTAGATTTGCAAGCATGAGTTTTGATCAGAACATCGGTACATCAAACCAATGCAAGACAGATAAGATATGGTGTAGACAGAGTAAGAGAGAATCCGAGTATCACTGCTCAATAATATGAGCCATTTATGCCACATTCCCTGGCTTGTACAATAATAACGATCAAGTGGTGTCTCTTATCAATAATCCATCAATGACATCAAGACTCTAAAGTCAATGTCTCGGCATGTTCCAAAGCACTTCCTCTGTCCGACTATGTGGATGGCCGGTTTGGTAGATCATCCATTAAAAGATCACAAGTAATATCTGATGATATTACCTTCCATTTGAATTTCTTAGTATGATGAAATATTTTGGGCCCACGCCTAAACATGAAATCAGAATATAGACAGATAGGGAAGCACGATCCATCTGAGATTTCGTGAAATGAATGGAAAAAAAAAACAAACAACAAAGCAAACCCATAAATGAGAACCAATTGACTGTCAAAACATAGGTATACATATTCGAAAAGGAAGGAAGAAAGCAAGATCCATTCAGAGAGAGAGAGTAACCTGGATTGCATTGTTGGTAAAAAAGTTCAACATCTGTCAAGATCCAAAGGAAAAGAAAAAGAAGATCCTTGTCAGAAAAATCAATATTGAAAAGTTAAACACACGAAGATCCTTGTGCGAAAGAGAGAGAGTACCGGTGGTGAGGGCCCTGATAATGCCGGCGCGGCGACCTTTGAAATGGCGAAGCAACTCCTGCACTGATAGCCCGCGGTTCGCCATAATTCCACACTCAACAAAAATAAAAAAGGTGAACTCGGGCGGGCTATTGCTCTCGCTTGCTTCGCTCCCGAGGTTTTGATGGTCTATCTCTCTCAAATTGGGCCAAAAGAAAAGCAGAATTCGCAGCAAGAACAGCAAAGAAACAGAGTGATGGAGCACCAAGGTTTTCTCTGGCACTTTTAAATTCTTGGAGCCAAAGAAGGGAAGTCATGCCGTTAGTTTCCGTTAATGGCCTACCTACTATGTTAGGCTGTTTCTTATCCTTTATACACCCTTCTTACATGCATAAATCTTCACGTACATCATTAAACTCAATGTCGCAGGTATCTTTATTGACTTGCCTTTGCATCTAACCATATCTATATCTATATTTATATCTATATCTGTACTATTTATTAAATTGCCATTTGATGGCATGTATTTCCGAGAGCTTAACACGCATCATGATAATTTTTACACTGTTGTTTACTTCTACTTTGCTGACAGAAATTTCTCGAACAGCTTTTCTTTCGACTTAGCAGGTTGTACTTGTAAGATACCAACCAAACATAGAATACACAATCTCCTCGCTCATCTTGCATTGCTTCATGTTCTTAATGTTCTTACGCATTATTTGTTTCTTTTTCTGGAATGCATTTATTTATTTTCCGATTAGTCATAACTTTTCCTGGTACGGTTATCACCATCTCTTGATTGTAATTTACCAATCTATCACTGAACCAGCAGACGTTAATGATCCGATATCGATACATCATCCGCCACAACCAGAATCCTCTCTTTTCTCTGTGTGTGTGTGCACGTGGTCGCGCGTGTGCTTACATATATGATCATGACCTTGATAGATGCAAGCTCCATGATCTTGATACGAGGATAAGCGTGTGACTAGCCTTAATGGAGGTAGACGATGACAATGCATGCACTCAAGGGGAGGGAAGAAGAGAATAGTATTCTGCATCGTCGAATGGTTAGCGAGATGATGAATTCAAGGACGGAGTTCGCGGTGATCTAGATATTAGGGTTTCCATATTTCTTGGCAGGGTTTATTCAGTCATTCAGCATGAGTAATTTTGTCTGCAGACGCATATTAGGGGTCTTGACAGAAAGGGTTCTGACCGATGAAGATTCAGGATGATGCTCGTTGTTGGTTTAAACTAGTATGATTTTTCCGGCTAAAATTGAAAAGTTACTAATTAAGTATTGAATCGGATGCTTTGTGCCATGAGTCTATTCAGATCAGCGAATCTGATCGGTCTCGTATGTAAAATTTGGTGGATCCCACCAAGTAACATTATTATTATTATTATTATTATTATTATTATTATTATTATTATTATTATTATTATTATTATTATTATTATTATTTTGGTCAAAACAAACCGGTTTCATTCGTCGAGGAGTAAAGATAGAATAAATTTGACAAGAGCCTAAACATAATAAATTCCAAAAGAGTTGAGGGGCTTGGCTGGCCAATTAGAGGGAAAGGGATCTTTTTTGAGATCCCACCAAGTATATCATCGACCCTTATACGCCCAATGAATTATGATCTAACCTTTGTCCTTATTAGCCCCGATTCGATTTTAGATCTTCATTTTGCATTTTGATTTTGAATTGGCACAATCTTATGTTTAACAACCCTTGGAACTCTAATTAAAGATCCACAGCACATGGGCATCAAACAAATACTTGTTGTTAATGAGAATTTAATGGGTGGCTTATAAATTGGAAAATGAAGTAGGCAGATGAAAACATTTTAAGTGCGTTTGTTTCATAAAAAATGAATAGTATGTAAAATATTTTCTCAAAAATGATTTATTTTATCATTCACGAACAAATTTAGATACTAATTGTTATCAATAATGAAAATATATTTTATTGATATTATTTCAAACGGTATGAGATGAGCAATGGTTTTTAGAAAAAAAAAATCATTTTGGAGAGATGAAAGGGCTGGCAGAATTTTCCAACCAAGCTGGCTCTCGAAATGGGCTTTTTTTTTTTAATCAATTCTTATCGTCTTTGTTGAGCCCACGCGCAGACTGAGATTCTTATGGGCCTAAGGTCATTTGCCAATTAAGTGTGGGCTCTATGGGTCAAACAGTGAAATTAATCTTGGGCCACACGATCTAACTTGGGCCGAAAGCCCAAAAAATTCAGGTCTCAACAGTTTTCCCTAGAGCGAGCGTAGGAACAAAAGCCATTCTGCTTTCCGATCCCACGAGTTTAATAGAGAAAGTTGTCTCGAATGGCTAAATATTTGCTATACATTTTGTGTCATTTTGGGTTCAGATTACATTTTGTTGAAGGCCATTTTGCATAAGCGTTTGTCTCATATAAGTCACGTGCATATGAGAAATTAAAATTGCTCACCAAGAGGATGATAAATTATACATCACATAGTACATTAGTTCTTTGTAAATCCTTATATGGCTTTGTAAATCCTTATATGGTACAACGATGGCAATTCCTTATCCTTCTCCTTTAGAAGCGTAGTATCGTATTCAATTCTGATGAACTGGAACTGGAACCTTATTAGGAAGTCAAGGTTAAGAATGTTATGAACCTCTCACGGCCATTACAAATCTCTCATTGCTAGATTGCTTTTAGTATAACCTATTGATCAATGAGCCCAAAGTATTGTTCACTTTAGAACGTCTCCTATCGATTTAGTTTTTTCATACTTTGCCACATTTTTCAAAATGAATTTATTTTACAAACTTACAAATTCAAAGGTGTTGAATCGGGGGATGCGACACCAACGTTACAAATTCGAAATCGGTCTAGCTCGACACTTATTTACAAACTTACGAATTTAGGGTGTTAATTCGGAATACCACACTAGCACTACAAATTCGAAACCCACCAAGCTTCACACTTATTGTTGACGTATAAATTTTGACAACTCCATTTAGTCGTGTACCACGTAAGAAAATTAGGAGTCGGCCCTAACTCCTAAACAAAAATATGATTAATTTGCATTTAGAGAGAGAGAGAGAGAGAGAGAGAGAGAGAGAGAGAGGAAAGAGGAGAGTTGTTAGCGTGGATCAAGGAATGACAACCATACGGCGATGCCCCCCGAACGAATCGTTCCACCCCGAACGAATCGTTCCTATCACGTACATCACCAAGGAAAACCCCATTAATAGAACGGTCCAAAGAGGGGGCCAAGGGGATGCTAACAAGTGTCGTCGGCCCCTTCCTTGGTTTGTGGGTGTTGAATTCAGTTCTCTCGATTTTGTGCCTGATTTAACGAAATTTTAGCCGCAACAATTTTATTTTTCTTGAGACCAAATATGGCAATTTTGTTGAGCGAACTGGTCTCTGATAAACCGACGCCAGTTGTCCCCGAGAAATTAGATCTTCACGACCACTCATTTTTCGGTCACCAGAAGTATCAGTTAGCGGCATCTCAGTTGACTATATAACATGCAGAGGTTGATTTTGAATGTTCGATTCAGTATTTTTTTTTTTTTATATCATATTTTGGACGATTGAATGGAAATTAAAATTATTAAAATTCTAGGATTTCCGCAGCTTGATTTCACTACTTTGAACCGGCAAAGAGGCCTGGCTTTACAACGCGCAAATTCTTATGAATATCTACTAAACTTAAGGGTCCGTTTACTTTACAAAAATGAATAATTTAAAAAAAAATCCTAAAAAGATCACTTATATGGTTTTTGCAAAAATGAATGAATAAAAAAAATTTCATCATCTACAAAATATTGAAACTCAAATTGTTGTTTATAATAAAAATATTTTTTGGCTAATTAATTCAAGTATTGTAAGTCATCATTTTGAGGAAATTATCCTTCAAATCATTCATTTTGTGTGAAAAAGATAGAGCATAAATATAATATGTCCACTCATCTTATCCTTCTATGGGTTTTCACTTCCACGTTGATGTAAAGAAAAGTTATCACTTCAAAAGAAGAAATGTGATACTAAATCAAGTAAGTGGATTCATTTTAATCAAATAATGAATATGACATGAACATTAATATTTTAGGTAAAATAAATAAATGAACAAAATAATTAGCTTTGTGTATAAGAATATCAATGAAAATATTAGACATGAGATTTTCTCTAATTAGTGAAGTTTACATAACAATTCAAGGAAAAATTTAAAACACACACACATATACGTATATAATTTGGTGTGATTCATTATTAATTATGCTAGTGCTGTAACTATTAATTATATCAATCTCCCTGAAGTAATACTTTTTCCATCTGGATGGTTTCATTTCGTGTTATTACCAATTTGGCAAAAGAAGTAATAACTTGAGAAAACTTGCTGTTGAGATTCCTGGGGCGGTCCACGATTGTCAGCACGATATTTTGCAAATTTACTACGTTGATTTCCTTCCATTTGAAATTCCCACGATCTGATCCACCATAATTGATCATTTAGGAAAAAAGAAAAAGTTTATGCTTTAGTAGTTTCAGTTCAAATTTGTTCATATTTTCGATGATCATTTCGCGTGAATCCAAGCAATAGAAAAATCTACATAATCTTGGTATCATGGCAATGTTTTTACGACAGGAATCTCGCCATTATTGCCTTATATCACGCCTTGAGTGCTCCTTGCCCTTTTTGTTCTGTTCTCTCCACTATATAAAACAGTTGATTTCTTCATATATGTTCATAGAGAGATGGAGCAGCCTGGGAAGCCTATGGAGATGGCAAGTGAATTTTGTGAACGATCCGAGATAGTCTGAGCAGCCGATCGCTTACTAGTACAACGTTGAAGATATAGCGATGTCATTCTCGACCATTAAGAACACATTTTTCCAGTTCCGGACAACTGTTTTATTACGTTTTCTCATGGAAATAGTGATCAGAACATTGCTCTAAACCATCGGTTGGCAACCGATCTCTCTCACTCTTTCGTTTGGTGTATCAAACCATGCATGCTTCACATAAGCATCTCGATGACATTTTCTTTGTCATTGCTTATGATCTCTATTGAGATTGCTTAAATGTCATGTCAAACTGTCGTACAAGTTGTCGTACAAGCTGTGGCAAAAAGAATGCGATGGAAATGCTAATGTGTAGCACGCATGATTTGGTGTTTTGAGAAGTCAGGTTCGGTGCTAATTCGTGACTCATGGTTTCGAATTTCATTCCTTTTTCTCTTGGGCATTGAAATCATGCATGCTTCACATTAGCATCTCCATCACAGTTTGTTCGTCATAGCATATGAACGATGATGCAATCCGAAATGACTCAAATCGAACTGCGACCTAAAGCGAGGTGACTACAGACATTCGTGGTGGGCAAAAGGTATATACACAAATATGTCTAATATTTCGGAAGAACTTTCTTGTTTGAATAAAGAGAACAGAACATGTTGATAACAACGCTACTTGAGATGAAAATGTTGCTTGTCATAAAGTCATTTCGAGTTCTCACACAAGCAATGGCAACTAGAATACGAGGGAAATGGCAATGTGTAACATGCGTGGTTTGGTGCATAACGATATGGGTCTTGATCAATGCTCCAATCCTATTTGGGATCAACAATTTGTCCATGTACAATGTTTTAGCTGTCCATTCATGTATAGCCAAAGGCAAAAAGTATTCCCAAAATCCCTCTCTCTATCATTCTCCTTATATTTTCCTATTTTTACATTCTAGTTATCTCAATGCACTTCATGGTCTTTGATTTTATTGTAAAGATGGAAAATATTTTCTTGTTTTGTCCGTTGGCATACGGTGTCTAAGTTCAAATCCAATTCAAATCTCTATTTTCTATAAAAAGCCCTCGACCTTTTTGTAACATTGTTCAATTAGTAACGTGTATGTCCAAAATGATCACTATAGAAGCGTTTTGTTGGGCATAAGTGCGTGTGGCCATGTAACTTGCAATATGTACATTTGTTATGTACCCATATCTACATCATTAAAATGGGTCAATTGACCACAACATAAGGGACAACGGGTTCCAATGCTACTAACCCATCTACTTAATCTCAAGCTCCATTATGGAAAAATTAATAATTTAGAAACCATTTCTCTAAAAATAATCATTTGCATCATTTACAAAAATGAACGTACAAAAATATTTGCATTGTCTGAAAAATATTTATACATATATTGTCATTAATAATAATTTTATTTTTCATCGAATAATTATTGCGATCAAAATAAATGATTATTTTAAAGAAAACATTTTAAAAATCGTCTATTTTACGTGAAACTCACTTCATGTTCCACTTTCAAGCTTTATTTCCTTTACTTTTATATCCTCTGATCCACCTGGCCCGGCCTGGCCCATTCATGTATTCCTCTTTTAGCTTACGTTTTTATTTTCTAATTTTAAATCTCCCCATTTAAGAAAAAAAAATAATAGGTGCCGTTCTGAATTATTTTCTCAGCACACAAATCACTACTTTGTATGACGAAATTCTATAAATCTACACTTCTCACTTTTATTAGAATCCAGGGAAAAAATGATACATAAAATAGAGCAGGTGAAGGGTGATTTTTTTTTTTTTTTGTGATTTTAACATGTAAGATCAAGTCATTTTATTCCATGGAATATATACTATGACTTATAAATTGAATTGTTCCAAATTACGAATCTTGAAATTTATGAGAGATGGGCGCGGTTTGCCCTCTTGAGGAACGGAATGCATTAATGCTTAATTATTCAGGATTCCCCTTTTAGTATGTGGGGCATGAGTAGTGTCCAGAAACTCATGGGATCATATGTTCCACTTTATTCGTGCATGCGCAAACCTATTGAATGAATATGATTTGCATGCTTCCCAATGAGGTGAATGATTGCACAAGAATCTCCCTTTAATAAATTAAATAGATTGCTCAAGACAAAACATGACTTTATACGGTTGGTATTGATGTAAATAATTTTTCACTAATGCGGATGTGGACAGTTGTGGCCAACGTGAAAAGAGGCCTTGGGTGAGGGCCACAACCCTCGGCAATAGACATCAATGACAAAAAAGAAGAAAAACATTAAAAAAAATTAAAAATTGTTTGTGTCAACATTGTTATGTTACGTAAAATAGTTAGTATTTAGGTTAATGATTTTCAACTAAAAGGTTTAGGAATAAATTAATCAAATTAAAATATTAATAATTAAGTTGGCATCAAGACACTAAGTTTAGGATTTTTTTTTTTAAATAATATTCCCTCACTTATTGTTATGCATGAATCCTTTAACAATCATGTACATCAAAAGAAACTCTACACTAGCCTAATTACTATAGGGTAAATTCATTTTCTTATAATTTTGGATTAATGTCACAAAAAATCTTAAATTGAAAATTGATGAAACCGTAGTATATTTATTTTAAATTGATTTTCACATCTCAAAAAATCAGTTGAGTGCATAGAAAATCTCCATCCATTGTTAGGTCTTTAAAGGAAAAGAGGAGATGATGATGACGAAGGAGGAGGAGGAATAATTAGCGTACCACTAGGAATCCCACCACAGCTTGTCAAAAGCGATCTACGTTTTCCCTTAAGCAATCAGTTATAAGACCAGCATAATACACACATACTACGTGTAGAACTATTTTACGAAGCATAGAAGCGGGAATAATTATACATGTATTTGGAATTTCTCTAAATCCAACTTATATTTTTAACAACATATGGCGATATTCAAAAACCCATGCTATTTCCACCCTATAGATATCTAAATCAACCCCATTTTCATCAAAATGACAAAGTTATCCTCAAATTTTCAATTGCAATTTAAAGTGGATTGCCATACTCTTTCTTTTTTCTATTTTTTTAATTCTTTTGAGAATTAGTTATTATAATTAAGTATTACATATAATTTATTTTTTAGCGTATTAGAGGAAAAGTACATACAAATATTCCTATGACATTTTATGTGTTTGTCTTTTTTATGAAAACTGGATGGACTATTTAGTCGTATGTAACAAGTAGAAGTATCATCGCCCCATCTAAATTAGCCCATTTAAGAGAGGTTTAGCAGAAACAAATAGTGATATTCAAAGGCAGGCACTATTTCCACCCTATCAATAATTGAATCTACCCCAATTTCACCAAAGAGAGAAAACCATTCCCAATCTTTCCGTAGCAATTTAAAGTGGATGGCCACACTCCTCCTTTTTTTTTCTATTTATATTTATTCTTTTGGATCTGATTACTATAATTAAGAATTTCACAAATTTTAGTCTATAGTATATCGGAGGAAAAACACATATAAATATTTCTATAACATTTTGCATGTATTGTCTTTTTTATGAAACCTCAGTGGATTTAATCATGTGCACATTGTGCAGTAGGTGGAAATAGCGTCGCCCTATTTAAATTACTCCATTAAAGAAAGTTTACCCCCAAACCAATTCAACATAAAAAAATAAATAAAAAAAGAGAGAGAGAGAGAGAATGTCCGATTGCCGGGGCAAGAAAGGAAACGCATTTGACTTTTTCCCACTCCCAGTCCCAGTCCAAAATACCCAAAAAAGATAACGCCAAGTGGCGAACGGACATCCCGCCACGTGGAAATCCCCGGGGGCACGTCTCCCCAGAACCCCGCTCAAAGGAACCGTTCAACTCCACGAGGACGTCGTTCGCGGCTTCTTCTTCTTTCCTTCCTTCTCGGAACCGAACTCCGAAGCGAAATCCCGAACCCGAACCACCACCACCACCACCACCACCTCCGTTCTTCCGAGGTTCGACAATGGCGGACGGCGCCGGCGCGTGAGGCTCGGTGGAGGAGTTCCTGGCGGAGTGCGAGCGGTCCGGGGACGCCGCCTACGCCGCCTTCCTGGAGGTCCTGGAGCGCCTCGAGGACCCGGCCACCCGGGCCGGGGCGCGGGCCTTCCTGTCCTAGCTCCAGCGGCGGCTCGGCGCCCGGCCGCCCGCCTCCGAGCAGTGCTTCGACCGTTTCCACTTCCAGATCGAGGAGATCGTCCTCGACCAGTACCAAGGTGAAACTCTCAGTCTCTTCTCGCCCTCTCGTCCGGAGCCTCCGGTGCGGCGCGGTGTTGGAAGCCTCCGATGAGGGAGCTTTCTCGGAATGCGATGAGTGGATCGTAATCTGGATCGGCGAAAAGCGCTGAATCGATCGGAATATCGCTTTCGTCGATCGGAGCTTTTTTTTTTTTTTTTTTTGTGATTTCTTGTGCGAGTGTGTGGAGAGGAAAGAACCGATGAGCTGCGACGGCATTGCTCCAAAGTTGATCTTTGTTTTTTTCTTTGGATTTCTTGTGTGACTGTGAAGAGGAAAGACGGACGAGCTGCTACGGCATCGCTCTAAAGTTGATTTTTTTTTTTTTTTGGTCGCTTTTATGCGGAGAGATGAAGTCAGCTTTGAAATACTATGTGTGGCGCACGGATTAGTTGTCTGTTGTTTTCACGAGAAAAAAAAAAAAAGGTGAAGTAGGATTGAAGACAGGACAAAAAGATGTTCAGTGGTGTACTTCAGTCGAATTCGTCCTGGACAGAAACAGTTCAAACTGCTGGATCATCAGGTATGGTGTCTCGTTTCTGCCCAAGGCGGAAGCAGAAAATTTTTATCAATCCAGTCGATTTAGGAGAGGACGCCATTTTCTTGGCTGTTGAACATGAGCACCCTTTCGATTCGTCCTGAAATATATTAAACCTTAGATAGCTAGCTGTAAGCATGAAAAGAAGTGGAGCCAATTTCGGGGTGGTCCACGAGATAATTTTGATGTGTGAATTGGGCGAAATCCCCATCCAGGCGTGGGTGAGAGACCATACGGTACTTCAACGGGCTAATAGCTTTTACCCATGTCTCTTTTGTAGCTACCCGCGGTGGAAATGGAACAGATCAGGGTAAGCGTTCCCTTTGACCGAGCACAGTACTGGCTCCACTTTCCCAGTGCTAGTCGATGATTAGAAGACGAAAATGAAGATATATTTTCCAAAATTTCTGCAGGATCAGAGAAGCTTTCTTTGATATTTTAGTTTATGGAAGACTGATGACTTAAGGGAGAGATATATTTTGGTACCTCAGCATATAAATTTTCCTTTTGCTCTTTCTTCACCTCAAATGTAATCACATTTTCATAGTATTGGAACCAAATCGGATCTATCATGAAGCTCCGTACATATACATTCCAAACTAATAAGTAAAATTGTAGCATTTTCTTGATGTATCAGCCTTCCAAACTTTACTATCTCTGTGGCTAAGTCTTGCTTTCAGGATGTACTATAACAGGAGTGGTCAGTTACCTAGAACTTATGCTGTCATCAATGGAATTGAAACTAGTTCTGATTCCCAAGGAGCAGTATTCATATATAACCAGTTACTTTCCCGGATAATTAGGATTTCATGGAGCACCAAGTATTTATATGTAACTAGTTGCTTTTCCAGATTATTAGGATTTCATGGAGCACCGAGTGGTTTACCACTTATCATCTTTCTGTGAAGTCAGCTCCACTAGACAATTTTTGCAGGTTATCAGGGAAGGAAGAAGCTGACAATGATGGTAATTCCTAGCATTTTCGTCCCAGAAGACTGGTCATTCACCTTTTATGAAGGACTAAATAGACATCGAGATTCAATCTTCAAGGATAAGACTGTTGCTGGGCTTGGCTGTGGCAACGGGTGGATTACTATTGCAACTGCTGCAAAATGGTCACCCATGAAGGTGATTTTCTTTTCTTCCACCGTACTTCATACTGAGAGTTCTCCTTTTTGCTATTCTTGTTATATTTGGATTTTAGAATGCACTTGTAGATGTTCTAGCTTCTAGGATCCCAGATTAACTTTTATAAGCAAAAGAAGTTGGTTTATATGTGTGGATGTTGCTGCAAAATATCCTTGTGATGTGTTAGCGTAGTTTATGGTCCTCTTTGTTCAGAAGTTTCAGTTTACAATCTGATCTGAAGTTTGTCTATGATTGTAATGCAAGTGTATGGTCTAGATATTAATCCTAGAGCAGTGAAGATTTCTTGGATAAACTTATATCTGAATGCTTTGGATGAGAAGGGTCAACCTATATATGACAGTGAGGGGAAAACTTTTTTGGACAGAGTGGAGTTTCACGAATCTGATCTACTATCTTATTGTAGAGATAACGATATCAAACTTGAACGGATCGTCGGATGCATACCTCAGGTTCTGTTACAAGTGACAGTTTGTAGTTCTTTCAATGTTAATAACATGTCCTAACAGCTATGATTTTCTCTTACTCCTCTTTACATTGAGATGCATTTGTTTTGTGGAAAATGAATAATTTCGACAATATTTTCCTAAATTGATTGCTTGTATCTCTTACAAAAGTGAATGTGCAAAAAAGTATTTTTATCATCCATGGAAATGTTTAGACATAAATTGTCGTCGTGACTAATTATTTTAAGCAATATAAGCAATTACTTCTAGGAATGTTTTCCATATTATTCATTTTCCAAAACAAACGAGGCGCGGTTTCATTTAGCTAAGCAGTTGTAGTTATTGTGAATTTGGCGTGTGCATAATTGAGTGACTCTGTCAGAATTCAACCTCTTTCTGCTTTCCTTGTGCAGATCCTCAATCCCAATCCTGATGCTATGTCTAAGATGATAACGGAAAATGCAAGCGAGGAATGCTTGCACTCCTTGAGTAACTATTGCGCTCTTCAGGTTCATTTAGATTTCATGCTATAAGCTTTTCCATCTACCGCAAATTCAAATTTAACTGCATAATGAAACTATAGTTCTAAGTCTATGGTCTTTTTGCTGGGAAAACTTGCTTCTTTACCTCATCTACATATTGGCAGTTTCGCTGCATTGAGTTTAACGTTCCATATTTACTTCAAAATATCAAACGTCTCCTGATTTCTTTGGGTGATATTGAAAACAGAAGTAGTCTACTGTTTGTTATCTTCATATTGGTTCCTTAAGTAGCTTTTACCTTTGTTACCCTTGAAGAAAGTATAAAATCATGCCCGATAATTTTGATGTTGTTCTAGTGGAAACCCATCGTGGTGAAAAGCCATGGTTTCAACCCCTTTGGTAATTAATTTCAAAGAATGGGCTAGTTTCTCTGCTCAAATCATCCTCTAAGGTGTTTGATCCTTGTTGAATTTGCTGGTTTTCAGCGTGCTTATCCTTTGCAGCAGCATGTCACCATATAGGTGCTCCATCAGTAGTATCCCTGCTATTTGTGTCCTATCAATCTTCTATTAACACGTTTTGGGTAGCATTTGGGAAGGATTGGAGAGACAACTTGAACACAATTCACCGCAATTGCAAGTTACTGAGAGAAATTTAAAGTCTGCATGACATGAACATGAATGACTACAAATTGACACCTGAAAATGTTTCGACGTATCTTGTTGAAAATCATATTAATATCACATGGGTCAAAATTTGAGCTATTTATGCAATGACACAAAACAAAATGAAATTCAACATGAGCATGGTGACACAACAGAATCTGCCATCCTTTATTCAGAACAGGTTACAATATGAGGAAGAAGTTCATGAGCCAGTCCTTTTCTTGTCTTGATATACAATATGGGAATGAATGGAAGGAGGTTTGCAACCTCCTATTTGAGTTTTTGGCTATTTCTTAACCTATTCATTGCTTCCCCACTCGAAGTAGACAACGAGCCTCGATTTTAATAAACAGCGAAACTAGTCTAGTTCATTGCAATGCAATAAAAATCTACAATAGTAAACAAATATCATATCGGATGAACAAAACATTTCATTGCAAAATGATAGGAATTACAATATACGATTTCACATCCCATCCATTCCACTCAAATAGCCATCATCAAGTGCAAAAACCAAAATAAAAAGCCAAGGCAGAATCATCACTTCAATCGCGGACCCTCCAAATAAAATTTACCGCCCCCCAGAAACAAAATCATCAGGCCAATCCATGCTTTGATGATGATTTCAATTGTGTACCCAGTATCCTCTAATTTCGCGGGCAAGGACGCTTTTACCATGTGGGAAAAAGTTAGGGCGGAACAAAATATGGCCGTGCAAAAGAGCCAATATGCAATGTACATAAAGACTTCTCTTCTCCACAGGAGCCCAATGAGCAGCAAAGTAAGGGCAGAGAGGGAAGAAGCCAACGCCGTCGTGTTGACGGCGAAGGCAGGATTCAGGGAAGGTCGCGGATCCACCGCGACCTTCCATGCATTATTGGCGAGCATCGCGGCGACGAACATTAATGAAAGCTGTGGACTCCTCATGGCTTCCATTTCCTCCTGTCAAGAGTACGAACGTCTCACAGCGAGAGAGAGAAAGGGAGAGATATAGATAGAGAGAGAGAGAGAGGAAAGAGGAGAGTTGTAACTTGTTAGCGTGGATCGAGGAACGAATCGCTCCACCCCGAACGAATCGATCCTTTCACGTACATCACCAACGAAAACCCCATTAACAGAACGGTCCAAAGAGGGGCCCAAGGGGATGCTAACAAGTGTCGTCGGCCCCTTGGTTTGTGGGTGTTGAATGAATTCAATTCTCTCGATTTTGTGCCTGATTTAACGAAATTTTAGCCGCAACAATTTTATTTTTCTTGAGACTGAATATGGCAATTTCGTTGAGCGAACTGGTCTCTAATAAAACCAACACCAGTTGTCCCTGAGAAATTAGATCTTCACGACCACCCATTTTTCGGTCACCAGAAGTATCAGTTAGCGGCATCTTTGTTCATCTTTGTTGACTATATATCATGCAGAGGTTGATTTTGAATGTTCGATTCAGTACTTTTTATATATCATATTTTCGACGATTGAATGGAAATAAAATAATTAAAATTCTAGGATTTCCGCAGCCTGATTTTACTACTTCAAACCGGCAAAGAGGCCTGGCTTTGCAACCGACAAATTCTTATGAATTTACTACTACTTAAGGCTCCGATGAATAATTTTTAAAAAAAAAATTGTGAAAAAGATCACTTTTATCTTTCGCAAAAATGTAATAAAAAAAAATCATATTGTACAAAATATTGAAACATAAATTGTTGTTTATAATAAAATTATTTTTTTGGCTAATTAATTCAAGTATTATAAGTCATTTACTTTCTGTGAAACAAGTAGATCGTAAATATAATGAGTCAACTCATCTTATCCTTCTATGGGTTTTCACTTCCACGTTGATGTTAAGAAAAGTTATCGCTTCAAAAGAAGAAATGTGATATTAAATCAAGTAAGTGGATTTGTTTTAATCAAATAATGAATATGACATGAACATTAATATTTTAGGTGAAATAAATAAATGAACAAAATAATTAGCTTCGTCCATAAAAATATCAACGAAAATATTAGACATGAGATTTTCTCTAATTAGCAAAGTTTACATAACAATTCAAGGCAAAATTTAAAACACACACACATATATATACGTATATATTTTGGTGTGATTCTTAATTAATTATACTAGTGCCGTAACTATTAATTATATCAATCTCCCTGAAGTAATACTTTTTCCATCTGGATGGTTTCATTTCGTGTTATTACCAATTTGGCAAAAGAAGTAATAACTTGAGAAAACTTGCTGTTGAGATTCCTGGGGTGGTCCACGATTGTTAGCACGATATTTTGCAAATTTACTACGTTGATTTCATTCCGTTTGAAATTCCCACGATCTGATCCACCATAATCGAATTTGTTCACATTTTCAATAATCATTTCGCGTGAATCCAAGAAATAGAAAAATCTACATAATCTTGGTTTCATGGCAATGTTTTTACGACAGGAATCTCGCCATTATTGCCTTATATCACGCCTTGAATGCTCCTCGCCCTTTTTGTTCTGTTCTCTCCACTATATAAAACAGTTGATTTCTTCATATATGTTCATGGAGATGAAGCAACGTGGGAAGCTTATGGAGATGTCAGTGAATTTTGAGAACGATCCGAGATAGTCTGAGCAGCCGATCGCTTACTAGTACAACGTTCAAGATCTAGCGAAGTCATTCTGGACCATTGAGAACACATTTTCCAGTTCCGGACAGCTGTTTTATTACGTTTTCTCATGGAAATAGTGATCGGAGCATTGCTCGAAACCATCGGTTGGCAACCGATCTCTCTCTCTCTCTCTCACTCTTTTGTTCGGCATATCAAACCATGCATGCTTCACATAAGTGTCTCGTTAACATTTTCTATCAGTGCTTATGATCTGTTTTGAAATTATTTAAATGTCATGTCTAACTCTCGTGTGAGCTGTGGCGAAAAGAATGTGATGAAAATGCTAATGTGTAGCACACATGATTTGGATATTTTGAGAAGTCAGGTCCAGTGCTGATTTGTGACTCATGGTTTCGAATATCATTCATTTTTCTCTTGGGCATTAAAATCATGCATGCTTCACATTAGCATCTCCGTCACAAGTTGTTCGTCATAGCATATGAACGATAATGCAATTTGAAATGACTCAAATCGAATTGTGACCGAAATCGAGGTGACTGTAGACGTTCGTGGTAGGCAAAAGGTATATACACAAATATGTTTAATATTTTGGAAGAACTTTCTTATCTGAATCAAGAGAACAGAACGTGTTGATAACAACGCTACTCAAGATGAAAATGTTGCTTGGCATAAAGTCATTTCGAGTTCTCATACAAGCAATGGCAACAAGAATACGAGGGAAATGCCAATGTGTAACATGCGTGGTTTGGTGCATAACGATATGGGTTTTGATCAATGCTCCAATCCTATTTGGCATCAACAATTTGTCCATGTGCATTGTTTTAGCTGTCCATTCATGTATAGCCAAAGGCAAAAAGTATTCCCAAAATCCCTCTCTCTATCATTCTCTTCTTATATTTTCCTATTTTAACATTCTAGTTATCTCAATGTACTTCATGGTCTTTGATTTTATTGTAAAGTTCGAAAATACTTTCTTGTTTTGTCCGTTGGCATACGGGTGTCTAAGTTCAAATCCAATTCAAATCTCTATTTTCTATAAAAGGCCCTCGACCTTTTTGTAACATTGTTCAATTAGTAACGTGTATGTCCAAAATGATCACTATAGAAGCGTTTTGTTGGGCATAAGTGCGTGTGGCCATGTAACTTGCAATATGTACATTTGTTATGTACCCATATCTACATCATTAAAATGGGTCAATTGACCACAACATAAGGGACAACGGGTTCCAATGCTACTAACCCATCTACTTAATCTCAAGCTCCATTCTGGAAAAATGAATAATTTGGAAACCATTTCTCTAAAAATAATCATTTGCATCATTTACAAAAATGAACGTACAAAAATATTTGCATTGTCTGAAAAATATTTATACATATATTGTCATTAATAATAATTTTATTTTTCATCGAATAATTATTGCGATCAAAATAAATGATTATTTTAAAGAAAACATTTTAAAAATCGTTTATTTTACGTGAAACAAATGGAGCCTCACTTCATGTTCCACTTTCAAGCTTTATTTCCTTTACTTTTATATCCTCTGATCCACCTGGCCCGGCCTAGCCCATTCATGTATTCCTAATGCTGAGGTTAAAAAACGATTAGATCGTGCTTTGTGTACCATGGAATGGCGAGTGATCTTCCCGAATGCTGAGGTTTATGCGCTACTAGCCATTGGCTCTGATCACAGCCCAATCCTTCTTACGCTCCATCCTGAACACCCGAAAAAGAAGAAACAATTCAGGTTTGAAGCATACTGGACGGAAGAAACTACATGTAGGGAAATCATCAAGCAAATATGGGATGGAAGTTTCTTAAGTGAAAGTAGCTTCACAGACAAAGTGCATCATGTGGCCAACCAACTTGAAAAGTGGAGCCAGAAGAAGTTCCCAAACGCAAGCAAACGTATTAAAGAGTTAAAGCAGCAACTCACAGCCCTAACAAATCGACATCCCGACAAATCCAGCAAACAAGAACAACAAAAGGTGGTGGAGCAAATTGAGAAGTTTTGGCGTCAGGAGGAAAGGTATTGGGGAATTAGGGCACGAATAAACTGGCTGAAATGGGGAGACCAAAACACGAAGTATTTTCATGCTACCACAATCCAGAGAAGACAGAGAAACAGGATAACCATGCTGAAGATCAATGATGATACATGGTGCAGAGAGCAGAATTTGCTTTAGCAAAAAATACTGGAATTCTATCAAACACTTTATGAAACTGTGGGTCCAAGGAATTTTAACCCGATCCTAGACCAGTGCCCAAGCCCCGTAAATGAGGAAATGAACAAACAACTGCTAGAGAATGCGACGATGGAAGAAGTTAAAGAAGTGGTATTCCAATTGGGGGCATTTAAAGCTCCGGGACCCAACGGGTTAAATGGAAATTTTTATCAACACTTTTGGGAGGAGCTCCAGCATGAAGTTTGTCAATTAGTTCAGAATTTCTTTGCAACAGATACTTTTGATCCTACCTTAAACCAAACACATATAGCTCTAATCCCAAAAGTTACACACCCAGAGAGCATCACCCAATTCAGACCTATAAGTTTATGCAATTTCAGCTATAAAATTATTGCTAAAGTGATGGCGAATAGATTAAAGAGATGGCTTCTTCATATCATAACCCCTGAACAAAGTGCTTTTGTACACGAGAGACAGATTCAAGACAATATATTTATTGTACAAGAAGTTATCCATCAACTCAGAATCAAGAAGAGGAAGAAGAGATTTCAAGCCATTTTGAAGTTAGATATGCAAAAAGCGTATGATAAAGTGGAGTGGGATTTTCTAAAAGCATGCTTGCTAAAAATGGGCTTTCACACAAAATGGGTGAGTATGATTATGCATTGTGTTTCAACAGCGACTTTAAGTGTGAAAGTCAATGGGGAGCCCATGAAATATTTCTCACCAACAAGGGGAATACGGCAAGGAGATCCATTATCCCCTTATCTGTTTGTTCTTATGTCGAACGTGCTCTCATGGCTAATGCACAAAGCTATATCAGACGGGAGCATAAAATGGATTACACTGAATTCACACTGCCCTACCCTATCACATTTACTATTTGCTGATGACTCGATCTTCTTTTTGGATGGGACTTTAGTAGAATGCCAGAACCTAGCAGCAGTCCTAAACCAGTATTGTTTTGCCACGGGTCAAACAATTAACCTCAACAAATCAGGTGTGAGCTTCAGCAGCGGCTGTCCTCTAAATCTGCAAAGGAATTTGGCTCAACAACTAAGAGTCCCGATCATAGAAAAGACAGGGAACTACCTTGGCATACCAACGGATTGGGGAAAAACAAAGAAAGAAATGTCCGCCTGGATCCTAGCCAGAGTAAATATGAAGATGGCAGGGTGGAAAGAGAAATTTCTGTCCAAAGCAAGAAAAGAAACACTGATAAAAAGTGTAGTTCAAGCACTCCCTCAATATGCGATGTCGATATTTAAAACTCCTATCTCAATATGCAGATCGATTGAAAGGAAAATTGCTAACTTTTGGTGGAAGCAAAACAAAACCAACAGCGAATTACACTGGAAGAAGTGGGAAGCTTTGAAGAAGAGAAAAGATGAAGGAGGTCTCGGATTTAGAGATATAGTAAATTTCAACAAAGCAATGTTGGCAAAACAGGCCTGGAGATTATCTCAATCACCTACAGCATTATGGAGCAAAATACTTAAAGGGGTTTACTTTCCAAATGGCGATATATGGAAGGCAGGTAAAGGGCAGCGTCCTTCTTGGGGATGGCAGAGCATCATGGTGGGGAGAGGAACCATCGAAGAGGAGATCCAATGGCGGGTAGGTGATGGGAGGAAAATCAACATTCGAGAGAATAAATGGCTGGAATCTGGTGTGATAGGAGGTCCAGCTAACAGAGATGAACCCACAACAGTAGCTGAACTGATAAATGACACAAACAGGAGCTGGAAGGAAGCAGCAGTCCAGCACCTCTTTGAAAACAGAATAGCCAACGAGATTTTATCTACCCCGCTAAGTCCCATCCCGGAAGAAGATTCCCTAGTATGGCGAGGTAACAAGTTGGGAAGGCATATGGTGAAAAGCGGCTACAACAAGATAAATGCATACAACACAACAACGGATCAGAACAGAGCATCAACCTCATTCACACCCCCTCGCACTTTATGGACAGAGATCTGGAAATTATCTATCCCCCCAAAAATTCGCATCTTTATATGGAGCATTTGCCATAACGCAATCCCAACAAAGGAGAATCTTCACAAGAGAAAGATATTACCTAATCCCCTTTCCACGCTGTGCAACAATCAAGTGGAGACAACCGAGCACCTGTTTCTCCTCTGCAAATGGACAAAAGAGATATGGAAGGATCCACGGGTGAGAATCAAGTGCGACCTAAATAGAATATCCCGCTTTGATACGTGGCTACTGGACAGCTTCGAAGAACATAAACACCCACCCGAGAAAGAGCTGCTCCCGATGATCCTCTGGTTTCTTTGGAAAGCATGCAACAACTCGATCTTCAGAGGGCAAAAACTGCAACCTCACACCATAGTTGACCTGGCGGAAGCCCACCTCCGAAATTACAGCAGATGGCAACCAAACGAAGGAAAGAAAAAATCAGATCTGCACTTACCGAACCAGTGGAGGCCATCGGAGGAAGGAAAGCTGAAGATGAACGTTGATGGGTCTTGGAAACAGGGGGAACAAACCGGATCAATTGCTGGTATCTTGCGGGATCACGCCGGACAAGTGATCGATGGGTTCGTGCGGACGGTACGAGCTTCATCGCCGATTCAGGTGGAAACCCTAGCGATTATGCAAGGTTTGAAGATGCTGCAACTTCGAACAAGCCTGCACGTGGGAGAGATAGAACTCGGGCAAGTACAGCAAACTGAAGTGGAGATCCAAACTAACCGTTTAACCGCATATCAAAGTATTTTGGGCTGGGCCGAGATGCCATGGCAGGTGAAGCCCATAATAGACCTATGCACCGGCCTGCTCGCTCATCTACCATTTACGAAACTAAGCTATTGCCCTCGGAACACTAATGCAGCTACCGATCTACTAGCGAAGATGCACAGTAAGAATTTACTGCCTCAAAATTGGAGGTCCTTCCCTCCTCCAGCCCTTTCGGAGATCTTATTTTCGGAATATCACCTATTATCTTCTTGTAAGTCCTGCTTATTATGAAATGAAAGTATCTATCATTTCCGACCAAAAAAAAAATTCACGTATTCCTCTTTTAGCTTACGTTTTTATTTTCTAATTTTAAATCTCCCCATTTAAGAAAAAAAATAATAGGTGCCGTTCTGAATTATTTTCTCAGCACACAAATCACTACTTTGTACGACGAAATTCTATAAATCTACACTTCTCACTTTTATTAGAATCCAGGGAAAAAATGATACATAAAATAGAGCAGGTGAAGGGTGATTTTTTTTTTTTTTTGGTGATTTTAACCTGTAAGATTAAGTCATTTTATTCCATGGAATATATACTATGACTTATAAATTGAATTGTTCCAAATTACGAATCTTGAAATTTCTGAGAGATGGGCGCGGTTTGCCCTCTTGAGGAACGGAATGCATTAATGCTTAATTATTCAGGATTCCCCTTTTAGTATGCGGGGCATGAGTAGTGTCCAGAAACTCATGGGATCATATGTTCGACTTTATTCTTGCATGCACAAACCTATTGAATGAATATGATTCGCATGCTTCCCAATGAGGTGAATGATTGCACAAGAATCTCCCTTTAATAAATTAAATAGATTGCTCAAGACAAAACATGACTTTATACGGTTGGTATTGATGTAAATAATTTTTCACTAATGCGGATGTGGACAGTTGTGGCCAATGTGAAAAGAGGCCTTGGGTGAGGGCCACAACCCTCGGCAATAGACAGCAATGACAAAAAAGAAGAAAAATATTTTAAAAAAATTAAAAATTGTTTGTGTCAACATTGTTATGTTACGTAGGATAGTTAGTATTTACGTTAATGATTTTCAACTAAAAGGTTTAGGAATAAATTAATCAAATTAAAATATTTATAATTAAGTTGGCATCAATACACTAAGTTTATGATTTTTTTTTTTTTAAATAATTTTCTCTCACTTATTATTATGCATGAATCCTTTAACAATCATGTACATCAAAAGAAAATCTACACTAGCCTAATTACTATAGGGTAAATTCATTTTCTTATAATTTTGGATTAATGTCACAAAAATTCTTAAATTGAAAATTGATGAAACCATACTATATTTATTTTAAATTGATTTTCACATCTCAAAAAATCAGTTGAGTGCATAGAAAATCTCCATCCATTGTTAGGTCTTTAAAGGAAAAGAGGAGATGATGATGGCGAAGGAGGAGGAGGAATAATTAGTGTACCACTAGGAATCCCACCACAGCTTGTCAAAAGCGATTTACGCTTTCCCTTAAACAACCAGTTGTAAGACCAGCACAATATACACATACCACGTGTAGAACTATTTGACGAAGCATAGAAGTGGGGATGATTATACATGTATCGCGACGTGGAATTTTCTCTAAATCCAACTTATATTTTTGACAACATTTGGCGATATTTAAACAACCCATGCTATTTCCACCCTATAGATTTCTAAATCAACCCCATTTTCATCAAAATGACAAAATCCTCCTCAATTTTTCAATTGCAATTTAAAGTGGCTTGCCATATTCCTCCTTTCTCAATTTTTTTTATTCTTTTGAGAATTAGTTATTATAATTAAGTATTACATATATTTTTATTTTTTAGTGTATTAGAGGAAACGTACATATAAATATTCCTATAACATTTTATATGTGTTTGTCTTTTTATGAAAACTGGATGGACTTAGTCGTATGTAACAAGTAGAAGTATCATCGCCCCATCTAAATTAGCCCATTTAAGAGAGGTTTAGCCGAAACAAATAGTGATATTCAAAGGTCGGCACTATTTCCACCCTATCAATAATTGAATCCACCCTAATTTCACCAAAAAGAGAAAACCGTCCTCAATCTTTCCATTGCAATTTAAAGTGGATGGCCACACTCCTCCTTTTTTCTATTTTTATTTATTCTTTTGGGATCTGATTACTATAGTGTATAAAAGGAAAAACACATATAAATATTCCTATAACGTTTTACAAAAAATGAATAATTTAAAAAAATCCTAAAAAATATCACTTATATGGGTTTTGCAAAAATGAATTAATAAAAAAAAATTCATCATCTACAAAATATTGAAACTCAAATTGTTGTTTATAATAAAAATATTTTTTCGCTAATTAATTCAAGTATTGTAAGTCATCATTTTGAGGAAATTATCCTTCAAATCATTCATTTTGTGTGAAAAAGATAGAGCATAAATATAATATGTCTACTCATCTTATCCTTCTATGGGTTTTCACTTCCACGTTGATGTAAAGAAAAGTTATCACTTCAAAAGAAGAAATGTGATATTAAATCAAGTAAGTGGATTCATTTTAATCAAATAATGAATATGACATGAACATTAATATTTTAGGTAAAATAAATAAATGAACAAAATAATTAGCTTTGTGCATAAAAATATCAATGAAAACATTAGACATGAGATTTTCTCTAATTAGTGAAGTTTACATAACAATTCAAGGAAAAATTTAAAACACACACATATACGTATATAATTTGGTGTGATTCATTATTAATTATGCTAGTGCTGTAACTATTAATGATATCAATCTCCCTGAAGTAATACTTTTTCCATCTGGATGGTTTCATTTCGTGTTATTACCAATTTGGAAAAATAAGTAATAACTTGAGAAAACTTGCTGTTGAGATTCCCGGGGTGGTCCACGATTGTTGGCACGATATCTTGCAAATTTGCTACGTTGATTTCATTCCTTGTGACATTCGCACGATCTGATCCACCATAATTGATCATTTAGGAAAAAAGAAAAAGTTTATTTGTTAGTAGTTTCAGTTCAAATTTGTTCATATTTTCAATAATCATTTCGCGTGAATCCAAGCAATAGAAAAATCTACATAATCTTGGTTTCATGGCAATGTTTTTACGACAGGAATCTCGCCATTATTGCCTTATATCACGCCTTGAATGCTCCTTGCCCTTTTTTGTTCTGTTCTCTCCACTATATAAAACAGTTGATTTCTTCATATATGTTCATGGAGATGAAGCAACGTGGGAAGCCTATGGAGATGTCAGTGAATTTTGAGAACGATCCGAGATAGTCTGAGTAGCCGATCGCTTACTAGTACAACGTTCAAGATACAGCGACTTTTGAAATTGCTTAAATGTCATGTCGAACTCTCGTGCGAGTTGTGGCGAAAAGAATGCGATGGAAATGCTAATGTGTAGCACACGTGATTTGGTGTTTCGAGAAGCCGGGTTCAGTTCTAATTTGTGACTCATGGTTTCGAATTTCATTCCTTTTTCTCGTGGGCATTGAAATCATGCATGCTTCACATTAGCATCTCCGTCACAGTTTGTTTGTCATAGGATATGAACGATGATGCAATCCAAAATGACTCAAATCGAACTGCGACCTAGATCAAGGTGACTATAGACATTCGTGGTAGGCAAAAGGTACATACACAAATTTGTTTGATATTTCAGAAGAATTTTCTTGTTTGAATCAAGAGAATAGAACGTGTTGATTACGACACTACTTGAGCATGAAAATGTGCTTGGCATAAAGTCATTTCAAGCTCTCATACAAGCAATGGCAACAAGAATACGATGGAAATGCCAATGTGTAACATGCATGGTTTGGTGCATAACGATATGAGTTTTGATCAATGCTCCAATCCTATTTTGGATCAACAATTTGTCTATGTGCATTGTTTTAGCTGTCCATTCATGTATTGCCAAAGGCAAAAAGTAATCCCAAAATCCCTCTCTCTATCATTCTCTTCTTATATTTTCCTATTTTAACATTCTAGTTATCTCAATGTACTTCATGGTCTTTGATTTTATTGTAAAGATCGAAAATACTTTCTTGTTTTGTCCGTTGGCATACGGGTGTCTAAGTTCAAATCCAATTCAAATCTCTATTTTCTATAAAAAGCCCTCGACCTTTTTGTAACATTGCTCAATTAGAAATGTTTATGTCCAAAATGATAACTATAGAAGTGTTTCGTGGGCATAAGTGTGCGTGGCAATGTAATCTGTAATATGTACATTTGTTATGTATACATCTTTGTATCACTAAAATGGGTCAAATGACCACAACATAAGGAAGAGTGGGTTCCCATGCTACTTGTTTATCTATCCAATCTCAAGCTCCATTTGTTTCGTGGAAAAATGGATAATTTGGAAACCGTTTCTTTAAAAATAGGGTTAATACCCCGAAAAACCCCAAACTACACTTGTGACAAATTTACCCCAAACTATTTTTTTGACCACCAAAAACCCCAAACTGGTATACATTTGACAAATTTACCCAAAATCGGTACACTTGTGACAAATTTACCCTATATCAGTTTTCGTTAAATTTTATTCTTAAATTATTAAGTTAAATGACACGTGACAGTTAACTGTATATCAATTTAGGATTTTACGCTCTGTTTGTCACAATTTACAATTTTTATGATTTTTTTGTGATATTAATCCAATTTAGCATAGGGTATATTTGTTACAAATTTACCAGTTTATGGTTTTTTTTTGCAGTCGAATAAATTAGTTTGGGGTAAATTTGTCATAAATGTACCAGTTTAGGGTTTTTTTTATAGTCAGTTAGGGTAAATTTGTCACAAGTTTACCAGTTTAGGGTTTTTCATGGTCAAAAAAATAGTTTGGGGTAAATTTGTCACAAGTGTACCAATTTTGGGTTTTTCAGGGTATTAACCCTTAAAAATAAGCATTTGCATCGTTTACAAAAATGAACAAATAAAAACATTTGCATTGTCCGAAAATGTTTACACATATATTGCTGTCAATAATAAATATATTTTCTATTGAATAATCGTTTCGATCGAAATGGATGATCATTTTAAAGAAAATGTTTTAAAAATTGTTTTAATTTAGGCATAACAAATGGAGCCTCACTTCATGTTCCACTTTCAAGCTTTATTTCCTTTACTTTTGATCTCCTCCTGGTCGGCCCGGCCCGGCCTGGCCCCGCCCATTCACATATTCCCCTATGAGCTTCCGTTTTTATTTTTTAATTTTAAATCTACTTATTTAAGAAAAAAAATAATATGCGCCATTCTGAATTATTTTCTCAGCACACAAATCACTACTTTGTACGACGAAATTCTATAAATCTACACTTCTCACTTTTAGAATCCAGGAAAAAATAATACATAAAATAGAGCAAGGAAAGGATGTTTTTTTTTTTTTTTTTGTGTGGTGATTTTAACCTATAAGATTAAGTCATTTTATTCCATGGAATATATACTATGACTTATAAATTGGATTGTTCCAAATTACTAATCTTGAAATTTCTGAGATATGGGTGCGATTTCCCCTCCTCGAGGAACGGAATGCATTAATGCTTAATTATTCCGGATTCCCCTTTTAGTATGCGAGGCATGAGTAGTGTCCAGAATTTCATGGGATCATATGTTCGACTTTATTCAAGCATGCGCAAACCTACTGGATGAATATGATTCGCATGCTTCCCAATGAGGTGAATGATTGCACCAGAATATCCCTTTAATAAATTAAATAGATTGCTCTAGAGGAAACATGACTTCATACGGTTGGCATTGATGTAAATTTTTCGCTAATGCGGATCTGGATGATTGTTACCTATGTGAGAAGAGGCCTTGGGTGAGGGCCACAACCCTCACTAGTAGACAGCGATAACAAAGAAAGAAGAAAAATACTCAAAAAAATTAAAAATTGTTTATGTTAGCATTATTATGTCACGTAAGACAGTTAATATCTATGTCGATGATTTCCAACTAAAAATTTTATGACTAAATGAATCAAATTAAAATATTTATAATTAAGTTGGCATCAATACACTAAGTTTAAGATTATTTTTTTTTTTAAATAATTTTCCCTCACTTATTATTATGCACGAATCCTTTCATAGTCATGTACATCAAAAGAAACTCTACACTAGCCTAATTACTACAGGGTAAATTCATTTTCTTATAATTTTGGATTAATGTCACAGAAAATCTTAAATTGACAATTGATGAACCCGTACTATATTTATTTGAAATTAATTTTCACATCTCAAAAAATCAGTTGAGTGCTAAAAAAATCTCCACCCATTGTTAGGTCTTTAAAAGGAAACGAGGAGATGATGATGATGGAGGAGGAGGAATAACTAGTGTACCACTAGGAATCCCACCATAGCTTGTCAAAAGCGATTTAGGCTTTCCCTTAAACAACCAGTTGTAAGACCAGCAAAATATTCACATGTCACGTGTAGAACTATTTGACGAAGCACAGAAGTGGGGATGATTATACATGTATCACGACGTGGAATTTTCTCTAAATCCAACTTATATTTTTTACAACATTTGGTGATATTTAAACAATCCATGCTATTTCCACCCTATAGATTTCTAAATCAACCCCATTTTAATCAAAATGACAAAATCCTCCTCAATTTTTCAATTGCAATTTAAAGTAGCTTGCCATATTCCTCCTTTCTCTATTTTTTTTAATTCTTTTGATAATTAGTTATTATAATTAAGTTTACATATATTTTTATTTTTTAGTGTATTAGAGGAAACGTACATATAAATATTCCTATAACATTCTATATGTGTTTGTCTTTTTTATGAAAACTGGATGGACTAAGTCGTATGTAACAGGTAGAAGCAGCATCACCCTATCTAAATTAGCCCATTTAAGAGAGGTTTAGTCAAAACAAATAGTGATATTCAAAGGCCACTGATCGTCCTCAATTTTTCCACTGCAATTTAAAGTGGATGGCCACACTACTCCTTTTTCTATTTTTATTTATTCTTTTGGGATCTAATCACTATAATTAAGAATTTCACATATTTTTATCTTTAGTGTATCAAAGGAAAAGCACATATAAATATTCCTATAACGTTTTACGGGCTTTGTCTTTTTTATGAAACCTCAATGGACTTAATCATGTGCACATTGTGCAGTAGGTGGAAATAGTGCCGCCCTATTTAAATTACTCCATTAAAGAAAGTTTAGTAGGACCTGAGCAAGTTCTTAAACTGTTCCGTTTATCGGAGTCAACCCCAAACATAAAATGGGATAATGATAAACCTCTGGGAGTAAATTAACCAGAAATGGGAAATTCCCCCAGGCTTGATCCTCGCGATGAGGCCGCCCGGCATGCAATCAACATGATGCAGGGTCAGGGACGCCTTACAAGGAAATGAAGGCAGCCGGTTTAGCTCCCGTGCCTCGAAAAATATAGCAGCTGGGATAACCTCCCGTAAGAAAGTTGGACCTGAGCAGGTCCTTAAACTACTCCTCCGTCAATGAAGGGACCTCCTTGGGGAGTCTTCCCCCGATGGGAGGTCAGCCGAGGCGGGCAAGTCGCCTTGGGGGTAGCCCCCGTAGCTCCGTGGAGACGTAAAATAAGATCGGGGGTAGAGGCAGCTCCCGTGCCTCGAAAAATATAGTGGCTGGGATAACCTATCATAAGAATGGACTCGAGCAGTTCTTAAATTGTTCCGTTTATCGGAGCCAATCTCAAATGTAAAATGGGGTAGTGATAAACCTCAGTGGATTTAATCATGTGCACATTGTGCAGTAGGTGGAAATAGTGCCGCCCTATTTAAATTACTCCATTAAAGAAAGTTTAGCCCCAAACCCAATTCAACTTAAAAAAAAAAAAAAAAAAAAAAAAGAGAGAATGTCCGATTGCCGTGGCAAAAAAAGGTAACGCAGTTGACTTTTTCCCAGTCCCAGTCCCCAGTCCAAGGAACCAAGAGCCCCAAAAAGGATAACGCCACGTGGCGAACGGGCAGCCCACACCCCGCCCGACACGTGGAAAGCCCGGGGCGCGTCTCCCCAGAATCCCGCTAAAAAGAACCGTTTCGCGGCTCCTTCCTCCTTCCTTCTCCGACCCGAACTCCGAAGCGAAATCCCGAACCCGAACCACCACCACCACCACCTCCGTTCCTCAGAGGTCCGACAATGGCGGACGGCGCCGGCGCGTACGGCTCGGTGGAGGAGTTCCTGGCGGAGTGCGAGCGGTCCGGGGACGCCGCCTACGCCGCCTTCCGGAAGGTCGGGGCCCGGGTGGCCGGGGCGCGGGCCTTCCTGTCCGACCTCCAGCGGCGGCTGGGCGCCCAGCCGCCCGCGGCCGAGCAGTGCTTCGACCGGTTCCACTTCCAGATCGAGGAGATCGTCCTCGACCAGTACCAAGGTAGAACTCTCAGTCTCTTCTCATCGTCTCGTGTTCGGAGCCGCCGGTGCGGCGCGGTGTTGGAAGCCTCCGATGAAGGAGCTTTCTCGGAATGCGATGAGTGGATCGTAATCTGGATCGGCGAATCGCGCTGAATCGATCGGAATGTCGCTTTCGTCGATCGGCGCTTTTTTTTTTTTTTTTTTTTTTTGTTATTTCTTTTGCGAGTGTGGAGAGAAAAGAACCGATGAACTGCGACGGCATTGCTCCAAAGTTGATCTTTGTTTTTTTCTTTGGATTTCTTGTGCGAATGTGAAGAGGAAAGACGGACGAGCTGCGACGGCATCGCTCCAAAGTTGATTTTTTTTTTTTTTTCGTCGCTTTTATGTTGAGGTTCGATTCGGAGGGAGACGATGCGGAGAGATGAAGTCAGCTTTGAAATACTATGTGTTGTGCACGGATTAGTTGTCTGTTGTTTTCACGAGAAAAAAAGGTGAAGTAGGATTGAAGATAGGACAAAAAGATGTTCAGTGGTGTGTACTTAGTCGGACTCGTCTTGGACAAAAACAGTTCAAACTGCTAGATCATTAGATATGGTGTCTTGTTTCTGCCCAAGGCGGAAGCACAAATTTCTATGAATATAGTCGATTTTGGAGAGGACACCATTTTCTTGGCTAGTGAACATGAGCACCCTTTCGATTCGTCCTGAAATATACTAAACCATAGATAGCTAGCTGTAAGCATGAAAAGAGGTGGAGTTTATTTCGTGGCGGTGCGCGAGCTAATTTTGATGTGTGAATTGGGTGAAATCCCCATCCAGGCATGGGTGAGAGACCATATGGTACTGCAACGGGCTAATATCATTTACTCATGTGTCTTTTGTAGCTACCCACGGTGGAAACGGAACAGAGCAGGGTAAGCGTTCCCTTTGACGAGCACTGTACTGGCTCCACTTTCCCAGTGCTAGTTGATGATTAGAAGACGAAAATGAAGATATATTTTCCAAAATTTCTGCAGGATCAGAGAAGCTTTCTTTGATATTTTAGTTTATGGAAGACTGATGACTTAAGGGTGAGATATATTTTGGTACCTCAGCATATAAATTTTCCTTTTGCTCTTTCTTCACCTCAAATGTAATCACATTTTCATAGTATTGGAACCAAATCGGATCTATCATGAAGCTCCGTACATATACATTCCAAACTAATAAGTAAAGTTGTAGCATTTTCTTGATGTATCAGTCTTCCAAACTTTACTATCTCTGTGGCTAAGTCTTGCTTTCAGGATGTACTATAACAGGAGCGGTCAGTTACCTAGAACTTATGCTGATCATCAATGGAATTGAAACTAGTTCTGATTCCCAAGGAGCAGTATTCATATATGACCAGTTACTTTTCCGGATAATTAGGATTTCATGGAGCACCAAGTATTTATATGTAACTTGTTGCTTTTCCAGATTATTAGGATTTCATGGAGCACCGAGTGGTTTACCACTTATCATCTTTCTGTGAAGTCAGCTCCACTAGACAATTTTTGCAGGTTATCAGGGAAGGAAGAAGCTGACAATGATGGTAATTCCTAGCATTTTCGTCCCAGAAGACTGGTCATTCACCTTTTATGAAGGACTAAATAGACATCGAGATTCAGGCTTCAAGGATAAGACTGTTGCTGAGCTTGCCTGTGGCAACGGGTGGATTATTATTGCAACTGCTGCAAAATGGTCACCCATGAAGGTGATTTTCTTTTCTTCCACCGTACTTCATACGGAGAGTTCTCCTTTTTGCTATTCTTGTTATATTTGGATTTTAGAATGCACTTGTAGATGTTCTAGCTTCTAGGATCCCAGATTAACTTTTATAAGCAAAAGAAGTTGGTTTATATGTGTCGATGTTGCTGCAAAATATCCTTGTGATGTGTTAGCGTAGTTTTTGGTCCTCTTTGTTCAGAAGTTTCAGTTTACAATCTGATCTGAAGTTTGTCTATGATTGTAATGCAAGTGTATGGTCTAGATATTAATCCTAGAGCAGTGAAGATTTCTTGGATAAACTTATATCTGAATGCTTTGGATGAGAAGGGTCAACCTATATACGACAGTGAGGGGAAAACTTTGTTGGACAGAGTGGAGTTTCACGAATCTGATCTACTATCTTATTGTAGAGATAACGATATCAAACTTGAACGGATCGTCGGATGCATACCTCAGGTTCTGTTACAAGTGACGGTTTGTAGTTCTTTCAATGTTAATAACATGTCCTAATAGCTATGATTTCCTCTTACTCTTTACATTAGAGATGCATTTGTTTTGCGGAAAATGAATAATTTCGATAATATTTTCTTAAATGGATTGCTTGTATCTCTTACAAAAGTGAATGTGCAAAAGAATATTTTTATCATCCATGGAAATGTTTAGACATAAATTGTTGTTGTGACTAATTATTTTAAGCAATATAAGCAATTACTTGTAAGAATGTTTTCCATATTATTCATTTTCCATGAAACAAATGAAGCGTCGGTTTCATTTAGGTGAGCAGTTGTAGTTATTGTGAATTTGGCATGTCCATCGCTGAATGTTATCTTCGCAAGAGTCTTAGAATCCTTCGTTGATCTTCATTCCCAGCAGGTTACCATTCAGACTTCCGCAGGGTGAGATACATGCTACGTCATTTCTTGATTCTAAGAGCCGCGCAACGTCATTTTAGGCAAGCTAGCTACCTCGGCTGGTTCGACGTCGTTTAAGATGTTTACGTGGAGTGGTTTTTAATAATAATACGCCAACTCATTTTATAGTTTTTATCATAAAAGCCACGTAAATTTTTTTACTGAAAATTCTTGCCAAGGGCATTAAGTGATATTTCTTCTCCAATATGATATTTAAGTGAGCCGACGAATATTTTTTGTACTAAAGCAAACATCATATGAAACTTTTAACACTTTTAGTATTATTATACTCTTGTCCTTCATCGACCTCAATTTTTTAAATCAACATTACTACCTGTCATTGCAAGCCCCCTTACTCAAAACTCGAGATAGGAACACCATAAATGTCATATCTTTCGTATAAAGCTCACTTGAATGTCATAATTTTTTACCGACCTCTTAAGTATCATAAATTTTAAAAACGTTCACTTGAATGCTATAACTTTCAATTGATTGCTTGAGCGCCATAAATTTTAAAAATATTCACCCAAGTGTTGTAAGTCCCACATGGCATAGCACTTGTCTTAAATGTTTTTAAAAAAAGTTATAATGCTTAAATGATCGATTGAAAACATTTATAGCACTCAAGTGATCAAAAAAGAAATTATGGCGCTCAAGTGAGCACCTAACATAAGTTATAGCACTCGAATGATAGAAAAAAACTATGTTACTTAGGTGAGCGCCGTACAAAATTAATGACATTTGTGACTTTTTTGCCCCCAAAACTCTAACCTAACCTACCCACAGCTCAATCGCTCACCTTCCCAGCATGGTCCACAACTATCGCATCATCATTGGTCCGCCGCCACCTCTTTGCCTTAGCCATTTCCCTCTTTCTTGACTCGAGCTTGAGCATCTATGGTTGTGATGGCCGTGGTCCTATCTCACATTGTAGTGTTAGAGTATGTCTCAAGTTTGAACTCAAAGCAAAGATCTAGTTTTTGAAAATAAATAAATGAAAGGAGGAAAAGGGGAATTTATGGAAATTTAGGGCGCGCAAGGAAACACTTTTTTTTTTGTTCCGGGGAACATAAATAAATAAAAAAAGTGTTTCTATTCCGGGGAACAACGTTTTGAACAAAAGAACGTGTTTGGTAAGTGTAAAAAAAAAAAAACTGTTCTTGGAATAAAAAAAAAAACAAAACACGTTTGGTAGAATCGCAATCAATTTCTATTCCTAGAATAGAAAAAGAATGTAAACACGTTTGGTAAACGACAAAACAACAATCGAAGGAAACCCCAATCCAATCGATGAACCGAAATCCCCCCTTCCAAAACTGAATCAAGCAACAACACAACATCACTCGAAGACCTGCGGAATCGAAGGATCCACCTGTTGAATGGCTCGATCGAGCGTCGGTCCGTGCTCCTCGAGCGAGCCGGCCGCGCTCAAGCGGCTCTGCCGGTGTCGAGCAGGCTCGCTCGAGCCGCAGCTCGAGCGAGCAGGCCGTCCCGATCTACCGCAGATCCGGGCGAGCAACGCTCACTTGAGGCTCGAGCGAGCAGCCGTCCCAGATCTGCCGTCGGCGGCCTCAAGCGAGCATCCCGGATCTGCCTCGCCGAAGCCCATCGTCGACCGGAGAAGGAGGAGCACCGAAACGTACCTGGATTCGGAGCTTCAGCCGGTGAGTCGCCGGAGTGAGGAGTCGCCGGAGAGTCAGCCGAGTGGGAGCCGCCGGAGAGAAGGGAGAGACGCCGGAAAAGGGAGAGCACGAACGAACGAAGCTTCAGCCGAGAGCACACGCACGAACGAAGCTTCAGCCGGTGTGTTCCGGTTTTGTTCTTTTGTTCTTTTCATTTTTGTTCTTTTTTGGCTTTGAAGAAGTGTTTCTTTTCTCCAGAAACAATTTTTTTGTGTTTCTTTTTTTTTCTCCAATTTTGTTCCGGGAACAAAAAAAACAAAAAAAAAAAAAACGCAACCAAACGCGTTTATGTTCTTTTTTTGTTCCCTGAACAGAAAAACAAAAAATCTGTTCCAGGAATAGAAATGAGAAGTGTTACCATGCAGGCCCTTACTTTCCTAATCTGCAGGGGTTGGGTCGGCGGCCAAGAAAAGAAATAAAAATGGAAAATAAGAAAAGAGGAAAGTTCAACTAGGACTGTCGACCGAACTACACAATTTCCTATTCATGTTGAGTCGGCCACTGTACGCCCTTACTCGAGTTTATGTGTATATATATATGCTTGGCTTGTGGGATTTCGCCTGCCGCTGTTGATGTGCGGAGGGAACCTTATCATGGGCCTCCAGGTTCGATATACATCCAAGTGAAAATTCTGCTAGTGTTTAATAGCCAATTAAATCTTATAGTAAAATTTCTATGATTATTTCGTAAAAAAAATTATAATGATTAAATACCGTGAGTTATTCAGTATAATTGGAAGTCAGGAAAAATCAAGATTATTTGAGTAATTTGAGTGTAATTGTAATCATCATTATATCATTTGATCTATGATAAACTTTATTGTTACTCTTCCCATGGATGTAAATCACTCTATCAAATCGGCTCATTTATTTATTTTATTGTTCAATCATTTATTTCCACATCACAGAGCTCAGCACTGGATATAGTGGCCATGGCCCCAAGGAGAGAGAGAGAGAGAGATTAAGACGTTTGGGTGTGTTGAATGGGTAGTGTAATCTTTTTAGTTGTCGTCTTTGTCCGAAAATGTAGATTACAGATTAAAAAGACAAGGAGTATCTAATATGGTATCAAGTTGAGAAAGGTTCATGAAATTTTTAAATATTAATATCTTTGAAGGGCACCGTAATATGAGCCTATAGAATCGATCCAATTAAAGTGAAAACCTCATTTAGTCCGATAGAATTGCCTGGGAATTAATATGTGAACAACATGATTAAAAAGAATAATGGAGTCATAATATTCTAAAAATCAAAAATTAACGGATTAGGCTAATCACCAATAGAGGTGATGATGGGCGCACTGTCAAAAAAAGGAGGAGTGCATATTTAAGGAATGTGTAATAAGAGTACCACAAATATATTTCTTGAGAATATGGGCTAAATTTCGTCAAGGATTTGGCCATATAAATACGGTCAAAACAAGGAAGCATACAGTGATGAATCTTCTTCAAATGACCGAGCGTACATGGAAAGAGTTCAGCATTAGATATGGCAAAAGCAAAACTAACAAGGCACCTGTTTACTCGACCAAGGAAAACAGAAGAATTCGTTCCAACTTTTGAAAGAAATTCTCAGCAATTAAGCACAAAAATTCCAAAAAAAAAAACAAAGAGGAGACATGGCCAATATCCTATGTTCACTTCGCCCAGCCTTTTCCGCCATTAGGCCTTGATGGTCACTGCTCCGTGCCGCCACGACGTCGCTCCTCCCAACCAAAGCCAAGTCCGCTTCATTCCATTCATGCCATCGACGCGGCCACCGTTGGACCAAAACTAGAGAAACCAGAAGATTAAAAAGTAGACCAGTAAATTTAGGAGACTGATTATTATAGTGATATGCACTAGAAAACAAATAAATTACACGACCATAAATTATTTTTTGCTTACAGTTCTTGAACAGATGTAAATTTGTTGAGATTTCCAGGGACTGCACTTACTTATAAAGTACTCGCCGCCGCCAAAATCAGAATCATGAGGCCTACCCATACCTTCATCATGACATCTATTTCGTACCCCAAATACTCTAAATTTGCAGGCAAGGAGGCTTTTATTAGGTGGGGATAAGTAAGGGCGGAACAAAGTACGGCCGAGCAAATGAGCCAACGTGCGATCGTCATGTAAGCTCTCCTCTTCGACGGGAGCCCACTTAAAAGCAATGACAGCGCGGCGAGCGAGGACGCCAACGTCGCCGTGTTGACGGCGAAGGCCGGACTCAAAGAAGGTCGCGGATCGACCGCGACTGTCCATGCATTATATGCGAGCATCGCCGCGACGAACATAAACGAAAGCGGCTGACCCCTAAGCGAATTGAGTTTCCGAGCGTTGGCATTTTGCCAGGTCCTCATCGCTTCCATTTCTGTACTGTAAAGAGCACGAACGTCTCACAGAGAGAGAGAGAGAGAGGGAGAGAGAGGAAAGACGAGAGTTGAACGTCTGAGATATAGAGAGAGAGAGAGAGAGAGGAAAGAGGAGAGTTGTTAGCGGGGATGAAGGAATGACGGCCAAACGGTGATGCCCCCCGAACGAATCGCTCCTTTCACGTACATCACCAACGAAAACCCCATTAATAGAACTGTCCAACGAGGTGGCCTGTTGAAAAAGCACCGCCACTCTCTCTCCTAGAGTTCTCTAAATCTCTCTCTCTCTAGAGCTCTCCAGATCCCTCTCTCTAGATTTGTCTCTTGTCCTCTAGAAGTCGCAGGTTGCTGCAGAAGAAAGTCAAAAGAAAACATGCAGCCCACAATTGTTGACTACTTAAAGTCGGCAAGTTGAGAGCTTGAAGGACTCCACCGACTTTGCAGCCTATAAATAGGAGGAAGTGTGTCTTGTACGTGAGAGTTGAGAGGTAGGATGATAGGGGTCTTGTGAAAAAAAGTGTGAGGGGTGTTGTGTGCGTGAGTGAAGTGTGTACGTGAGTGTGTGAGTGGGTGGAGTAGGTGGCGTGAAGTGTAGAGAAATAGAGAGTAAGTGGGTGTGTGAGTAGGGGTGAGCATGGTCCGGGTTGGTCCGGGCCACCCCCTAACCCTAGGACCAATCCGTACAGTGTCGGTCCTCAATTTGTAGGACCGAGGACCGACCCTATTGAGCCTGGGACCAAGGACCAGACCGACCCAATGGGTTTGGTCCGGTTCCAGGGTCAACCCGGGACCGATCGATAATTTTTTTCGTCTTATTTTTTATACTCCTTAAAAAAGCAAACCTACAAATTCAAATTACACATCCATCGACAATGCGGTATTGTGCAACTAAACTATAAATACCAATACATATTTAGCAAATTTAAGATGACACAATAATAGAAATTTCGTACTTGCTAACTGATCATCGAGATATGGGACAAGATGGAAAGTTCTTGTAATCATCTATCTTTAATATTCATAACACCATATGCAAAAGCATTTTCCTGCATTTGATCATGTAAAGTCCACTCAACCAAAAAATGAGCTTCACACTACTTGACTAACAAATTACCGTAGCAACTGCAGTATTACTCTACTTTTCAAAAACTTATACCATTTGACACAAATTGAAAAGCAAAATGCAGCTGAAATTCATTAGTAAAATACAATTAAACCATAAAAAGTTCAAAATACTTAATATAAACCATGAATATATAACTTCACATCTTATTAATTCACTTGAACTTCTAAACACCTGAAAACAAAACAAACGACACATAATTAATACTCAACAAAAGTTTTAAATTGAAATTACTATTAGTGATATTGATAGAACATCTCAATATAATTACTTAGGTTTGAATATATAAAATAATTATAAATAATATAATATAATATACGGGGTTGGTCCAGGGTTGGACCGACCCAAAACTCTTAGGACCGAGAACCAACCCGCACAGTGTTGGTCCTGGAATTTCAGGACCAAGGACCGACCTGTCCCCTTGGGAACCGGACCCGGGACCAGCGGGGTTGGGCCGGTCCAGGGGTCGGTTCGTGGTCGACCCTAGACCGTTGCTCACCCCTATGTGTGAGAGAGTTGTGTCCGTGTGAGGTTTGTGAGGGAGTGGGTAAGCAACTACAATGAGTTGTTGTGAGAGGATGATAAAATAGAGAATTGTAATATTGATTTATAATAAAAGTAATTATTTTATTTTTACATTCACTTACTTCTCAACATGGCCCTAGGGGATGCTAACAAGTGTCGTCGGCCCCTTGGTTTGTGGGTGTTGAATGAATTCAATCCTCTCGATTTTGTGCCTGATTTAACGAAATTTTAGCAGCAACAATTTTATTTTTTTTGAGACCGAATATGGCAATTTCGTTGAGCGAACTGGTCTCTAATAAAACCAACGCCGCTTGTCCCCGAGAAATTAGATCTTCACGACCGCTCATTTTTCGATCACCAGAAGTATCAGTTAGTGGTATCTTTGTTGACGGTAACATGCAGAGGTTGATTTTGAATGTTCGATTCAGTATTTTTTATATATCATATTTTCAACGATTGAATGGAAATAAAATAATTAAAATTCTAGGATTTCCGCAACCTGAATTTACTACTTCAAACCGGCAAAGAGGCCTGGCTTTGCAACCGACAAATTCTTATGAATATGTACTAAACTTAAGGCTCCGATGAATAATTTTAAAAAAAAAAAAAAATTGCAAAAATATCACTTTTATCTTTTGCAAAAATTTAATTAAAAAAATCATCATCTACAAAATATTGAAACATAAATTGTTGTTTATAATAAAAATATTTTTTTGGCTAATTAATTCAAGTATTATAAGTCATTCACTTTCTGTGAAACAAGTAGATCGTAAATATAATGAGTCAACTCATCTTATCCTTCTATGGGTTTTCACTTCCACGTTGATGTAAAGAAAAGTTATCACTTCAAAAGAAGAAATGTGATATTAAATCAAGTAAGTAGATTCATTTTAATCAAATAATGAATATGACATGAACATTAATATTTTAGGTAAAATAAATAAATGAACAAAATAATTAGCTTCGTGCATAAAAATATCAACGAAAATATTAGACATGAGATTTTCTCTAATTAGCAAAGTTTACATAACAATGCAAGGCAAAATTTAAAACACACACACACACACATATGTATATATTTTGGTGTAATTCATTATTAATTATACTAGTTCTATAACTATTAATTATATCAATCTATCTCAAGTAATACTTTTTCCATCTGGATAGTTTCATTTCGTGTTATTACCAATTTGGCATAAGAAGTAATAACTTGAGAAAACTTGCAGTTGAGATTCCCGGGTGGTCCACGATTGTTAGCACGATATCTTGCAAATTTGCTACGTTGATTTCATTCCTTGTGACTTTCGCACAATCTGATCCACCATAATTGATCATTTAGGAAAAAAAGAAAAAGTTTATGTTTTAGTAGTTTCAGTTCAAATTTGTTCATATTTTCAATAATCATTTCGCATGAATCCAAGCAATAGAAAAATCTACATAATCTTGGTTTCATGGCAATTTTTTACAACAGAATCTCGCCATTATTGCCTTATATCACGACTTGAATGCTCCTTGCCCTTTTTGTTCTGTTCTCTCCACTATATAAAACAGTTGATTTCTTCATATATGTTCGTAGAGAGATGGAGCAACCTGGGAAACCTATGGAGATGGCAGTGAATTTTGCGAACGATCCGAAATAGTCTGAGCAGCCGATCGCTTACTAGTACAACGTTCAAGATGTAGCGACGTCATTCTCGACCGTTGAGAACACATTTTCCAGTTCCGGACGGCTGATATACTACGTTTTCTCATGGAAAGAGTGATCGGAGCGTTGCTCGAAACCATCGGTTGGCAACCGATCTCTCTCTCTCTCTCACTCTTTCGTTCGCCATATCAAACCACGCATGCTTCACATAAGTGTCTCGATAACATTTTCTGTCATTGCTTATGATCAATTTTGAAATTACTTAAATGTCATGTCAAACTCTCATGCAAGCCGTGGCGAAAAGAATGTGATGGAAATGCTAATGTGTAGCAAGCATGATTTGGTGTTTTGAGAAGTCCGGTTTGATTCTAATTTGTGACTCATAGTTTCGAATTGCATTCCTTTTTCTCTTGGGCATTGAAATCATGCATGCTTCACATTAGCATCTCCATCATAGATTGTTCGTCATAGGATATAAATGATGATGCAATCCAAAATGACTCAAATCGAATTGCAACCTAGATCGAGCTGACTATAGACATTCGTGGTAGGCAAAAGGTACATACACAAATTTGTTTGATATTTCGGAAGAATTTTCTTGTTCGAATCAAGAGAATAGAACGTGTTGATTACGACACTACTCGAGCATGAAAATGTGCTTGGCATAAAGTCATTTCGAGCTCTCATACAAGCAATGGCAAGAAGAATACGATGGAAATGCCAATGTGTAACATGCGTGGTTTGGTGCATAACGATTGGGGTTCTGATCAATGCTTCAACCCTATTTGGGATCAACTGTTTGTCTATGTGCATTGGTTTAGCTATCCATTCGTGTATAGCCAAAGGCAAGATGTATTCCCAAAATCCCTCTCTATCATTCTCTTCTTGTATTTCCCCATTTTAACATACTAGTCATCTCAATGTACTTCATGGTCTTTGATTTTATTGTAAAGATCAAAAATATTTTATTGTTTTGTCCTTTGACGTACGGGCATCTAAGTTCAAATCCGACCTTTTTGTAACATTGTTCAATTAGTAATGTTTATGTCCAAAATGATCACTATAGAAGCATTTTGTTGGGCATAAGTGTGTGTGGCAATGTAATTTGCAATACATAGATTTGTTTTGTATACATCTCTATATCATTAAAATGGGTCGATTGACCACAAAATAAGGGAGAGGGGGTTCCGATGCCACTTGCCCATCTACCTAATCTGTAACTCCATTTGTTTTGTGAAAAAATGAATAATTTGGAAATCATTTCTTTAAAAATAATTATTTGTGTCACTTACAAAAATGAATGAACAAAAATATTTGCATTGTCCAAAAAATATTTATACATATGTCGTCGTCAATAATAAATATATATTTCATTGAATAATTATTTTGATCAAAATAAATGATCATTTTAAAGAAAATATTTTTAAAATTGTTTTTTTTTTTTTTTTTTACGCAAAACAACCAAAGCCTTATTTCACGATCCACTTTCAAGCTTTATTTCCTTTACTTTCGATCTTCTACTGATCGGTTCGGCCCGGCCCAGTCCATTCACGTATTCCTCTATGAGCTTACGTTTTTATTTTCTAATTTTAATTTTTTTAAATAATATGCAACATTCTGAATTATTTTCTCAGCACACAAATCACTACTTTGTACGACAAAATTTTATAAATCTGCACTTCTCACTTTTAGAATCCAAGGAAAAAATAATACATAAAATAGAGTAAGGGAAGGGTGATTTTTTTTTCTTTGTGGTTTTAACCTATAAGATTAAGTCATTTTATTCCACGTATATACCATGACTTATAAATTGAATTGTTCCAAATTACGAATCTTGAAATTTATGAGAGATGGGTGCGATTTCCCCTCCTCGAGGAACGGAATGCATTAATGCTTAATTATTCAGGATTCCCCTTTTAGTATGCAAGGCATGAGTAGTGTCCAGAAATTCATGGGATCATATGTTCGACTTTATTCGAGCATGCACAAACCTACTGAATGAATATGATTCGCATGCTTCTCAACGAGGTGAATGATTGCACCAGAATCTCCCTTTAATAAATTAAATAGATTGCTCTAGAGAAAACATGCCTTCGTACGGTTGGCATTGCTGTAGATAATTTTTCGTTAATGCGGATGTGGATGATTGTTACCTATGTGAGAAGAGGCCTTGGGTGAGGGCCACAACCCTCCCTAGTAGACAACAATGACAAAGACAGAAGAAAAATACTAAAAAAATTAAAAATTGTTCATGTTAGCATTACTATGTCATGTAAGACGCTTAATATCTACGTCAATGATTTTCAACTAAAAATTTATAACTAAATGAATCAAATTAAAATATTTATAATTAAGTTGGCATCAATACATTAAGTTTAGGATTATTCTTTTTAAATAATTTTCCCTCATTTATTATTATGCATGAATCCTTTAACAATCATGTACATCAAAAGAAACTCGACACTAACCTAATTACTACAGGGTAAATACTTTTTGAAAATTGGCGAACTCATATTATATTTATTTTAAATTAATTTTTACATCTCAAAAAATCAGTTTTTTTTTTTTTTTTTTTTTTTTGCCAATCCTATTCTATCTCCATCCATTGGTATTGGTAGGTCTTTAAAGGAAAAGAGGAGATGATGATGACGGAGGAGGAGGAATAACTAGTGTACCACTAGGAATAACAAGTGGCGAACGGACATCCCGCCACGTGGAAAGCCCCGGGGCACGTCTCCCCAGAACCCCGCTCAAAAGAACCGTTCAACTCCACGAGGTCGCCGTTCGCGGCTCCTTCCTCCCTCCTCCTCCGACCCGAACTCCGAATCGCAATCCCGAACCCGAGCCTCCTCCGAACCTCCGAGGTCCGACAATGGCGGACGGCGCCGGCCACCCGGGCCGGGGCGCGGGCCTTCCTGTCCGACCTCCATCGGCGGCTCGGCGCCCCGCCGCCCGCGGCCGAGCAGTGCTTCGACCGGTTCCACTTCCAGATCGAGGAGATCGTCCTCGACCAGTACCAAGGTCGAACTCTCAGTCTCTTCTCGTCGTCTCGTTCGGAGCCGCCGGTGCGGCACGGTGTCGGAAGCCTCCGATGAGGGAGCTTTCTCTGAATGCGATGAATGGATCGTAATCTGAATCGGCGAATCGCGCTGAATCGATCGGAATGTCGCTTTCGTCGATCGGAGCTTTTTTTTTTTCTTTTTTTGATTTCTTGTACGAGTGTGGAGAGGAAAGAACCGATGAGCTGCGACGGCATTGCTCCAAAGTTGATCCTTGTTTTTTTCTTTGGATTTCTTGTGCGAATATGAAGAGGAAAGATCGATGAGCTGCGACGGTATCGCTCCAAAGTTGATTTTTTTTTGGTCGGTTTTATGTTGGCGAAATGCCAACGCTCGGAAACTCAATGCGATGAGAAGAATTCGTTCCAACTTTTGAAAGAAATTCTCAGCAATTAAGCAAAAATTCCAAAAAAAAAAAAAAGAGGAGACATGGCCAATATTCTATGTTCACTTCTTCCAGCCTTTTCCGCCATTAGGCCTTGATGGTCACTGCTCCGTGCCGCCACGACGTCGCTGCTCCTCCCAACCAAAGCCAAGTCCGCTTCATTCCATTCATGCCATCGACGCGGCCACCGTTGGACCAAAACTAGAGAAACCAGAAGACAAAAAAGTAGACCAGTAAATTTAGGAGACTGATTATAGTGATATACACTAGAAAACAAATAAATTACACGACCATAATTATTTTTTGCTTACAGTTCTTGAACAGATGTAAATTTGTTGACTGCACTTACTTATAAAGTACTCGCCGCCGCCAAAATCAGAAGCATGAGGGCTACCCATGCCTTCATCATGACTTCTGTTTCGTACCCCAAATACTCTAAATTTGGGGGCAAGGAGGCTTTTATCAGATGGGGATAAGTAAGGCCGGAACAAAGTACGGCCGAGCAAATGAGCCAACGTGCGATCGTCATGTAAGCTCTCCTCTTCGACGGGAGCCCACTTAAAAGCAATGACAGCGCGGCGAGGGAGGACGCCAACGTCGCCGTGTTGACGGCGAAGGCCGGACGCAGGGAAGGTCGCGGATCGACCGCGACTGTCCATGCATTATATGCGAGCATCGCCGCGACAAACATAAACGAAAGCGGCTGATTCCTAAGCGAATTGAGTTTCCGAGCGTTGGCATTTCGCCAGGTCCTCATCGCATCCATTTCTGTACTGTAAAGAGCACGAACGTCTCACAGAGAGATAGAGAGAGAGAGAGAGAGAGAGAGGGAGATATAGAGAGAGAGAGAGAGAGGAAAGACGAGAGTTGAACGTCTGAGATATAGAGAGAGAGAGATATATATATCTAGAGAGAGAGAGAGAGAGAGGAAAGAGGAGAGTTGTTAGCGTGGATGAAGGAATGACGGCCAAACGGTGATGCCCCCCGAACGAATCGCTCCTTTCGCGTACATCACCAACGAAAACCCCATTAATAGAACTGTCCAACGAGGTGGCCCAATGGGATGCTAACAAGTGTCGTCGGCCCCTTCCTTGGTTTGTGGGTGTTGAATGAATTCAATTCTCTCGATTTTGTGCCTTATTTAACGAAATTTTAGCCGCAACAAATTTATTTTTCTTGAGACCGAATATGGCAATTTCGTTGAGCGAACTGGTCTTTGATAAACCAACGCCAGTTGTCTGCGAGAAATTAGATCTTCATGACCACTCATTTTTCGGTCACCAGAAGTATCAGTTAGCAGCATCTTTGTTGACTATATAACATGCATAGGTTGATTTTGAATGTTCGATTCAGTATTTTTTTTTTATATCATATTTTCGACGATTGAATGGAAATGAAATAATTAAAATTCTAGGATTTCCGCAGCCTGAATTTACTACTTCAAACCGGCAAAGAGGCCTGGCTTTGCAACCGACAAATTCTTATGAATATCTACTAAACTTAAGGCTCCGATGAATAATTTAAAAAAAAATTGTAAAAAAGATCACTTTTATCTTTCGCAAATATTTAATAAAAAAAAATCATCATCTACAAAATATTGAAACATAAATTGTTGTCTATAATAAAATACTTTTTTGGCTAATTAATTCAAGTATTATAAGTCATTCACTTTCTGTGAAACAAGTAGATCGTAAATATAATGAGTCAACTCATCTTATCCTTTTATGGGTTTTCACTTCCACGTTGATGTAAAGAAAAGTTATCACTTCAAAAGAAGAAATGTGATATTAAATCAAGTAAGTGGATTTGTTTTAATCAAATAATGAATATGACATGAACATTAATATTTTAGGTAAAATAAATATATGAACAAAATAATTAGCTTCGTGCATAAAAATATCAACGAAAATATTAGACATGAGATTTTCTCTAATTAGCAAAGTTTACATAACAATGCAAGGCAAAATTTAAAACACACACACACACACATATATATGTATATATTTTGGCGTAATTCATTATTAATTATACTAGTTCTATAACTATTAATTATATCAATCTCTCTGAAGTAATATTTTTTCCATCTGGATGGTTTCATTTCGTGTTATTACCAATTTGGCATAAGAAGTAATAACTTGAGAAAACTTGCTGTTGAGATTCCCGGGGTGGTCCACGATTGTTGGCACGATATCTTGCAAATTTGCTATGTTGATTTCATTCCTTGTGACATTCGCACGATCTGATCCACCATAATTGATCATTTAGAGGAAAAAAAAAAGTTTATGTTCTAGTAGTTTTCGGTTCAAATTTGTTCGTATTTTCAATAATCATATCACGTGAATCCAAGCAATAGAAAAATCTACATAATCTTGGTTTCATGGTAATGTTTTTACGACAGGAATATCGCCATTATTGCCTTATATCACGCCTTGAATGCTCCTTGCCCTTTTTGATCTATTCTCTCCACTATATAAAACAGTTGATTTCTTCATATATGTTCATGGAGATGGAGCAACTCGGGAAGCCTATGGAGATGGCAGTGAATTTTGCGAACGATCCAAAATAGTCTGAGCAGCCGATCGCTTACTAGTACAACGTTCAAGATATAGCGACGTCATTCTCGACCATTGAGAACACATTTTCCAGTTCCGGACGGCTGATATACTACGTTTTCTCATGGAAAGAGTGATCGGAGCATTGCTCGAAACCATCGGTTGGCAACCAATCTCTCTCTCTCTCACTCTTTCGTTCGCCATATCAAACCACACATGCTTCACATAAACGTCTCGATAACATTTGCTGTCATTACTTATGATCTGTTTTGAAATTACTTAAATGTCATGTCAAACTCTCGTGCGAGCTGTGGCGAAAAGAATGTGATGGAAACGCTAATGTGTAGCACGCATGATTTGGTGTTTTGAGAAGTCGGGTTCGGTGCTAATTCGTGACTCATGGTTTCGAATTTCATTCCTTTTTCACTTGGGCATTGAAATCATGCATGCTTCACATTAGCATCTCCGTCACAGATTGTTCGTCATAGGATATGAATGATGATGCAATCCAAAATGACTCAAATTGAACTGCGACCTAGATCGAGGTGACTATAGACATTCGTGGTAGGCAAAAGTACATACACAAATTTGTTTAATATTTCGGAAGAATTTTCTTGGTTGAATCAAGAGAATAGAACGTGTTGATTACGACACTACTCGAGCATGAAAATGTGCTTGGCATAAAGTCATTTCGAGCTCTCATACAAGCAATGGCAACAAGAATACGATGGAAATGCCAATGTGTAACATGCGTGGTTTGGCGCATAATGATTGGGGTTCTGATCAATGCTTCAACCCTATTTGGGATCAGAAGTTTGTCCATTTGCATTGGTTTAGCTGTCCATTCGTGAATAGCCAAAGGCAAGATGTATTCCTAAAATCCCTCTCTCTATCATTCTCTTCTTATATTTTCCTATTTTAACATTCTAGTTATCTCAATGTACTTCATGGTCTTTGATTTTATTGTAAATATCGAAAATACTTTCTTGTTTTGTCCGTTGGCATACGGGTGTCTAAGTTCAAATCCAATTCAAATCTCTATTTTCTATAAAAAGCCCTCGACCTTTTGTAACATTGTTCAATTAGTAACGTGTATGTCCAAAATGATCACTCGAGAAGCGTTTTGTTGGGCATAAGTGCGTGTGGCTATGTAACTTGCAATATGTACATTTGTTATATACTCATATCTATATCATTAAAATGGGTCAATTGACCACAACATAAGGGACAGTTCCAATGCTACTTACCCATTTACTTAATCTCAAGCTCATGCTCCATTCAGGAAAAATAAATAATTTGGAAATCATTTCTCTAAAAATAATCATTTGCATCGTTTACAAAAATGAACGTACAAAAATATTTGCATTATCTGAAAAATATTTATACATATATTGTTGTTAATAATAATTTTATTTTTCATCGAATAATTATTTTGATTAAAATAAATGATTATTTTAAAAAATATTTTAAAAATCGTTTATTTTACGTGAAACAAAGGAGCGTCACTTCATGTTTCACTTTCAAGCTTTATTTCCTGTACTTTTGATCTCCTCTGATCCACCTGGCCCGGCCTGACCCATTCATGTATTCCTCTGTGAGCTTACGTTTTTATTTTATAATTTAAAATCTACCTATTTAAGAAAAAAATAATAGGTGCCATTCTGAATTATTTTCTCAGCACACAAATCACTACTTTGTACGACGAAATTCTATAAATCTACACTTCTCACTTTTAGAATCCGGGAAAAAATAATACATAAAATAGAGCAAGGAAAGGATGGTTTTTTTTTTTTTTTTGGTGACTTTAACCTGTAAGATTAAGTCATTTTATTCCACGGAATATATACCATGACTTATAAATCGAATTGTTCCAAATTACTAATCTTGAAATTTTTTAGAGATGGGCGCGATTTCCCCTCCTCGAGGAACGGAACGCATTGATGCTTAATTATACAGGATTCCCATTTTAGTATGCGAGGCATGATTAGTGTTCAAAAACTAATGGCATCATATGTTCAACTTTATTCGAACATGCGCAAACCTACTGAATGAATATGATTCGCATGCTCCCCATTGAGGTGAATGATTGCACAAGAATCTCCCTTTAATAAATTAAAAAGATTGCTATAGAGAAAACATGACTTTATACAGTTGGCATTGATATAAATATTTTTTTGCTAATGTGGATGTGAACAATCATTGCCTATGTGAGAAGAGGCCTTGGGCGAGGGCCACAACCCTCGCTAGTAGACGGCAATGACAAAGAAAGAAGAATAATATTAAAAAAAAAAAAATTCTTCATGTTAGCATTGCTATGTCACATAGAACAGTTAGTATCTACGTTAAAGATTTTCAATTAAAAGGTTTATGACTAAATTAACTAAATTAAAATATTTATAATTAAGTTGGTATCAATACACTAAATATAGGATTTTTTTTTCAAATAATTTTTCCTCACTTATTATTATGCATGAATCCTTTAACAATCACGTACATCAAAAGAAACTCGACACTAACCTAATTACTATAGGGTAAATTCTTTTTGAAAATTGGCGAACTCATATTATATTTATTTTAAATTAATTTTCACATCTCAAAAAATCAGTTGAGTGCATAGAAAATCTCCATCCATTGTTAGGTCTTTAAAGGAAAAGAGGAAATGATGACGACGGAGAAGGAGGAATAACTAGTGTACCACTAGGAATCCCACCAATAGCTTGTCAAAAGCGATTTACGCTTTCCCTTAAACAACCAGTTGTAAGACCAGCACAATATTTCACATGTCGCGCGTAGAACTATTTGACGAAGCATGGAAGTGGGGATGATTATACATGTATCGCGACGTGGAATTTCTCTAAATCCAATTTGTGCTTTTAACAACATATTGTGATATTTAGAAACCCATGCTATTTCCACCCTATAGATGTCTAAATCAACCCCATTTTCATCGAAATGACAAAACCGTCCTCAATTTTTCAATGGCAATTTAAAGTGGATTGCCATACTCCTTTTTTCTATTTTTTTTTATTCTTTTGAGAATTAGTTATTATAATCAAGTATTACATATATTTTATTTTTTAGTGTATTAGAGGTAGGTACATATAAATATTCCTATAACATTTTATATGTGTTTGCCTTTTTTATGAAAACTGGATGGACTTAGTCGTATGTAACAGGTAGAAGTAGCACCGCCCTATCTAAATTAGTCCATTTAAGAGAGGTTTAGTCAAAACAAATAGTGATATTCAAAGGCCATCACTATTTCCACCCTATCAATAACTAAATCCACCCCAAATTTCACCGAAAAAGAGAAAACCGTCCTCAATTTTTCCATTAAAGTGGATGGTCACACTCCTCCTTTTTTCTATTTTTATTTATTCTTTTAGGATCTAATTACTATAATTAAGAATTTCACATATTTTAATCTTTAGTGTATCAGAAGGAAAGCACATATAAATATTCCTATAACATTTTACATGCTTTGTCTTTTTATGAAACCTCATGTGCAGCTCTACCCTATCAATGATTAAATCCACCTCAATTTTACCAAAAAAAAAAAACCGTCCTCAATCTTTCCAGTGGATGGCCACACTCCTCCTTTTTTCTACTTTTTATTTATTTTTTTAGGATCTAATTATTATAATTAAGAACTTCACATATTTTAGTCTTTAGTGTATCAGAGGAAAATCACATATAAATATTCTTATAACGTTTCACATGCTTTGTATTTTTTAATGAAACCTCAGTGGACTTAATCACGTGTAGTAGGTGGAAATAGCGCCGCCCTATTTAAATTACTCCATTAAAGAAAGTTTAGCCCCAAACCCAATTCAATTTTAAAAAAAGAAAAAGAGAGAATGTCCGATTACCGTGGCAAAAAAGGAAACGCAGTTGACTTTTTCCCAGTCCAGTCCCCAGTCCCCGAGAAAATATTCAGTGGTTAGTGCGCGCCACGTCATCCGCTGACCTGGTGCGCACTAACCAATGCAATACCGGCACGTGTCCCCGAGCGGGACCCGCTGAAAAAGGAAGGCGCTGGTTTTTGATCTCGGCTCGGCTCGGCTCCACCGACGGTCAGCTTATTCCTCCCGCTCAAAAAATTCTCTCTCCTCACTCGAATTTGTAGGGTTTTTCTCTGTCTCCTCTCTCGCCTTTCTCACTCTTCCCTCCCCCTCTCTCTCTCCGACGAACGGACGCGACCTCCGAGTCTCTCTGTGCCACCTCTCTCCGCCTCCGCCTCGGTTCCTTTCCTTCTCCGCGCATCCCACCTCTCTCCGCCTCCGGACCTCCGCCTCCGCCTAGGTCGCTGGTCATCTGCCTCTGGCATCTCGGTCTCGTTCCCGAGCAGCACCAGGCCCCCCGCCGCTGACCGGGCGCTGTCCCGACGCCGCACGCTCCGTCGCGAGGGAGATCTCGGCGGACTTGGGCGGGGTCGACGGCGCGGCGAAGAAGGAGAGGCCTGCTGCATTGTCCCTCTCTTTCTCGGTGATTTCAGGCTCGACGTCGAAGCAGAGAAGGAGGAAGAACAAGAACGAGATGAAGGAGCAGAAGGAGAAGATGGGTCCTTGCTTTTCGCTTTCGGGTTTATCTCTTGAAGTTCCCTTCTACCATTTTCCGTCGGGTAGAGGAAAGCCGCCGTTTTTCCATCTTTTTTCGTCCCTTTTTGGTTCGTTGGTTTTTGATGGGAGGGACGGTGTTCGTTTCTCAATTCTGTGAATTTTTTTTTATGTTTGGAGAGGTTGGGTGTTATGAGTTGCTTGTTTGGCGGTTGTTTTAGCGATGATCACTCACCGGTTGTTGGGTTTTATGATTTGGAGGGATGCTTTGCGTTGGTTTGGATCGATCACCGTTGCTCGGCTCTCGGGTTGTGTCTGTCGAAGGCGGGGCATCTTCTCACTATGTTCAGTCCCTCCCCGTCTTCTCCGGACAGGGGACTTCCTCGTCCGGAACAATGGCGATCGGTGAAACTCGCTCTTCTTTCACTCTTGCTCTTTCACTGGATGAGGTGAAAGAAAAAGAATTATGGGTCGGTGTCCTTGTCCAAGTTCTCGTGGCCTTCGTCTTCGTGTGGGGTTGTTTCGCTGATCGGTTCTTGAATTTCGAACCGGGGGGAGTCTCAGGGTGACGAAGCCATCGGTTTGTGATGGCTAAGGTAGCGAATTTAGTTCAAGAGAAGCTAGAGTTGGTCTGATCTAGGATCATCATTTTTCGAGTGCTGTCCATTTGGTTCCTTCAGAAACTGGATGATTGGTAGTTGATGCATTACTTTTTAGAGAAAGACATGTTACTTGGAGTTGGATCGGGTGGGAGCAGTGTATATGGATCCGATATTGCTAGAAGTAATGCTCTTTAGTGTAAATGCTCACACCTTCGATGTGGTATACTTGTTTTGGTGGAGAAGACTGCTGATTTGCTAACTATTTAATGAGCAGTGCGTAAGGGAAGTGCTTCTGCTGTTGGCATTTGGATGTGTATCTTGAGCATTTTCAGGATTTTTGTGTGGTGGTCAAGTGATCTAGTGTGCCTTGCTCGGCGATTACCGTATGAAAGAACTGAAATTAGGAATCTTTTTGTTCTATATCAGGTTAAGGTCGATAGCTTGAAGGGGAAGAAGACTGGCTTGTACTTCTCCGCATCGTGGTGCGGTCCGTGCCACTGGTTCACCCCGATTCCCGGCGGAGGTGTACGATGAACTTTCCCCAAAGGTGATCCGGAGATCATTTTTATCTCTGCGCAGATAAGGATGAAGGGTCCTTCGGTGGATACTTTTCCAAGATGCCGTGGCTTGCAATCCCTTTTTCCGACTTGGACAAGCGCAATGCTTGGATGAATTGTTTAAGGTGAGGGGGATACCCCACCTTGTCATTCTCGATGGTACAGTACGGTCTTAACGATAGCGGAGTTGCGATTGTCCGTGAGTATGGAGTGGAAGGTCACCCTTTCATCCAAAGAGTTGAAAGACCAGGAAGAAGCCGCTAGGATAAATCAATCGGTGACCTCTCTTTTGGTCCATGGATCTCGTAACTTCGTAGTTTCGTCCAATGGGAATCGGTAAACCTAAAAAGATCTTCGATGCATTTGAAACCGATGGTCGCATGTGCTTATGATTCGGTTTTCCATCCTCCTTTTACTAATATTTATGTGGCTAAACTAGGTTCCCATTACGAGCTTGAAGGGAAAACCGTGGGTCTCGTACTTCTCGTTGTCCGTGCACGGGGCATGCGTCGATTTCACCCCTAAGTTACTTGGAGGTTTATGAGAAATTGAAGGCCGAGGAGAGGAGAGAGTTTTGAGATCGTTCGATACCTCTTGATGATGATGAAGCGTCATTCAACCAATCCTCCGGAAGCATGCCATGGCTTTCATTACCATTCAAAGACAAGAAATGCGAGAAGTTGGTGAGGTACTTTAAGCTGTCGACCCTACCCACTCTGGTCATTATCGGTCAGGATGGGAAGACTGTCCATCCCAACGTTGCCAAAACTGTCGAAGAGCATGGCATCACAGCTTACCCCTTCACTCCAGAAAAGTTTGCGGAGCTTGCAGAGATAGAGAAGAAAAGGGAAGAATCTCAGACCTTGGAGTCGATCTTGGTTTCAGGGGATCTGGATTTCGTCATTGGAAAGGATGGAACCAAGGTAAATTTGTTTTTTCCCCTAGAAGCTAATGACTAGGGAAATTTTTAATGTCTACAATGAGGTCCTAAATATTGTTGTCCCCCCGGGTTACTTGACTCGAGGAAAGGATTGAAACCAGTCCATAACTAGGAAAATTCTTTCCATATATGCAGCTTTTCACATGCCTTCTCCATTGATTGGCGGTTCATCTAAAAGGTCGTTTCTTAACTTTGATTGCAGATTCCAGTATCGGACTTGGTAGGGAAGACTGTCCTCCTTTACTTCTCGGCACACTGGTGCCCTCCTTGCCGAGCATTCCTGCCGGTGCTTACGGAGGCATATGAAAAGATCAAGGCCACAGACGATGCCTTTGAGGTGATCTTCATCTCCAGCGACAAGGACCAAACTGCCTTCGACGATTATTTTGCTCAGATGCCATGGCTGGCGCTCCCCTTTGGTGTTGAGAGGAAGAATTTCTTGAGTCACGAATTCAAGGTCAAGGGGATCCCCATACTTGTAGCCATAGGCCCGACGGGCCGACGGTGAGTAAAAAAGCAAGGGATCTTATAATGGACCACTGGGCTGATGCTTATCCTTTTACCGCCGATCATCTCAAGGAAAAGTTCCAAGGAAAGTATAAAAGGCTGGCCGAGGAGTTGAAGCATCCTTTGCATGAAAAGCACGAACTCGTTTCGCTCGAGGAGAAGGTACATATGTGATGGCTGCGGTAAGGCAGGGGAGGGGTGGTCGTATTATTGCAAGGAGTGTGACTTTGATCTCCACCCAAAATGCGCTGTTAAAGAAGAGAAAACGACTAAAAACGAGTTAGATGAAGACGATGAAGCAGCTGGGGAGGAAGCAGAGGAAGGAGGAGATGCCAAAGAGGGATGAATCTCGTGATGGTGAGGTCTCGTTATAAGGCCTAGAAGTTACTTGTCTAGTAGTTTCGTTATATATGACTTCTTTGAAGCAGTTCTTTTTTTTTTTTTTTTTTTCTGGGTGGATGTTTCCGAGCTTGATCTGCAAAGGGTTGTATGTGAGATATATGGCGTGTATTATGACTTTGACAATTTGCTGTCGTAATATAATGTTCATCGTCGAGTAGCCGTGTGCCAAACAGAGTGGTAGGCTTGAATAGTCCGTTTGTCATGCAAGTGTCTCCGTCTCTCCTTTTGATGATGCGGCTTCGAGATTTGCATGCACACCGGACTTAACGTAACATGTTTAATCAGTACGCTTTGTATGGATCTTTCCTCAAGTCCTGGTGGTTAGTTCTTGTTCAGTTTATGGTTATGGTAATAGGTCCTCTGTTACATCAGCAGATGGTGACTCTACATCCGGATATGCTGATATAATTTGTGGCAATGAAAAGTTAATCATCCCGCATTAATTCTCCAAAGTCTTGCTTGATGATCCCATGCTCCCGGAATGCATATTGCTAGTCTTCTTAAGGAAGAGCGATCGTAAGAAACAAGACAGAAGAAGTGCTGCAAAAGTAGTTCCTTGCTGATACTCAATAGTGATACTACATGCTTATAGAAGCAGTTCGGTTTGCAAGAACTGTCGGCTTTTCTAGGCCGAATTGTGCAGCTCTCGTTCACGAAATAGCATCTGTGAGCAATGTCTAGTTGTTGGGGAAAGAAGATGGATTAATTCAACTTCCCCTTATATCAAACTCAAATGTAAATGTCAGGAGCATGAGACTTGATGTTCATAAATCTTCCACTTCGTCAAAGAGGTAAAATTTGCAGATTGAACCGGTACATTTGACTTCGATTGTGCCTTCCTTCTTTAGCAGAAAATGGAACTTGGTACATTCAAAGACACTGTATGCTTTCAATTTCAACATTTCCACACTTCTTTTTCTCTTTCTCTGGTAAGAACAAAGAAATGTTGGCATTAATCGCGTTTCAAGACTAAACCTAAATCTATAGATTTTGATTGAGTCTAGAATGTCGAGAAATGTTTGGAGTCCCATGTGATTTACCGTGGCTGAATCATAATCAAGAAAATGAACCAGTGGTTGAAGTTTATCCTTTTGAAGACATGACTCCATCACAATTTTAAAAATTGGTCATGTGTAAGGTTTTACTTTTCTTTGTACGGTAAGTGCACTTGAAATCTTAAATAACATTTAAATTAAGAAATCAAATTTGGATAAAAATAACACCTTTTTAGCTTTATCATTTTTGTTTTGACTACGTTAGCTCCATGTGAGAGAAAAAATAGTAAAAAAGCTATTCGTAGTCGAGGGCCAAAAAGAACTTGAACACGCATTTTGATATTTGAATAACAAAGTTTTCAAGATATCTTCTAACAATACAAAGAGTGAGAATTAAGAACCACCTTATTCTTTATAACAATAATTACAAATTCAATATTGTTCTGATTTGCAAAACTAACTGAAAGTTAAGTAATGTCGATTTTGATTGTATATCTACACACTCAAAAGCTGCAGAAATTCTTTAGATCCTCTTTCTTGGCATATCGGCTTGGTATTAATCTTCGAAATGTGAGGATACGAGATCCTTGGAGTTCCTAATCGTCCCCTCGGTGACTCCAGTAGCAAGTGATATATCTGCACAAACATTCGATTATTTATATGCATGTGCTGTCTCAAATGCCATTTACATATGCACCAATACGTAATTAGTTGTTTAAATTGAGTAGAATTGGGAAAACTAATACCTTGGGCAACCAGGCTTGATGGTGCATGGGTCCTCTCCTGGGGACAGATCTGGCTTACCTTCCGATGGCTGAACTTCAGGTGTTACAACAGAATTCCCTCCACTCAAAGACCTCTTGCTTGGAAAATGGGAGCCACCAAGCATTCGAATACATATCCCAACCTGAGGGCTACGTGAAACCCAATACATATCCCCATCGAAATCCCCACCAGCTATTTCATCGGCCAAGGAGCGCAGTCCACTAGTAGGGAAAAATATAGCATACTTTGAATTTCCAACTTTTGTTTCCAGAGCTTCCACATATGTAGCGTTCAAAACAAGAATATCCCCCGAAGTGCAAACCAGGGTTGCAAAATACTAATACCTTCCCTGAAATTTGTCCACTTTGTCCTTTGCATTGATGATTCAAGCAAACTATTAAATAGTAAAGACACCCGAAACAGCATTATAACATCAAAGCCCAATAGGTAATTACACCTTTTCCCCAAAGTTGTGAATATCAAACTCAAACGTGGGTTAACAAGAACAGAACCAGAGATGGGATGTCATCAAAGCAATATAACACCATTGATGTCTAAATCCAAGGACCGAGATATGGAGGCATGTAACTAAATTAAACATCTAAGCCCCATAGACAAGCATAGCTACGGTTATTCTTTAGCACTTTTAAGAATTCTGTGGGATCGGCTGTCCCCATTAGATAGTAAGAATCGGAATAGGAATCCTTCCTCCTTTCAAACTCTTCTTTTCATCGTTCATCAGGTGGACAGACGATTCTATAGGTATGTTTCGTCCAGAGGAATCCCAGATAAGATCATTCTAGCTGCAGTCAAACCATTTGGCATGATTCACCTAAACTGTTCATACGGTAAAAGAACAAAAGGAAAACACAAGGGAAAATGTTTACACATCAAATAGCAATTGAAGGAAATACGCACCCGGGGGAAGTAAAAGCAAAAAGATGAATAGAGATGCATTTTTTTTACTTATGCATATTTCGAATCAAGAAAAAAAAAAAAAAAAAGCACATCCAAGTATAGAAAAAAAATTGGAGAGAAATCTCTTTTGGACTGTTTTAAGAATAGACATTATTTCAACAGTCAAATGTTCGAAGAATACTACCTCTTAGAGCTGCTCGTTTACTAGAGATGACACTATTTGCATCTCCCAGAGCATTCTCCACCATGTCCAAACGAAATTCATTAGGGACCCCGCCATAGCTTAAAAGTGCAATCAAAATCTTTGAAAGATATGCAGGCTTTGGTTTATTACTTTGCATCAATGAGGACCAAGGTTTGATCGCTTCTTCCGAAAAGGTAAAATTTGATGGCGAAAAAGCTCCAAACAAAAAGCAATGGGATTTAGTAATTCACAAGAAAAACAGGGCTTTGCTTAAGCAACTAAAAAGAAGGCAAGGCATATATGCCTTGGCATGGACATACAACACCAGTCCGGCAACTAATGACAACAATTGTTTTTCCTCTAACCACAAACAAAGACGATTTTTTGAATCATATAAAAATCTATTGAACAACTACAAGAAAACATATTTTTACTAAATCCAATAGACACAAGGATGGAATGGGTGCCCTTATGGCTTCAATACATCCATGACAAGTCTTGCCCGAAAGAAATGAGTTCTCGCAAAGCACCTTGAAGGCCCCTTTCGAAATCGACAATCTTCCACCACAAGCAACTCTAACTTTTGTGATCCCACAAGTGGCTTCGAGGCCATCATCGGTGACTCCTAGGCACTTTACCAATCGCAAGGTCTGCAAAGAAGGAAAGTGGATAACATGCTGCAGTCCTCGTCACTTACCTCTTGGCATCGACAAACCGCAAGAACTCCAAATACCGAGCGAGCACGGTGCCTACGAGCTTGCTTTTCTTCTTATCCATGTTTCTACCACCCCACTCAACAGTTTCTTTAAGTGTTCCCCATTCCTTGAGCAGCTTTAGGACACCCGACAGCCCTAAACCCACTTTGCACTTCATGAATTGTCTCATCCAGAACAACTTCCTCCTCACCCCGATTAACAGGACCTTCATCATTACCAAATTCTTTAAATTCTGTCCAGCGTCCGGGCTCATCTTATACTTCATTATCTGCTTCGTCTTCATCCATCAAGACATCTTCGTGTCGGGTTTATGAGAAACTGGAACGAGGGGTAATGGCACAATTTCGCAACTCACTTGATAAGAAAATAACATCACATATTCTTTCGGACACCAAAGACCATATCAAGCAATTGGTGGATATAACACCGATTTGAAGAGGAAGTAACTTCAATTACATGAATGAAATCTCAAAATTGCAATGCAAGCCCAATATGCATGTCCCTCTCCCTTTCTCGCAGAACCAACATCATTCTTAGCCAGCATATATCCTGAAAAGTAACCGTGGTTTTAAAACTAAGCAACTCCAATATGGCCAATACAGTTGAATAAGTCCACCGCTCTTCAAGACAAAGAATCCCCTCGACCGGCGATTAGGAATTTAGTTTGGAAGTTAAAATGCATCCCAAATAAACAAGCTACCGTGGATCGCATGAGCAATGTATCGCAAGTTGTATGCGAAAAGTTCACTTGTTTGCAAGTTGTCCAGGATGTTGTTCAATGAGGCGCATCAAGTGCACTTGCTTGTTCGCACATACACGAAGGCAAACTCTAAAATAAGTCACTTACAAACAATCTTTCAGGTATGCATACAAAGTGAAAGAACAAGAAATGTTGCTCATTGACCATCCAAACAATACCGGGATTCTAAACTAAACAGCCAACTTAAACTAGTTTTGACCCAATAAAAGAATGCTACCCAAATTAGCAAAAGGCGTAATTTGAAAAATCTGGAGAACAAAATAAGGGTTCCACAAATTCGGAAAGAAAATGTGATCGCAAATTGTCCAGGCCAACACGTAATTAATCGAATGTATACCTTCATCAACCTTGAGGCCCGAAACAAAACCTTCTATTTCGTCATGACAACCCCGTTTCTGTGATTCTCCAATCACGACACTCGATTTTCTGCATTGTGTGCGCTGGGAATACTATCGGCATGAAGAGCTATCGCTTTAGGACCGTAAGCCCCCTCCTCTTCTTGCTTCTTTAGAGCCAATTTCCTGGCTCTCTCTAAAGATTTATAAAGATCTTCATCGTCATCGGCAACGACCATGTTTTCGTCATTCTCCGTCTTAACGGAAGAGTTTGCTCCACCCGCAGTAACCTAGATGCCTCCTCTCGCTTTAGCATAGGCCAATTGGTAGGCATTCTTTCTCATCTCAGCCTCGATTTTCTCTTGTTCCTCTCTCGCTAGCCTGCCTCCTCCCATCCTTACGTGATCCAAGATCTCCAACACCCAACCGTGCCGAAACCGCTTCCACTTCAAGGGCATCTAAGTCCAACTTCTCTTTCTTCCGTAAGGATTTCTTTTCTTGGGCTTTCCGAATCGAACCAATTCTTATTGAGTGTATTAATTGGACGAGGTCTTGCGGATGAGGTGAGATCTTTACAATGACTATTTGAAGAAGCACCCCGTAGCCTCCTTCTTAGCTGTATATGAAGTACATGAAACTTTTTAGAACGACCAAGCGGACCCCATTCCTATTCTAACTAATGCTGAACCACAATATGCATAAAAACTAGTTACCTCTTCCAATTTCCTTTCAGCTTCATAGGTCAAACATCCACTTGAGTCAAGAGTTACCCCCGAAACCATCAAAAGAAGTGGGAACGCAATAGCTAGATATGACACTTGTAATCGAAAAGAGAAAAAAACTAACCTCATCTTGAGCCGGATCATCATATTGTGGTAGTACTTTCTTCTCTAACGCAGGTCATCACCGAATCTAAAAATGACAGTGCTAATAATAAGTTGAGTGTATGCATATACCAATAGGGAAACCGAGATGCAAGTGTGGGACAAAGACATGTGACATGCAATACACAGTTAATGCACCCGCCTAACATCCGGTCTATGTTTGTCAAACATATGAACTTGATTGAATCCATACCTTCGCATTGACATCAAATCCAGCCCATATTGCTTAAGGGGATATTCATACCCACCGATCCGCTTGCCCCATAACATAACAAGTATCGTAAGAGCAATGTAAAGGCCAAAAATGCAAGCAAAATCAGCAATTCCGGAGGAGCTATGCGACATCCAGCTCTGCACAAGTGTTGGAAATAGAGGAACAACAACGGGCGACCGAGAGAACAAGAACCATGGCAACGAACTCCACAATCCTAAGAATATCCCGGCAGAAAATTGCTCGAAATATATAGCAAATTGCAGAATAGACTTGGGAACCCATTCAAACTACGAAACTAGAAAAAGTGATATAAAGAACATGTGTTTTCAAAAGAATTCTAAGATATCACATTCCATGTGCAATATCTGTTCCGAGCCGAGGAAGATTATTGTTGATTTCTTAACATGTGTTACCTTTGCATCAAAAAAATACAGATCTCTTATTTGAAAAAAACTATCGGAGGGAGCTTTCAAGATGGGAAACAATGTGAGAATCGACTAAGTTCTATGGATTATTTTGCCTGTCGACCACATTTACCGAAAATCTTAAGCGACTAAGGGAAGATTATTGTTGATTCCTCGGCTCACACTTTACGGAGCGACTAAGACAATGTTCACATTTACCCAAAATCGACACGAGCAACTATGATAGCAAACCGAAAAAAAAAAAAAAAAAAAAAAAAAAAAAAAAAACAAGGAACTACAAACTCTCTTACCACACGGAGAGCAACAACGGAATTCCCGAACCGACCTTACCGCCGACCACGTCGGCGGCGAAATTACGAGACGGCGTCGAGCGTGCTCTCAATCCGCACCTTCGGGATCCGGTTGGCGCGAGGTCCGACTTCCTCAACCAGTGGTGCCCGACCATGGGCCCTCGTCCGGTTCGCCATCGCACCCTTCTCCGCTCCTCCATCTCCTTGAACGCGGCCCGGAACCGGGGCTCCATCTCCTCCATGAACTCGTCCGTGAAGCCGATCCGCTCACGTCCGAAAAGCCCTAGCTCCGTCTTTGCCGGTCGGTTCACGTACCTCCTCCACAAAGAAGCGGCAATCCTTCTCCGGCTCGCGCCTCTCCTTCTTCTCCGTGCCGTCGACCCCACCCGGGTTCGCCGAGATCTCCCTCGCGACCGAGCGGGCCAGCGTCGGGAACAACGGCCGCCGGCGGCGGGGAGCTCCGGTGCCGCTCGGGAACGAGACCAAGGCCGCCTCCCTCTTGCCGGAGGCCGATGGCTTCGCGGCGGAGGCCGGCGGAATCCTTCTCCAGCCCGCGCCTCTCCTTCTTCGCCGCGCCGTCGACCCCGCCCCAAGTCCGCGAGATCTCCCTCGCGACCGAGCGGCGCCGCGTCGGGACAACGCCCGGTCGGCGGCGGGGAGCCCGTGCCGCTCCGGAACGAGACCGAGATGCCGGAGGCGGATGGCCAGCGACGCTTTTGGGCGGAGTGCGGGCCGAGGCGGAGGTCCTGGAGCCGGAGCGGGAGCCGGAGACGGAGGCGGAGGGAGGTGAGATGCGCGGAGAAGGAAACAGAGGTCATGTGAGCGTTTTTTTTTCTTTTTTACGAGGAGAGGAGAGAGAGAACCCGCCCATTTAAGTGAGGAGAGAGAAAAAATTTTGAGCGGGAGGAATACGCCGATCCTCTTTCGAGCCGAGCCGAGCCGCCCAAAACCAGCCCTTTTCTCATTTTCGTGGGGGTCCCGCTCGGGGACACGTGCCGGTATTGCATTGGTTAGTGCGCACCGTGTCGGCGGATGACGTGGCGCGCACTAACCACTCGAATATTTTCTCCTGGGCCCCTGCCCAAGTCCCTCAGCCCCCCGACGCGCCCGCTCGGTCGCGAGGGAGATCTCGGCGGACTTGGGCGGGGTCGACGGCGCGGCGAAGAAGGAGAGGCGCGGGCTGGAGAAGGATTCCCGCCGGCCTCCGCCGCGAAGCCATCGGCCTCCGGCAAGAGGGAGGCGGCCTCGGTCTCGTTCCCGAGCGGCACCAGCTCCCCGCCGATTGGCCGTTGTTCCCGACGCCGCCCGCTCGGTCGCGAGGGAGATCTCGCGAACCCGGGTGGGGTCGACGGCACGGAGAAGAAGGAGAGGCGCGAGCCGGAGAAGGATTGCCGCTTGGCTTTGTGGAGGAGGTACGTGAACCGACCGTACCAAAGACCGGGAGCTAGGGCTTTTCCCGGACGTGAGCCGGATCGGCTTCACGGACGAGTTCATGGAGGAGATGGAGCCCCGGTTCCGGCCGCGTTCAAGGAGATGGAGGAGCCGGAGAAGGGTGCGATGGCGAACCCGGACGAGGGCCCATGGTCGGGCACCACCGGTTGAGGAAGTCGGACCTCGCGCCAACCGGATCCCGAAGGTGCGATTGAGAGCACGCTCGACGCCGTCTCGTAATTTCGCCGCCGACGTGGCGGCCAGTAAGGCCGGGCCGGAATTCCGTTCGCCGTTGCTCTCCGTGTGGTAAGAGAGGCCGTAGTTCCTTGTGTTTTTTTTTTTTTTTTTTTTTTTTTAATCGGTTTGCTATCATAGTTGCTCGTGTCGATTTCGGTAAATGTGAACATTGTCTTAGTCGCTCCGAAAGTGTGAGCCGAGGAATCAACAATAATCTTCCCTTAGTCGCTTAAGATTTCGGTAAATGTGGTCTCGACAGGCAAAATAATCCATAGAACTTAGTCGATTCTCACATTGTTTCCCATCTTGAACAGCTCCTCCGGATAGTTTTTTTCAAATAAGAGATCTGTATTTTTGATGCAAAGGTAACACATGTTAAGAAATCAACAATAATCTTCCTGGCCTCGGAACAGATATTGCACATGGAATGTGATATCTTAGAATTCTTTTGAAAACACATGTTCTTTATATCACTTTTTCTAGTTTCGTAGTTTGAATGGGTTCCCAAGTCTATTCTGCAATTTGCTATATATTCTCGAGCAATTTTCTGCCGGGATATTCTTAGGATTGTGGAGTTCGTTGCCATGGTTCTTGTTCTCTGGTCGCCCGTTGTTGTTCCTCTATTTCCAACACTTGTGCAGAGCTGGATGTCGCATAGCTCCTCCGGAATTGCTGATTTTGCTTGCATTTTTGGCCTTTACATTGCTCTTACGATACTTGTTATGTTATGGGGCAAGCGGATCGGTGGGTATGAATATCCCCTTAAGCAATATGGGCTGGATTTGATGTCAATGCAGAAGGTATGGATTCAATCAAGTTCATATGTTTGACAAACATAGACCCGATGTTAGGCAGTGCATTAACTGTGTATTGCATGTCACATGTCTTTGTCCCACACTTGCATCTCGGTTTCCCTATTGGTATATGCATACACTCAACTTATTATTAGCACTGTCATTTTTAGATTCAAAGATGACCCCGCGTTAGAGAAGAAAGTACTACCACAATATGATGATCCGGCTCAAGATGAGGTTAGTTTTTTTTCTCTTTTCGATTACAAGTGTCATATCTAGCTATTGCGTTCCCACTTCTTTTGATGGTTTCAGGGGTAACTCTTGACTCAAGTGGATGTTTGACCTATGAAGCTGAAAGGAAATTGGAAGAGGTAACTAGTTTTTATGCATATTGTGGTTCAAAGATTAGTTAGAATAGGAATGGGGTCTCGCTTGGTCGTTCTAAAAAAGTTTCATGTACTTCATATACAGCTAAAGAAGGAGGCTACAGGGTGCTTCTTCAAATAGTCATTGTAAAGATCTCACCTCATCCGCCAAGACCTCGTCCAATTAATACACTCAATAAGAATTGGTTCGATTCGGAAAGCCCAAGAAAAGAAATCCTTACGGAAGAAAGAGAAGTTGGACTTAGATGCCCTTGAAGTGGAAGCAAGTTTCAAAGACGGTTGGGTGTTGGAGATCTTGGATCACGTAAGGATGGGAGGAGGCAAAGCTAGCGAGAGAGGAACAAGAGAAAATCGAGGCCGAGATGAGAAAGAATGCCTACCAATTGGCCTATGCTAAAGCGAGAGGAGGCATCTAGGTTACTGCGGGTGGAGCAAACTCTTCCTGTTAAGACGGAGAATGACGAAAACATGGTCGTTGCTGATGACGATGAAGATCTTTATAAATCTTTAGAGAGAGCCAGAAATTGGCTCTAAAGAAGCAAGAAGAGGAGGGGGCTTCGGTCCTAAAGCGATAGCTCTTCATGCCGATAGTATTCCCAGCCGCACACAATGCAGAAAATCGAGTGTCGTGATTGGAGAATCACAGAAAGCAGGGTTGTCATGACAAAATAGAAGGTTTTGTTTCAGGCCTCAAGGTTGATGAAGGTATACATTCGATTACTTCGTGTTGGCCTGGACAATTTGCGATCACATTTTCTTTTCCTCGAACTGTGGAACCCTTATTTTGTTCTCCATTTTTCAAATTACTGCCTTTTGCTAATTTGGGTAGCATTGCCGCTTATTGGGTCAAAACTAGTTTAAGTTGGCTGTTTAGTTTAGAATCCCGGTATTGTTTGGATGGTCAATGAGCAACATTTCTTGTTCTTTCACCGTATGCATACTGAAAGATTGTTTGTAAGTGACTTATTTTAGAGTTTGCCTTCGTGTATGTGCGAACAAGCAGTGCACTTGATGCGCCTCATTGAACAACATCCTGGACAACTTGCAAACAAGTGAACTTTTCGCATACAACTTGCGATGCATTGCTCATGCAAACACGTAGCTTGTTTATTTGGGATGCATTTTAACTTCCAAACTAAATTCCTAATCGCCGGTCGAGGGGATTGCTTTGTCTTGAAGAGCAAAGGACTTATTCAACCGTATTGGCCATATTGGAGTTGCTTAGTTTTAAAACCACGGTTACTTTTCAGGATATATGCTGGCTAAGAATGATGTTGGTTCTACCGAGAAAGGGAGAGGGACATGCATATTGGGCTTGCATTGCAATTTTGAGATTTCATTCATGTAATTGAAGTTACTTCCTCTTCAAATCGGTGTTATATCCACCAATTGCTTGATATGGTCTTTGGTGTCCGAAAGAATATGTGATGTTATTTTCTTATCAAGTGAGTTACTGAAATTGTGCCATTACCCCTCGTTCCAGCTTTCTCATAAACCCGACACGTAAGATGTCTTGATGGATGAAGACGAAGCGATAATGAAGTATAAGATGAGCCCGACGCTGGACAGAATTTAAAGAATTTGGTAATGATGAAGGTCCCGTTAATCGGGGTGAGGAGGAAGTTGTTCGATGAGACAATTCATGAAGCCGCAAAGTGGGTTTAGGGCTGTCGGGTGTCCTAAAGCTGCTCAAGGAATGGGGAACACTTAAAGAAACTGTTGAGTGGGGTGGTAGAAACATGGATAAGAAGAAAAGCAAGCTCGTAGGCACCGTGCTCGCTCGCATTTTGGAGTTCTTGCGGTTTGTCGATGCCAAGAGGTAAGTGACGAGGGACTGCAAAGATGTTATCCACTTTCCTTCTTTGCAGACCTTGCGATTGGTAAAGTGCCTAGGAGTCACCGATGATGGCCTGAAGCCACTTGTGGGATCACAAAAGTTAGAGTTGCTTGTGGTGGAAGATTGTCGATTTCGAAAGGGGCCTTCAAGGTGCTTTGCGAGAATCTGTTTCTTTCAGTAAGACTTGTCATGGATGTATTGAAGCCATAAGGGCACCCATTCCATCCTTGTGTCTATTGGATTTAGTAAAAATATGTTTTCTTGTAGTTGTTCAATAGATTTTTATATGATTCAAAAATCGTCTTGTTTGTGGTTAGAGGAAAAACAATTGTGCTGTCATTAGTTGCTTTGGACTGGTGTTGTATGTCCATGCCAAGGCATATATGCCTTGCCTTCTTTTTAGTTGCTTAAGCAAAGCCCCTGTTTTTCTTGTGAATTACTAAATCCCATTGCTTTTTGTTTGGAGCTTTTTCTGCCATCAAATTTTACCTTTTCGGAAGAACTGATCAAACCTTGGTCCTCATTGATGCAAAAGAATAAACCAAAGCCTGCATATCTTTCAAAGATTTTGATTGCACTTTTAAGCTATGGCGGGGTCCCTAATGAATTTCGTTTGGACATGGTGGAGAATGCTCTGGGAGATGCAAATAGTGTCATCTCTAGTAAACGAGCAGCTCTAAGAGGTAGTATTCTTTCAACATTTGGACCGTTGAAATAATGTCTATTCTTAAAACAGTCCAAAAAGAGATTTCTCTCCAATTTTTTTCTATACTTGGATGTGCTTTTTTTTTTTTTTTTTCTTGATTCGAAATATGCATAAGTAAAAAAATGCATCTCTATTCATCTTTGCTGCTTTTACTTCCCCTGGGTGCGTATTTCCTTCAATTGCTATTTGATGTGTAAACATTTTCCCTTGTGTTTTCCTTTTGTTCTTTTACCGTATGAACAGTTTAGGTGAATCATGCCAAATGGTTTGACTGCAGCTAGAATGATCTTATCCGGGATTCCTCGGACGAAACATACCTATAGAATCGTCCGTCCACCGATGAACGATGAAAAGAAGAGTTTGAAAGGAGGAAGGATTCCTATTCCGCATTCTTACTATCTAATGGGGACAGCCGATCCCACAGGAATTCTTAAAAGTGCTAAAGAATAACTGTAGCTATGCTTGTCTGGGGCTTAGATGTTTAATTTAGTTACATGCCTCCATATCTCGGTCCTTGGATTTAGACATCAATGGTGTTATATTGCTTTGATGACATCCCATCTCTGGTTCTGTTCTTGTTAACCCACGTTTGAGTTTGATATTCACAACTTTGGGGAAAAGGTGTAATTACCTATTGGGCTTTGATGTTATAATGTCAAGTTTCTGGGTGTCTTTACTATTTAATAGTTTGCTTGAATCATCAATGCAAAGGATAAAGGGACAAATTTCAGGAAGGTATTAGTATACTGCAATCCCGGTTTGCACTTCGGGGATATTCTTGTTTTGAACGCTACATATGTGGAAGCTCGAAACAAAAGTTGGAAATTCAAAGTATGCTATATTTTTCCCTACTAGTGGACTGCGCTCCTTGGCCGATGAAATAGCTGGTGGGGATTTCGATGGGGATATGTATTGGGTTTCACGTAGCCCTCAGGTTGGGATATGTATTCGAATGCTTGGTGGCTCCCATTTTCCAAGCAAGAGGTCTTTGAGTGGAGGGAATTCTGTTGTAACACCCGAAGTTCAGCCATCGGAAGGTAAGCCGATCTCGTCCCTCAGAGAGGACCCATGCACCATCAAGCCTGTTGCCCAAGGTATTAGTTTTCCCAATTCTACTCAATTTAAACAACTAATTACGTATTGGTGCATATGTAAATGGCATTTGAGACAGCACATGCATATAAATAATCGAATGTTTGTGCGTATATATCACTTGCTACCGGAGTCACCGAGGGGACGATTAGGAACTCCAAGGATCCGTATCCTCACATTTCGAAGATTAATACCAAGCTGATATGCCAAGAAAGAGGATCTAAAGAATTTCTGCAGCTTTTGAGTGTGTAGATATACAATCAAAATCGACATTACTTAACTTTCAGTTAGTTTTGCAAATCAGAACAATATTGAATTTGTAATTATTGTTATAAAGAATAAGGTGGTTCTTAATTCTCACTCTTTGTATTGTTAGAAGATATCTTGAAAACTTTGTTATTCAAATATCAAAATGCTGTGTTCAAGTTCTTTTTGGCCCTCGACTACAGAATAGCTTTTTTACTATTTTTTTCTCTCACATGGAGCTAACGTAGTCAAAACAAAAATGATAAAGCTAAAAAGGTGTTATTTTTATCCAAATTTGATTTCTTAATTTAAATGTTATTTAAGATTTCAAGTGCACTTACCGTACAAAGAAAAGTAAAACCTTACACATGACCAATTTTTAAAATTGTGATGGAGTCATGTCTTCAAAAGGATAAACTTCAACCACTGGTTCATTTTCTTGATTATGATTCAGCCACGGTAAATCACATGGGACTCCAAACATTTCTCGACATTCTAGACTCAATCAAAATCTATAGATTTAGGTTTAGTCTTGAAACGCAGTTAATGCCAACATTTCTTTGTTCTTACCAGAGAAAGAGAAAAGAAGTGTGGAAATGTTGAAATTGAAAGCATACAAAGGTGTCTTTGAATGTACCAAGTTCCATTTTCTGCTAAAGAAGGAAGGCACAATCGAAGTCAAATGTACCGGTTCAATCTGCAAATTTTACCTCTTTGACGAAGTGGAAGATTTATGAACATCAAGTCTCATGCTCCCCGACATTTACATTTGAGTTTGATATAAGGGAAGTTGAATTAATCCATCTTCTTTCCCCAACAACTAGACATTGCTCACAGATGCTATTTCGTGAACGAGAGCTGCACAATTCGGCCTAGAAAAGCCGACGCTTCTTGCAAACCGAACTCGCTTCTATAAGCATGTAGTATCACTATTGAGTATCAAGAAGGAACTACTTTTTGCAGCGCTTCTTCCGTCTTGTTTTTTCCAATCGCTCTTCCTTAAGAAGACTAGCGACACACATTCCGGGAGCATAGGATTATCAAGCAAGACTTGGAAGACTTAATGAGGGCTGATTAACTTTTCATTGTCACAAATTATGTCAGCATATCCAGATGTAGAGTCACCATCTACTGATATAACAGAGGACCTTCACCATAACCATAAACGAACAAGAACTAACCACCAGGACTTGAGGAAAGATCCATACAAAGCGTGCGATTAAACATGTTCTGTTAAGTCCAAGTGTGCATGCAAATCTCGAAGCCGCATCATCAAAAGGAGAGACGGAGACACTTGCATGACAAACGGACTATTCAAGCCTACCACTCTGTTTGGCACACGGCTACTCGACGATGAACATTATATTACGACAAAGAAATTGTCAAAGTCATAATACACGCCATATATCTCACATACAACCCTTTGCGATCAAGCTCGGAAACATCCACCCAGAAAAAAAAAAAAAAAAAAAAGAACTTCAAAGAAGTCATATATAACGAAACTACTAGACAAGAACTTCTAGGCCTTATAACAGACCTCACCATCACGATTCATCCCTCTTTGGCATCTCCTCCTTCCTCTTGCTTCCTCCCACCGCTTCATCGTCTTCATCTAACTCGTTTTTAGTCGTTTTCTCTTCTTTAACGAGCGCATTTTGGGTGGAGATCAAAGTCACACTCCTTGCAATAATACGACCACCCCTCCCCGCCTTACCGCAGCCATCACATATGTACCTTCTCCTCTCGAGCGAAACGAGTTCGTGCTTTTCATGCAAAGGATGCTTCAACTCCTCTGGCCAGCCTTTTATACTTTCCTTGGAACTTTTCCTTGAGATGATCGGCAGTAAAAGGATAAGCATCAGCCCCGTGGTCCATTATAAGATCCCTTGCTTTTTTACTCACCGTCGGCCCGTCGGGCCTATGGCTACAAGTATGGGGATCCCCTTGACCTTGAATTCGTGACTCAAGAAATTCTTCCTCTCAACACCAAAGGGGAGCGCCAGCCATGGCATCTGAGCAAAATAATCGTCGAAGGCGCTTGGTCCTTGTCGGCGGAGATGAAGATCACCTCAAAGGCATCGTCTCGTGGCCTTGATCTTTTCATATGCCTCCGTAAGCACCGGCAGAATGCTCGGCAAGGAGGGCACCAAAGTGTGCCGAGAAGTAAAGGAGGACAGTCTTCCCTACCAAGTCCAATACCGGAATCTGCAACCAAAGTTAAGAAGCAACGTCTTAGATGAACCACCAATCAATGGAGAAGGCATGTGAAAACTGCATACATGGAAAGGATTTTCCTAGTTAAGGACCTGGTCTCAATCCTTTCTTCAGGTCAAGTAACCGAGGGACAACAATGTTTAGGACCTTATTGTAGACATTAAAAATTTCCCAGTCATAAGCTTCTAGGAGAAAAAACAAATTTACCTTGGTTCCATCCTTTCCAATGACAAAATCCAGGTCCCCTGAAACCAAGATCGACTTCAATGTCTGAGATTCTTCCCTTTTCTTCTCTATCTCCGCAAGCTCCGCAAACTTTTCCGGAGTGAAGGGGTAAGGCTGTGATGCCATGCTCTTCGACGCTTTTAGGCAACGTTGGGATGGACAGTCTTCCCATCCCGACCGATAATGACCGAGTGGGTAGGGTCGACGGCTTAAAGTACCTCACCAACTTCTCGCATTTCTTGTCTTTGAATGGTAATGAAAGCCATGGCATGCTTCCGAGGATTGGTTGAATGACGCTTCATCATCATCAAGAGGTATCTCGAACGATCTCAAAACTCTCTCCTCTCCTCTCGGCCTTCAATTTCTCATAAACCTCCGGTAACTTAGGGGTGAAATCGACGCATGCCCCGTGCACGGACAACGAGAAGTGCACCCACGCTTTTCCCTTCAAGCTCGAGAATGGGAACCTAGTTTAGCCACATAAATATTAGTAAAAGGAGGATGGAAAACCGAATCATAAGCACATGCGACCATCGGTTTCAAATGCATCGAAGATCTTTTTAGGTTTACCGATTCCCATTGGACGAAACTACGAAGTTACGAGATCCATGGACCAAAAGAGAGGTCACTGATTGATTTATCCTAGCAGCTTCTTCCTGGTCTTTCAACTCTTTGGATGAAAGGGTGACCTTCCACTCCATACTCACGGACAATCGCAACTCCGCTATCTGTTAAGACCGTACCTGTACCATCGAGAATGACAAGGTGGGGTATCCCCCTCACCTTAAACAATTCATCCAAGCTGTTGCGCTTGTCCAAGTCGGAAAAGGGGATTGCAAGCCACGGCATCTTGGAAAAGTATCCACTGAAGGACCCTTCATCCTTATCTGCGAGAGATAAAAATGATCTCCGAGATCACCTTTTGGGGAAAGTTCATCGTACACCTCCGCCGGAGATCGGGGTGAACCGGTGGCACGTACCGCACCACGATGCGGAGAAGTACAAGCCAATCTTCTTCCCCTTCAAGCTATCGACCTTAACCTCGATATAGAACAAAAAGATTCCTAATTTGAGTTCTTTCATACGGTAATCGCGAGCAAGGCACACTAGATCACTTGACCACCACACAAAAATCCCGAAAATGCTCAAGATACACATCCAAATGCCAACTGCAGAAGCACTTCCCTTACGCACTGCTCATTAAATAGTTAGCAAATCAGCAGTCTTCTCCACCAAAACAAGTATACCACATCGAAGGTGTGAGCATTTACACTAAAGAGCATTACTTCTAGCAATATCGGATCCATATACACTGCTCCCACCCGATCCAACTCCAAGTAACATGTCTTTCTCTAAAAAGTAATGCATCAACTACCAATCATCCAGTTTACGAAGGAACCAAATGGACAAAGACTCGAAAAATGATGATCCTAGATCGACCAACTCTAGCTTCTCTTGAACTAAATTCGCTACCTTAGCCATCACAAACCGATGGCTTCGTCACCACAGACTCCCCCAGTTCGAAATTCAAGAACCGATCAGCGAAACAACCCCACACGAAGACGAAGGCCACGAGAACTTGGACAAGGACACCGACCCATAATTCTTTTTCTTTCACCTCATCCAGTGAAAGAGCAAGAGTGAAAGAAGAGAACTGAGTTTCACCTGATCGCCATTGTTCCGGACGAGGAAGTCCCTGTCTGGAGAAGACAGGGAGGGACCAACATAGTGAGAAGATGCCCCCGCCTTCGACGGACACAACCCGAGAGCCGAGCAACGGTGATCGATCCAAACCAACGCAAAGCATCCCTCCAAATCATAAAACCCAACAACCGGTGAGTGATCATCGCTAAAACAACCGCCAAACAAGCAACTCATAACACCCAACCTCTCCAAACATAAAAAAAAAAAAAAAAAAAAAAAAAAAATTCACGGGGTGAGAAAACGAACACCGTCCCTCCCATCAAAACCAACGAACCAAAAAGGGACGAAAAAAGATGGAAAAACGGCGGCTTTCCTCTACCTGACGGAAAATGGTAGAAGGGAACTTCAAGAGATAAACCTGGAAGCGAAAAAGCAAGGACCCATCTTCTCCTTCCTTCTGCTCCTTCATCTCGTTCTTGTTCTTCCTCCTTCTCTGCTTCGACGTCGAGCCTGAAATCACCGAGAAAGAGAGGGACAATGCAGCAGGCCTCTCCTTCTTCGCCGCGCCGTCGACCCCGCCCAAGTCCGCCGAGATCTCCCTCGCGACAGAGCGTGCCAGCGTCAGGACGGCGCCGTCGGCGGCGGGGGGCTGGGTCTGCTCGGGAACGAGACCGAGATGCCGAGGCGATGACCAGCGACCTAGGCGGAGGCGGAGGTCGGAGGCGGAGAGAGGTGGGATGCGCGGAGAAGGAAAGGAACCGAGGCGGAGGCGGAGAGAGGTGGCACAGAGAGACTCGGAGGTCGCGTCCCCGTTCGTCGGAGAGAGAGAGGGGGAGGGAAGAGTGAGAAAGGCGAGAGAGGAGACAGAGAAAAACCCTACAAATTCGAGTGAGGAGAGAGAAAATTTTTTGAGCGGGAGGAATAAGGCGACCGTCGGTGGAGCGCCAGCCGAGCCGAGATCAAAAACCAGCGCCTTCCTTTTTTCGGCGGGTCCCCGCTCGGGACACGTGCCGGTATTGCATTGGTTAGTGCGCACCAGGTCAGCGGATGACGTGGCGCGCACTAACCACTGAATATTTTCTCCAGTCGAGACGAAGAGCCCCAAAAAGATAACGCCACGTGGCGAACGGACAGCCCACTACCCACCCGCCACGTGGAAAGCCCGGGCGCGTCTCCCCAGAACCCCGCTAAAAAGAACCGTTCAACTCCGCGACGTCGGTGTTCGCGGCTCCTTCCTCCTTCCTTCTCCGACCCGAACTCCGAAGCGAAATCCCGAACCGAACCCGAACCACCACCACCTCCGTTCTTCCGAGGTCCGACAATGGCGGACGGCGCCGGCGCGTGCGGCTCGGTGGAGGAGTTCCTGGCGGAGTGCGAGCGGTCCGGGGACGCCGCCTACGCCGCCTTCCGGAAGGTCCTGGAGCGCCTCGAGGACCCGGCCACCCGGGCCGGGGCGCGGGCCTTCCTGTCCGACCTCCAGAGGCGGCTCGGCGCCCAGCCGCCCGCGGCCGAGCAGTGCTTCGACCGGTTCCACTTCCAGATCGAGGAGATCGTCCTCGACCAGTACCAAGGTAGAACTCTCAGTCTCTTCTCGTCGTCTCGTGTTCGGAGCCGCCGGTGCGGCGCGGTGTTGGAAGCGTCCGATGAGGGAGCTTTCTCTGAATGCGATGAGTGGATCGTAATCTAAATCGGCGAATCGCGCTGAATCGATCGAAATGTCGCTTTCGTCGATCGGAGCTTTTTTTTTTTTAAAATGATTTCTTGTGCGAATGTGAAGAGGAATGAACCGATGAGCTGCGACGGCATCGCTCCAAAGTTGATCTTTGTTTTTTTCTTTGGATTTCTTGTGCGAATGTGAAGAGAAAAAACCGATGAGCTGCGACGGCATCGGTCCAAAGTTGATTTTTTTTTTCTTTTTGTCGCTTTTATGTTGAGGTTCGATTCGGAGGGAGACGATGCGGAGAGATGAAGTTAGCTTTGAAATACTATGTGTGGTGCACGGATTAGTTGTCTGTTGTTTTCACGAGAAAAAAAAAGGTGAAGTAGGATTGAAGACAAGACAAAAAGATGCTCAGTGGTGTACTTAGTCGGATTCGTCTTGGACAAAAACAGTTCAAACTGCTAGATCATTAGATATTTAGGAGAGGACGCCATTTTCTTGGCTGTTGAACATGAGCACCCTTTCGATTTGTCCTGAAATATACTAAACCATAGATAGCTAGCTGTAAGCATGAAAAGAGGTGGAGTTTATTTCGTGGCGGTCCGCGAGCTAATTTTGATGTTTGAATTGGGCGAAATCCCCATCCAGGTGTGGGTGAGAGACCATATGGTACTGCAACGGGCTAATAGCGTTTACCCATGTCTCTTTTGTAGCTACCCACGGTGGAAACGGAACAGATCAGGGTAAGCATTCGCTTTGAACGAGCACAGTACTGGCTCCACTTTCCCAGTGCTAGTTGATGATTAGAAGACGAAAATGAAGATATATTTTCCAAAATTTCTGCAGGATCAGAGAAGCTTTCTTTGATATTTTAGTTTATGGAAGACCGATGACTTAAGGGAGAGATATTTTGGTACCTCAGCATATAAATTTTCCTTTTGCTCTTTCTTCACCTCAAATGTAATCACATTTTCATAGTATTGGAACCAAATTGGATCTATCATGAAGCTCCGTACATATACATTCCAAACTAATAAGTAAAATTGTAGCATTTTCTTGATGTATCAGCCTTCCAAACTTTACTATCTCTGTGGCTAAGTCTTGCTTTCAGGATGTACTATAACGGGAGTGGTCAGTTACCTAGAACTTATGCTGATCATCAATGGAATTGAAACTAGTTCTGATTCCCAAGGAGCAGTATTCATACATAACCAGTTACTTTTCCGGATAATTAGGATTTCATGGAGCACCGAGTGGGTTACCACTTATCATCTTTCTGTGAAGTCAGCTCCACTAGACAATTTTTGCAGGTTATCAGGGAAGGAAGAAGCTGACAATGATGATAATTCCTAGCATTTTCGTCCCAGAAGACTGGTCATTCACCTTTTATGAAGGACTAAATAGACATCAAGATTCAATCTTCAAAGATAAGACTGTTGCTGAGCTTGGCTGTGGCAACGGGTGGATTACTATTGCAACTGCTGCAAAATGGTCACCCATGAAGGTGATTTTCTTTTCTTCCACCGTACTTCATACGGAGAGTTCTCCTTTTTGCTATTCTTGTTATATTTGGATTTTGGAATGCACTGGTAGATGTTCTAGCTTCTAGGATCCCATTTAACTTTTATAAGCAAAAGAAGTTGGTTTATATGTGTGGATGTTGCTGCAAAATATCCTTGTGATGTGTTAGCGTAGTTTTTGGTCCTCTTTGTTCAGAAGTTTCAGTTTACAATCTGATCTGAAGTTTGTCTATGATTGTAATGCAGGTGTACGGTCTTGATATTAATCCTAGAGCAGTGAAGATTTCTTGGATAAACTTATATCTGAATGCTTTGGATGAGAAGGGTCAACCTATATATGACAGTGAGGGGAAAACTTTGTTGGACAGAGTGGAGTTTCACGAATCTGATCTACTATCTTATTGTAGAGATAACGATATCAAACTTGAACGGATTGTCGGATGCATACCTCAGGTTCTGTTACAAGTGACAGTTTGTAGTTCTTTCAATGTTAATAACATGTCCTAACAGCTATGATTTCCTCTTACTCCTCTTTACATTAGAGATGCATTTGTTTTGCGGAAAATGAATAATTTCGATAATATTTTCCTAAATCGATTGCTTGTATCTCTTACAAAAGTGCATGTGCAAAAAATATTTTTATCATCCAGGGAAATGTTTAGACATAAATTGTAGTCATGACTAATTATTTTAAGCAATATAAGCAATTACTTCTAGGAATGTTTTCCATATTATTCATTTTCCATGAAACAAACGAGGCCTCGGTTTCATTTAGCTGAGCAGTTGTATTTATTGTGAATTTGGCGTGTGCATAATTGAGTGACACTGTCAGAATTCAACCTCTTTCTGCTTTCCTTGTGCAGATCCTCAATCCCAATCCTGATGCTATGTCGAAGATGATAACGGAAAATGCAAGCGAGGAATTCTTGCACTCCTTGAGTAACTATTGCGCTCTTCAGGTTCATTTAGATTTCATGCTATATGCTTTTACATCTACCGCAAATTCAAATTTAACTGCATAATGAAACTATAGTTCTAAGTCTATGGTCTTTTTGCTGGGAAAACTTGCTTCTTTACCTCATCTACATATTGGCAGTTTAGCTGCATTGAGTTTAACACTCCATATAATGTCTCCTGATTTCTTTGGGTGATATTGAAAACATAAGTAGTCTACTGTTTGTTATCTTCATATTGGTTCCTTAAGTAGCTTGTACCTTTGTTACCCTTGAAGAAAGTATAAAATCATGCCCGATAATTTTGATGTTGTTCTAGTGGAAACCCATCGTGGTGAAAAGCCATGGTTTCACCCCCTTTGGTAATTAATTTCAAAGAATGGGCTAGTTTCTCTGCTCAAAATCATCCTCTAAGCTGTTTGATCCTTGTTGAATTTGCTGGTTTTCAGCGTGCTTATCCTTTGTAGCAGCATGTCACCATATAGGTGCTCCATCAGTAGTATCCCTGCTATTTGTGTCCTATCAATCTTCTATTAACATGTTTTGGGTAGCATTTCGGAAGGATTGGAGAGACAACTTGAACACAATTCACCGCAATTGCAAGTTACTGAGAGAAATTTAAAGTCTGCATGACATGAACATGAATGACTACAAATTGACACCTGAAAATGTTTTGAACTATCTTGTTGAAAATCATATTAATATCACATGGGTCAAAATTTGAGCTATTTATGCAATGACACAAAACAAAATGAAATTCAACATGAGCATGGTGACACAACAAAAATTGCCATCCTTTATTCAGAACAGGTTACAATATGAGGAAGAAGTTCATGAGCCAGTCCTTCTCTTGTCTTGATATACATTACCCTTTCTCTCTCTCTTTCTCTCTCTCTCACATGTAGCACACGCAAGCACACTATCAAGTGAACAGAAGCTTAGTGTTTCTCTTTATTTTTAGTTAAACAATAACCACTCAGTGCCTGACATAAATTATGTTTTTGTCCTTCCTATTTCTATTCTTTTAAGCTTGTTAGTTTCTGCTTTTACCTAACTTTATCTGATTATTAGCTTAGTTTTAGTTTGAAACTTTTAGCTGACCACTTCCCATCCAGCTTTCAGTTGAAGAGTTGGTATTTTCTTTCATTCAACTGAATTTTGTACTTGTTCTTACGTAATCATTCCAAATATTTTCATTGTAGAGTTAATTTTCTTTTCACTATGTTTATGTAAAAATTTAAATGCTTGTTGGTGCATTTCACGCCTTAAAGTGCTGCTCATACGGATAGTAACCTAGGGTATATCATGTTGTTTTTGTGTCCATATATTTGTTTACTTTTCCTTGACTTTCTTGACCCAGCTTGTGCCATAGGTAAGAACCATGTCCCTAACTCCTTTATATGTTTCTTATTTTAGGGCTTTGTTGAGGATCAATTTGGGTTAGGTTTAATTGCCAGGGCAGTTGAGGAAGGAATTGCTGTTATCCAACCATCAGGCATAATGATATTCAACATGGGAGGTCGTCCTGGGCAAGCTGTCTGTAGACGTTTATTTGAGCGTCGTGGTTTCCATATCAACAAGCTTTGGCAAACTAAAGTATTACAGGCAAGTCATAACAACCACATGGAAACCTCAATATGGCTCCATTTAACTATATTCCATTCATTCAATATCCTTTGGTGTCATTGACATGAGAGATGGTGTTTCTAGTATACCCAAGATGAACTTCTTTTGAATGGTTGTTGTTACAGGCTGCTGACACAGATATATCAGCCTTAGTTGAGATTGAAAAAAATAGCCCTCATCGTTTTGAATTCTTTATGGGGCTTGCCAGTGATCAGCCTATTTGTGCACGGACAGCATGGGCATATGGAAGGGCTGGTGGCCGTATATCTCATGCATTATCAGTATATAGTTGTCAACTACGTCAACCAAATGAGGTATGTCTGGTTCATGCTCTTATATCCTGCAATTTTGCCATTTGAATCTCATAAATTTTCATTTGCATAAACTCCAGGTAAAGACAATCTTTGAATTTCTGAAGAATGGATTTCATGATGTCAGCAGTTCTCTTGACTTATCTTTTGAAGATGATTCTGTTGCTGATGAGAAGATTCCTTTCCTAGCTTATCTTGCTAGTACTTTGAAAGAGAGTTCATACTTTCCTTATGAACCACCGGCAGGAAGCAAAAGATTCCGTAATCTAATTGCAGGCTTCATGAAAACATACCACCATATTCCACTCAATGCCGATGTAAGTCGTTTAATATTATCTTTCATCTAGTCAAAACTGTTTCTCGATAGTCCTCCCTAGAAGCTTGTCTTCTTTGTCCTCCTTGATTCTGCTAAATTCGAGTGACAACAATCTCTCAAAATGTTTGACTACTCAGAGTAAAGAAATCGTGGTTTTATTGTGTCCTTTTTTGCTGATATTTGGTGTGAGGTTTTGCCAATGTTTCTCATCAACTGGATGGCGCACTGGCTAATTCTTGATCCATTTTTTGTCCTGTGCTGAAGAAAAACTATGTAGAGAAGAGATATATGTTCTTTCTAAATGGTCACTTTAGTCTAGTCATCCTATCTTTCCTTTCTTGTTTAACTGTACATATTTTTACTCCTAGCAACATTGATAGACTTAAATAACATGTATTCATACTAAAATATATAAGTTTCTGACCATGTTTTTTTTTTTCAACTCTGATTCCAGAACATTGTCGTCTTTCCTACGAGGGGTGCTGCTATTGAGAATGCTCTTCGCCTGTTCTCGCCTCGCCTCGCAATTGTCGATGAACATCTGACATCAAACCTGCCAAGGAAGTGGTTAACATCATTGGTGATGGAGGTAATGATGCATATTCCTGATGCCATGCGTCTTTGCAGCAGTTGTTTACTCTGATTTTTTTCTAGTGTAACCCCAATAAAATGAGATCATTGAGGGAAAAGTTACTGATCTTAGATGGTTTGAATTTTTCGCAACTTAAGTAAGTGCTATACATGTTTCTCATTATAATAGACTCAAACATGTCTATCTGCCCCGGGGAGTAGCATCCTTGGAGCATTACTTTGGCCTTTTTTATCTTATTCGAAGGAGATATCCGGTATAACTCTTCTATAGCTTCACATAGAATGATTTTGAACTATAATTTTTTTTGCCAAACTATTGAAGTCTGATTTTGCTACTACGTGTCTTATTAATCTAGCACAGGAATTCATGAGAAAACCATCCCCTGATCCTCAATAATTAAAAGCAATACTTATGACTTATCTTATGATAGAAAGAGTTTCCTTACATGTATTTAATTTCCTTCTATCGGCCCCACCAGCTATGGTTCCAATTAAAATGACCAGAATTTTATTTTTAATTGCCGCTAAAATTTCCTTTCCATGTACAATCAGATGCACGTTATGGACCTTTGAGAGAGTCTCACACCAGGCATTGTACCTGGACATCAATACATTTTTACGTGGGATCTCAAACCTGTAAAACGATCCCCAGCAAGCCTGCTCACCTCTATATAGCAAGAATAATTCCTCAAAAAAAAAAAAAAAAAAAAAAAAAAAAAAAGAAAGCATGCAGACAAGATCTTCGAATTATCCTTGATTAGATTGATGTCCCACATATCTGTCTGACTCCTTTTTCATGGCCATACTTCCTACTCTCCTCCTCCCTACTTATATCTTATATCTCTCCCTTAATAGAAGACTGATGCTGTGATGAAGGTGTAAAGCATTACATGTGGGTGAAGGAATTGTTGAATCTCAACAATTCCATAAATAGGTAAAAAGAAATGTCAGTATTCAAAGTTGAGAACTTTGGCTCTGAGGCTCTTTTAACAAATTGAAGTTAAGTGTGCCCCTTCTCTCAAAGCTTGAGAAGTTATTTAATTGTGTAAAATACATCTTCACACATTTATTTGATGCAACTGGGACCTCCTTTCAATTGATCAATTTCTTCTTAAATCCATTTTGTGCAAACACGGTTAAAATTGAATTTCAATATGTCGAGTGACTCACCATATTTTTTGTAAGTTACTTCTCTCTGTAAGTTTAGCAGTTGAAAATTTCATTTTATATAATATCAAGGACTTAAAATGTTACCACCGGCCGCAGTGGCTCCACTGGATAAGGCTCTGCTGATCTTCAACGAAGAGGTAAAGGGTTCAAAACCCAGGGGAGGCGCTAGGTGTATTAAGTGTGACTCGGGGTGGTGGGTGCTCTGCTTAAGTGTCACCTGGGGTTTTACGGCGCGGCTGTCGGCTGCAAGCCGGTTCCTCCGTCCAAAAAAAAAAAAAAAAAAAAAAAAAAAGGACTTAAAATGTTCAGAAATTTGTAAATACTGACATTTAAAGTTGAAATCATTTCTACAATTTGTTATGTAGACACCTTTGACATACATAAGTAGACCCAGATGGAGGCTTTTGCCATTTAATTGCTTTATAAAAGGGCATAATTGAAACAAATGAGAATTACAAGTCGTCCAAAAGAATTATCAACTTTATCTATTTGAACAGATGCCAGTTGGGACCTCCTTTTGAAATACTTCATTTTTTCTCGTCATAAGTTATATTTTTCTTATTTCTGTAGGATGCAGAAGCTAAAGATCCTTTGGAGGATGAAATTACAGTAATTGAAGCACCACATCAATCAGATTTGATGGTAGAGCTGATAAAAAGGTTGAAGCCCCAGTTGGTCATCACTGGGATGGCTCAATTTGAGTCTGTCACAACTTCAGCTTTTCAGCATCTGTTAGATATTACAAGAGACATAGGATCGCGTCTTTTTTTAGATATATCTGAGCACTTTGAGCTATCAAGTCTTCCAGCATCCAACGGAGTCCTAAAATATCTTGCCAGAAACCCTTTGCCTGCACATGCAGCAATCATATGTGGGCTTGTGAAAAATCAGGTGAGTGAAGTACATCTTTTAAAGTGAATTAATGTTCATTTTGTTCATGGTGGCTCTTTTTTATCGTTAAATCCGTTCTTGCAGAATTAAATGGGACTGTGAGATAACTTGAAGTTATACTTGTATATTCAATTTAGTGCTTGTGATGATATGGCTATTGCATTAATTACTTATTTCAAAGTATTGATTGTGGCCGCATGCTTGGTAGGTTTATAAGGACTTGGAAGTAGCTTTTGTCATTTCAGAAGAGCAGTCCATCTTCAAGGTGTTGTCGCAGACAGTTGAATTACTAGAAGGGAATACTGCAGCAATTAATCAAAACTATTATGGTTGTCTTTTTCATGAGCTTTTGGCTTTCCAACTTGCAGACCGGCGTCGACATTCAGAGGTTTGTTTGCACTTTTCATGTATTCTTCAGCATAGTATTATGTCCTTGTGTAACAGTTGAAAAGCAAATTTGATATTGCTGGGACAATTATCAACTTCTCACAAAGCTTCGAAAAGAATCTCCTGGTCAGATAATTCTCAGCTAATAAACTTACTTTCAATTTCTGTTAAATAGGAGTTCTGACCGAAAAACGATGTTCTCTCAAGGCTATCTACTTGTCCCTGGCTAGAGAACTTGGCAAACTTTTATAACACAAAATGAAGCAAAACTTTCTTGAATAAGTTCCAGTTTACATCATCTCTTTTCCTCTTTGGTACTTATGAACATGGGTCATAAAATGCTGCATCATGGTCAAGTTTGTTGCACGGGCAGATTTTGTGAAAAATAGCAATTATTGACGGCCGCTATTTTTGGGCCTCCAGTTTGCCATGGATATTTTTATCGTCTCACGTACGACTCTCTTTCTGCAATGGGCACACTATGTGCTAGATAATCCTATAATCTTTATAGCAGTTCATTGACGTAGGTAGTAGGCTATCTTTGGTTCTTTTAAAGTAAGTTTTTGATGTGAATATGTCCTTCAGAGGGAAGCACAAAAGCCCACGTCAGTTGATACAATTGGAATTGTGAATTCAGCTATCTCAGTCCTTAATGACTCTGAGTTGTCTATTAGCGAGGATCAAGGCTCTTCTTTGATTCATATGGATGTGGATCAGAGCTTCTTACACGTGCCTCCTCCAGTAAAGGCAGCTATTTTTGAAAGTTTTGCACGACAGAACATGTCAGAGGCTGAGCTGGATGTCGGACCGAGTATTAGACAACATATTCAGAGCGAGTATGGGTTTCCAACAGATAGTAGCACAGAACTTATCTATGCTAACAGCTCGTTGTCTTTGTTCAATAAGCTGGTCCTCTGTTGCATTCAAGAGGGTGGGACCTTATGCTTCCCGGCTGGCTCAAACGGGAACTACATCTCTGCTGCTAAATTTTTAAAGGCAAATATTGCGACTGTCCCTACGCAATCTGCGGAAGGGTTCAAGTTGACTGAGAAGTCAATTAGCGAAGTGCTTGAGACCGTGAAGCAACCATGGGTTTACATATGCGGCCCAACAATCAGTCCTACTGGCTTGCTTTACAGCAATCATGAGGTTGAAAAGATATTATCTGCATGTGAAAAGTTTGGTGCAAGAGTTATTATCGACACCTCCTTCTCAGGATTGGAGTTTGGTTCTGATGGTTGGGGTGGTTGGGATCTTGCAAATAGTTTGTCAAAGTTAAATTCCTCCAGCAATCCAACTTTTTCTGTGTGTCTGCTTGGGGACTGTCATTTAAGTTGCTTACTGGAGCATTGAAGTTCGGCTTTCTGGTTTTTAACCGGCCAAATATGGTTGATGCATTCCACAGCTTTCCAGGATTAAGCAAACCTCATGGCACTGTCAAGTATGCCATTAAGAAGTTGTTGGGTCTGAGGGAGCGAAAAGCAGGGGAACTAATGGATGCTGTTGCCACCCATATAGAAATGTTGAAGAGTAGATCGAAGCGACTGAAGGAGGTAATAATCCTTTTCTCTGCAGGAAGCTTTCCATTTACTATGTCATGGCTTTTGCTGTTTTCAGATCCAGTCGTAAATCCGGTTATAATTAAGGGAGTTGCAGAAATGGTAATGGATGTTCGTGTGCTTGGTTTGACGTTTAAACTCCATGCCAGAGTGGGATTCCACTATGAAACATTAAAAGGGGGTCACTTGGGCGTAACTGTATTATAATTTCCCCTCATTCTAATTAGTGCAACTCTTTTAACAGTTGCGTCTCTGCCATAATGAAAGTTCTGTTCCATATGCTATGATAAGCAACAAGCACTCACTATTCAATAGTAAAAGTCGAAAGAATAGTTTGTTGGGCACTTAACAGGCGGCTACATTTACTATATAACTCAAGGCCCCTTTTGAGTTGGGAGTGGCAACTTTGTGGCTCATATATGGTACAATGGGTTTTGTCCATTTTGTAGTTGCAATGATGGGCGTTTTGGTGAAATGCTCATCTCTACCCAGAATAGCTCATCCATAAGGAATGAATTGAGATCTGTAATTGTAGTTGCCTTTGGTCTCTACTCTATTTCCTAAGAGCACTAGAAATAGTTGGACCAGGTTGAACTACTCCTTGTCCAGCTACGATCTATCTTTCAACGTGATATGTGAGTATGAGCTGAACTTGTAGTAGAGATTTTGTTTCCCTCATTTAGAATGCTCTCCATTTGGTGACATATGGCTTTATGTCTGCCAATGGCACATTGTTATTGCTAATTAGTGTTGTGCAGACCATTAAGGCTTTAAAAATCAGCTAGTTTTGCATAGTGCTGATGTGGATGTGTTTCGTTTTATTTCTCATGCTATATCCTTTACTTTGTGGTACATGGCAGACACTTGAGAAGAACGGTTGGGATGTTCTAGAGCCCTGTGCTGGTCTTTCGATGGTGGCAAAGCCTTCTGCTTACCTTGACAAGACTCTCTCCATCAAGCCTACTCCTAAAGATGGCGTCTGCGCAGAAGAGGGATCTACATATGACATTAAGATAGACAACTCTAACATTAGGGAAGCGTTGCTCAGAAGCACCGGTTTATGCATAAACAGCAGTTCGTGGACTGGGATTCCCGGCTACTGCCGCTTCACGATCGCCTTGGATGAGAATGAATTTGACCAGGCTTTGGGTTGCATAGTCAAGTTCGGAAGCGCTGTCAGTAGCTGAGCAAACAATGCAACGTGCCGTGTGTGATCTAGTTTAACCACTGCTTGCCCTTCATTCTGTGTTCCTGTCTTAATAAAGCCCGTGCTGTTTGGAAACTCTACCTGAGTTTCCCCTGAAATCCAGAGCATCGTGAAATGCTTCTTGCACGAACATTACAGGAAAATGTCATTTGTCTGCAATGACGGTGAAATGTTTGCACATGGTTAGACTGCGCTTTCTCTGCGGTTATGATAGTTTTTTGGTTTTATGAATTTGCCTGCCACTCCTTGTTCTGTGTATGATGTGGAGAGCGTTATCCAGAGGGTATGCCAAGAGAAATTCAATCTCCATCTAATTCAAGGGGTTGTAGCAACTCGACATTTCGCTTAGTAAAGCATCTAATCTTTCATGAAGTCTCGATCTTTCGAGTAGAAAGATGAGTTATATCTTTTTTTTTTTTTTTTTAAATACAAGTTACAAAACTAAGAAAAATTAACGTCATAAGTCTACAATACCGATTTAATCACTAAGCAAAATATAAGATAATTCTCTAAGAGATTGCAAGTAAAACGTAGTATCCAAATGCTTTGCTATTCTAACATTAGCAAGCATATCAATAGGTTAATGTCCTTTTCCAAAAATATGGTGAATTTTGAAGAGAGCTCAATAATCTTATGATATTCTTAAGTAACATTGAATCAGTATTATATGTTATTTTTATCTGAGTTAATAAGTTCGGTAATGAATTTAGGGTACATATCAACGACGGGTCATATCTTATGCGAATAAAACCTCAGATCTGTATGCACATTTTTTTTTTTTTTGGATCTGTTGATGAGGGCAGAGTTTTCTAGAACTGCCAAGAAGCCATGGAGTGTCTCTAGAAGCATGCAGACAACTCTCCGTTTCTGCCTGCGCACAGAACAATCCAGACATCTCCCCCACCTATATAAACACCTCTCACCGCTCTCTCTCCAACCTGCACAGATTTCACGTCGACAAGCCTCTGCAATTCAAGAGACTCGCCTCATCTTCATTGCTTACTCAATCCTCATTCCATGGCCATGGCCAAAATGGCAATCCTACCGTCACTTGCCGTCGCGGTCGCTCTCATCTTCTTCTCGTCCCTTGCTACTCCAGCCACTGCGCTCGTCCCATACTCGAGGTCATCGCTTTGGGACCTCATGTCTCTCCCCGACGACCCTTTCCGGGTCCTCGAACACACTCCGCTCTCCCTCTCCAAAGGCATGCCCGATGCCGACGCTCCCCTGCCCCTCCTGGCGCGTGCTGACTGGAAGGAGACGGCGACTGCCCATGTTATCGCGCTCGACCTCCCGGGGATGAAGACGGAGGACGTCAAGATCGAAGTCGAGGACAACGGGGTCGTCCGGATCAGCGGAGAGAGGAAGGTCGAGGACAACGAAGGGGACAAGTGGCACCGAGCCGAGAGGGCGAGCGGCAAGTTTTGGAGGCAGTTCAGGTTGCCCGCGAACGCCGACCTGGACAGCATCAAGGCTCGCCTCGAGGACGGCGTCCTCAGGATCACCATCCCCAAGCTCGGCGACGATAGGAAGAGGCAGCCTAAGGTGATTCAGATCGCTGAGTCGGAGTCAGAGCCGTCTTCTCCACACGTCAAGAAGGCCGACATGTGAAGAGCTCCAGACTGGTCTCTCAGTTTCAACGGTCACGAGGAATAATGTTTTTGTGTTGGATGAACGAGATGTTTGGATTCGTGGTTGATGACGTGTATAAGGTATAAATCATACTGCCGTAAAAGAAATCTGTATCTGAGCAGAAATTATCAAAGATTGTATTCCCAGTAATGAGAGTTGAACAAAGTCTGTTTTGAACCAGGCTTGCCAAATCAAATGCTTTCTCCATAGTTTCTGCTGTGATTGTAAGAACTAGAAGAAAGAGACCACAAGAAATTCCAGTGCCAAATCCAAAGATGAAGAGCAAAAGGAAGAACCCCCAAGAAGGTGAAACGTTCGCAAGAAATCAATAGATATTACATGCGCACGCAAGAGTTATTTACCAAAGACTTAGTCCATGTAGCAGAAAAGAAACGGTAGGCACATCATCGAAGAAATTGGCGTTTCCCTTGGAGAAGATGATGATCTTGAATAACTCTTTTCATTGAAAGATTAACCCTATCCAAACATTTGTGCCATTATCGGAAATTGGCGTTTTCAGCTCTGATGTCTAAACAGATGACATCAAGAGTGTGCAGGTAGCTCCTTATGTTTCTCCTTTGAGAGTTTCCTTGCTAAAATATGATGAGCTCATTTCTGGGATTGCACTTACAGACGATGGAGTTCATTCATCCATGTTGGGTCCAGAGATCCTGCCTGTTTGTCATTTGGGGAACCGCACGCCAAGTATTTCACTCTTCCCTTCAGAAAAGTTTCGGCTCCTCGATTGAGAGCAAACCAGTAAGATCTAGCTTTTCCGTGGGCGCCACAATGCTACTATAATTCTTGGATCAATCCCCGGATAGAGACATTGTCATTGGCTGGGATCTCTAGACCAAATTGCCAAATTAAGAATCCAGTCTAGCCATTCCGTATGTTCCGTTCTTACCAAAAGTTGAGCCAAAGCGATGCTTCCTATTTGTCTTTAATTATGAGGGCCGTGGTCTGCGGGCTTTTCTTAATGTGTGTCTGTGGGAATGAACCAGGAACTCTCTGCCCAAGCATAGATATTTCAGAGTCTTGTCATCAGAAAGAAGAAAACAGCCAACCATTTCTGAGGACAGTATGAGGACCTTTTTCAAAGCATGTGAAGGATAAAAAAAGAAACTATTGACACACTATTAATCTAGAGCAAACATACTCTAGCGACTTTATGTGATTTAAATTCAAGAGTTGTCATAATCATGAGCATCTTACTGTATTGCTTTTCTTTAGATATATTCATCTCATTACAATTTGGAAGAAAGGATAATTGAGTATAAATTTGTTGGTTGGTTCAAGAGCTCTGCACAAGCCCAGCTCTTTCAACTTACTTGCAGCAGTCGCAAATTGAACATGAAGAAAGCTTTCGCTCTTTTGGCATATAATATTCTTGTTTTGGGAAATTCATGACTACCAACACTTTAGACCCCAATTACTTGCCTTTTCTGGTCTACTTAGTTGCCTATTTTAATTGATGACATTTTACACTTTTTAATTAATAAATGGTGTGTTTTGGCTATATTGAGAGTGGAAACAGAGGCACTCTATATGAAATTGGAAGATGATATTGAATAATTAGCAAATGAAGGAGATAAAAAAACATATTAATTTTGCTCTCAAGAAGATTGTGCATAAATAGCTTGCCCACCTTTTCCACATCAAGTCATTGACATTTATCTGGAGATCCTCACAAATTTAGGAAAGCTATCAAGAAAGGGGAAGTTAATTTTTTTGTGCTTTAATATTTCTTATTAATTCATAGCGTGTACATATATTATGGTTCGATAAGTATTGCACTTTTACATCTCGAAATTACATGATAGGCTTCAAATCTACTTATTAAATAAACTACAATTAAACTTCAGTAGAGAATTTGATTGATGTATATATTCATCTTGCAATAATTTTATGTATATCATTTCTCTTGCAAAAATTTACGTCAACACCAACATTGAAATAATATAGCAAGTATCATATTTGCATGATGAAGATTGCAATAAGAATGTGAGTAATGAGATTTCTCAACAAGAACTTTGCTTTCGCGTTTAGCACACGAGAGTCCACGTTAGCATCAATGGATTGTCTTCAATTTACTGAATTTAATGTCGACATGGCAGGGTCGTTGGTATCTAATCAAGCAGCTACAATGACCAAGGCGAGATTGACTCTTAACTCGTGAGAGCTCCACTTAATTTCACTCCTGGTAGAACTTCATATTGAGTGTAGGTAATAATTTTCCAGACTTGACTACACGACAAGGGATCACCATATCTTGTCCTAGCATAGGTTGGCTATTGTAAAATAAATTCTCATATCTATATATAAAGGATATGAGAGATCATTTTTTGCCAGGACGTCAATGAACTTGTATTATACATTATATATGCCAAATTCATCGGTTAAATAGAGGAGCAAAAATCCTTCTCATCCAATGAAGATATAACCAGGACTCTAAAATTAAAAATGACAGGGATATTCTATCGAATATAAAATCAACATTAAAAATGAATTACCGACTGAGAACGCTACTAGGAATGAGCCCTTTTTATACCCAACTCTATTTGTGCGTTTGTCTGCACTAAACGAAAGAGAGTTTTTTTAGAAGGAAAGACAGTAAAAACTATCATAATCTCCACAACAGGATAAGTGTCAAAAAAATCCTAAACCTTTTGCATTAATGTTAATTTAGTTCTAAACATTTTATTGGTACCAATTTAATTTCAAATCTTTTAATTTGGTATCAATCCAGTTCTTCTGGCTAATTTTGGCTGGATTTTGTTGATGTGAACGTCAATCCACTGACGTGGCACGGTCGGTGCTAATATAGACAAATTTTAATAATATTTTAATATTTTTTCGAATTTTTTATTTTCTTTTTATTTTCTTTCTTTTTTCCTTCTTCTCCTCCTTCCGCAAGCGGGTTACTAGACCATGGCCACTGGCTAGAGGCAATAGCCGACAAGGTTGAGGTCGACCTTGCCAAAGGCCACGAGGGCTCAAGCTCTCGCCGGATTTGGTGAGGGTGAGCCTTGCTCATGGCTCTCGAGGCCTCGCACTAGGCTGCCTCAAGCCGCCTTGCCCATGGCTGGGGTTCCGGTGAGGGCAAGCCTTACCACCCAGTGCGAGGCCACCCTCGCAACTTGGGTGGCCTCGAGCTAGCCCCACGCATGGTGAGCCAGCCATGGGTGGAAAAAAAAAAAGTGAGTGAAAGAACCACATATGCTATATGCCCGCATCACATAGAATCGCGCTTATATGCTCATGGGGATTTTGGGCAGAAGAACAGCCCAAGTGCCATAACTTGGCATAGGAGGACACTTAAGTGCCATAACTTTAAAATGGTACACTTGAGTGCCAGTTTTGAAGTTAAATGGGACACTTAAGTGCCACTCCGGCGAAAATCCGGCCAAATGGCTTACGTGGCGACTTTCCGGCGAGTTTGGTCCAAAACGGCGTCGTTTTGCACGCTAACGTGGCGGAGAAAATGCAAAAACGACGCCGTTTTGTGTCTACGTATAAATAATAATATAAAAAATTAATTAAATTAGATTTAAAATTAATTTTATTTAAAATATTCAAAAAAATTAAAAAAATTAAGAAAATTTTAAAAAATTAGGAAAATTTAAAAAAAATTAAGAAAAATTTTTAAAAAAGGGGGAGGTCGAACGGGGCGGCTGAGGGCTAAGCCCTCGTTGCCGCTCCCTCCCGCCGTCGCCGGGAAGGGCCGGCGACGGAGGGGGACGGTCGGCGGGGTCGCCGGCCCCCGGCCGACCGACGGCGAGGGCCGCAAGCCCTCGCCGGATTGGGTGAGGGCCGCGACCCTCGCCCCGATCTCGGGCGAGGGCTCGCGGGCCCTCGCCACCGGTCGGCCGCACCTCGCCGGCCCCGGCCGGGGCCCGGCGGGCGCCGACCCTCCCCACTCCGTCGCCGGCCCTTCCGGCGGCGGCGGGGGAGGCGGCGAGGGCCCGCGAGCCCTCGCCCGGAGATCCGGGCGAGGGTCGCGGCCCTCGTCGCGATCCGGCGAGGGCTTGCGGCCCTCGCCGGTCGGCCGGGGCCGGCGACCCCGCCGACCGTCCCCCTCCGTCGCCGGCCCTTCTCGGCGGCGAGGGCTCACCCTCAACCGCCCGTTCGACCTCCCCCCTTTTTTAAATTTTTCTTAATTTTTTAATTTTTTGAATATTTTAAATAAAATTAATTTTAAATCTAATTTAATTAAATTTTATATTATTATTTACACGTAGACACAAAGCGGCGTCGTTTTTGCATTTTCTCCGCCACGTCGCGTGCAAAACGACGCCGTTTTGACCAAACTTGCCGGAAAATTGCCACGTCAGCCATTTGGCCGGATTTTCGCCGGAGTGGCACTTAAGTGTCAATTTTACTCCGATATTGGCACTTAAGTGTACCATTTTAAAGTTATGGCACTTAAGTGTCCTCCGTCTTGTTATGGCACTCCAAGTGTCCCAACCTCGGAGATTTTGTATATAGCTTGAATATTATGAGTGATCCGGACGTGTCATTTATCTAAAAGATAAATCGGAAGCTTACGCGAACGTCGACTCCTTCGACCATGGAGCGTGCAGCCGGGCGTTAACCCAATCGAACCGTGCCGGCTGCATGAATTTCGCTTAGAAGCAAATGACAAAAGCTTGTCCACATAGTGTCGGAGCGCAACCTTAGCTTCAAGATTGCAGAATCAAGCACAAGTACAGCGATTTCACCGAGTAACTTAGGACTTGCAACCGAAAGACGAATTCATACTTCAAAGGGGAGGGAAAGAAATGTTTGACACTCTCTGGCTATCCGACATTAGCCCCTTCTCATACCAACTCTCTGAAACTCTCGCTAGCACAAATGCCAAACCCTCATCACAATTCCAGATGTTGGACTCGAAATCATTGTGGTTATACCCAACCCTCATGTTGCCTTCATGTTATACTAACGACGTCACGTTGATCCATATAACAACTCTTTTACTTTGCAAGACCTAAATGGATCCACAGGATAATCGATACTATATGAATAAAGTAGCAGTTTTAAAAATACATAAATCACCTATATGAATATTATGATAGCATTTCAAGGAATTGTATGCATCACCAGCTCTTTCCTCTTGTGCGCCGCAATGAGCTGTGGTGTAGGCACAACCATGTCAAATATAATTTGCAACGGACAGCGGTATTTCCCTTTGGGTCCATACGCAACTATAGTGAACATCATCCTAAATGACTTGAGCGCTAAGATGGGAGTCATGAATACACCTACTATGCTGTGGATACTAATTGCACCACAATGTGCTATGCTGATGGAGCATGCAATGGTGCGCTTCAAGACCAAGGCTGTACACCGCTAGAAATCAAGCATCAGTGTAGCAACGTTATCGATGCTCAAATTCAACTCAAGGATTGTAGAGTTAGGTATGAGGGCTATTTTTTCACTATTCTTTCACCGAATGACAATGTTATGCAAATAAAGAATTGTAGTAGGGTTGAGTGTAAAATAATTCGTTGGCTAGATGATGGAATGTTAGCTTTGTTGACACTTGAATTTCTACAAGCAAATCAAACATGTATTTTGGAAAAAATATATAGAAAAATATGGTATAAAAATAGCAAAAAAATAAACAAAAACCGAAATAAAAAAAACGAGAAAAAAGGAAAGTAATGGAAAAAAAGCTCCAATATATTCAAAATTGAAAGGGCTGGGTCAGGTCTGTTGGGCCTGATCCACAAGCGCAGCCCAGACCATACCAAGCCCATCAGAGTAAGCCTCGGCCCGTTAACCCGCTCGCACCAGACAACATCAAGCGCAAGCCCATACACAAATTAGTAGGTCCTTGCCGTTGCCATTTTCCCTTAGCTGTCTGTTGAAAAATTAGAAGCGTAAATGAGAGGACCCGACCAACGCACTTTTTACATGAAAGGCATATATACGTACGTTGGACACAACCACCATGAAATTATGTAATACGTTATATGATACACATACAGAGGCCTTTCTGTTTTCAATGACCGGCCATTCATGTGATCTCGCAATCACCGTCTCTTCTGTCATTTTTTTTTTCTGTTTTTCCAATAACGATGAGAACTCATAAGTCATGTGAATTCAGAATTGATTTGTTGGAATGTGTGGAGATTTTCGAGTCAATAGCTCAATTGTCCGTGAGTATGCCATGTTAGGAAAAAATGCAAACAAGAAAGAGATTATGAACTGCCCAAATTCAACAAATCAAAGGACATAATTGCATAAGCTGCAATTATGTTCAATAATAGAGTAAATCCATCTCGTTTTGTATCTTTGTGCGGAACATTTGTAAGGCAGATGGGAAGTGGGGGACCTCCAATTTTCTGTCTTCATTTTTAATATATCTTCACGTTGGTGAAATTAGATATCAATGCGCCTTGTGAGAGAGTTTTAGGGATTAAGATCCCATATCGATCTCTGACGGGAGAGAGATAAGCAACATGGGTACATTAATTTTTTGCACAATCGCGAGATTGATTGAAATAAAACGCGACAGTGATGTATCAAATTTTACGTAGAGGCTGGTCTAGATTGAATGAATATCCGGAAAAGAGGACCTCGATGAGGATAAACTGAACCGCGACATGATAAAAATGCTAATCTTGACAATGTGGTCGTCTGATCCATCTAGCCAAACGTAAAATGCAACCAATATCTTTACATACCGATCTAGTTCATGCATGGTTGTTTTCGTGATGATCTGAAACTGAATCGTTGCTTTGTTTTTCCGTATGAACTCCTTGACGGAAATGCATATCACTTGTTTGATGAAATGCATGAACTAGATCGGTATGTAACTTCTCGATTCAATCCTTGAACGGAACACCATATTACATAAATTCAATTTGTTCTTGGCTCATCCAGCCCATATTACAGCCGAACTTGTTCGAATGTGATGCTCATTTGTCAACTAATGTCACGATTCCCATCGTTGGTATGCTCGACATGTGATGGGAAAATCGCTGTCTCGTGGCTTGCTGATCTCTCAGGTTCCAGTTAAAGTGTTCTATAGGAACAGAGTCGAGTTTCGAATATGAACTCTCTGGTGGAGGGGTGCGAGAACTGCATGGTCGTGTGCAAGGAATCGAGCGTCAGAATCGCCATTGATCTTCCTTGGGTGCTGTTCTCTTCATCATGGTCTCGTGATGCGTGCACAAGATGCGGAAAATTTCAGGAAATGTGACTTGTGATGCTGTGGTTTTCATTTCGTATCCCATGCTTAGATGGCTCGTTGACGGAGTGAGATAGCTTGGAATGGATATATTTAGGGTACATTAGTTTCCGGATAAATTCTCCTATTTTGTTTTCACTAACTAAGAAAATCAAAAAAAAAAAAATAATGATGAAAATTGTAGAAAAATGCAAGTCTTTGTTAGGCGGTTCCGTTTTAAGGATATTTTCATTTGATTGATGTCCTTCCAGTTTAGGAAGTCATATCTCTTGAATCTTGAAATAAATTGAAATTTTAGGTTGTGTCTTTCTTAGATGAGATGGATAAAGAAAATAAAAAAAAAGGAAAATAAATGATATAAAAAAAATCCCATTTTCATTTATATTACATCCAGGGGTCACTTCTATGTATGTCTATTTAGGCTTGTGTTTGTCCTGAGGCTAGCTAATGAGACGATGAATATTCTTTATCCACCGTATAGGGTTAAATTTTCAGACTTTATTTTCTGTATTTACTTACTTTTGATGCCTTGATTATGGGCTTGGCTTATTAGGTGATTTAAATCCGAGAGCAGTCATTGCCACGAGGATCTAACCACACTGTTTTTCTCAGATATATTCGCCCCACCACAAGTTGTAAGACAGAATGCTCACTGCTCAGGTTTAAATTTGCTAGCCGACTCGACGGCTTTGCTTGCACCTAGCTCTTTTAGTTTTGCCTGCATCAGTTGCAAGTGGGACATGAGAGGCATATGCCAATATGTGATCTTCATATCCACCGACGTGGCGACCTTAAATTAATAGATCAAATCTTTCTAATGGTCTAGCTTTTGGGCCTATAAGCACAACACGAATGTCATTTTCCAGCACAGTCAAATCCTATATGATCGATTCAGTTTGTTTCTATTAGCTTGACATAGTCAGCTAGAGATAGATAAATATTGTGAGGATGAATTAGCTCCTAACACGATCTTAGTCTAATGACGCTGTATGGAATCTGAATCAAAGAGAACAACACAGTCGTGCTGTGAGATTTAGCTCATAGATTAGGACTCGGACCTTGAAATTCTCATGATGAGCAGTTCGAGCTTCCGTCCGTCTCCAAACTCCGTGCTGAAATTAACGTGAATAGGAACTGCTATGAACTTCGCAAACTTACAAAGGTGAGGACGCTTAGGTGAATGCAATTCATCCCCCAAGACTTCAAGCTCAGACTGAAACATCATGGCCATAGCCGGCGTCTTCCACTTTCATCTAGACAAATCCACAATAGCCAAGGCTCGATTCCTCACCATCGGCATTCGGCGCCGATGGTGGATATTCTATCTCAGACGTGCTTTTTATCAAATACGATTTCACAGATTGATTCTAACCCTTTGATAACCAAACCATTTTATCACATTTTTCCAATTCCCCAGGCCAGATAATTGCATCGTTCGACATTCTCAGAGATTCTCACCATCTTTTCTTATGAGCCTCTTTGGAATTCCCCGTGTAAAAAATAAAAACCACGATTTTAATAAGCCTACGGCACTTGATTATGAATTTAAAATGAAGAACGACATAACGGAATGCAGAAAACCGGAGAGAAAAAGAACGAATAAAAGCATATATATACCACAACAATGACACATCTTCTGATTCCGCTCTCCCAAGCTTTTTCACTCTGAAGTGTGTCAGAGAGGATGATCTTGAAGAAATGGAGTGTCTCCAGCACGAAACATAAATTTTATTTCTCATTGATATAACGAAATTTAGGACAACTAAAATCATTTGAATCAGGTTGTCGTTAAATGATTTGATAGTTAAATATCTCGAAAATATCAGTAAGATTTTGAAAGAAATACGAAATCTTGATGGAAAATTAGATACCTACAAATTCATGAATCCATATTTGTTGTTAAATCCGATTGAAACAAAGTATAAATATATAACGTGGCAAACCCATCCTAGAGATGAAACAGCCACGGTCCAGGGTTTAGCATGTTGAGTTGAAAATTTAAATTAAGGTATCCTGGATTTTTTTTTTTCCTTTTTGATTGATTTGGATCGAATTATCATTATTGATAGTTATATTAACATCTTACTCAACGTTTCGGTTATGCTAGCTAGGTGATTTCCATTCAAAGCAATGGTGTATGTGAATAATATATCTAAATAAAGATTCCATATAGTAAATGCTCATATCTCTTTTTCGGGATTGGTTAATTAAATGGTTATGTTTTAACATCAATAATATCACAATCACTTAGTTAGCCCAGACAAGACGAGTAACCTCAGGTTTACGGATGTATTTAAACATAAATTGTAGCTGACGGTCTTGCTGCTATTGGAGCAATTATTCGAGATCATCAACAAGAATGAGCTTGCACCTGAGCTTTATGGCTATAAATCACAGGCTCGGCTTGACATATGTTCGAAGAATGGATTCATGATCTCAAACGGTCAAGAGTAGAATTGCATTCTTCAATTGCAGAGTCACGAAAGTGATCCTAGCCACTCACAACATCATAGCAACTTGTTAGGTTTACAGAATCTAAAAATGATAAGATTGCAAATAGCTCCAAATAGAGAACAAAGACAAAATGACATATGCGGTATATTGGTTTGAATTAATATACGGCATAGAGTGATACTTCCTGTGTTCATCTCGATTCAACCTAAATCAGGTGCTCACCAGCATTACTGAAGATGGAGACTTGGAACACCACATTGTTCCCTTTCAGTGAGCTCAAACACAGACATCTCCTTTCCTCATAGACGAGTTTCTCTTGCAGACGGCGGCCAACCACCGGAGAAGTTCAAGGTGCAATATTGTTGACAGGTGCTGAGCTGCACCGGCCCCGATCTATTTGAATTCTAAGTGCTGCAATTTGCCCATTTTCGACACGTGTCTCTCCATGAATTTGCAATGAATGATCTGCCCATGTAGATAATTTTCCAGTTTATTGGGTCGTTCCAGGTTCGGATAATTTTTCGTAAGCATATCGGTTTAATGTTTCCAATGGTTTCAAACCTATCACTTGAATCGACACACACACGGACATAAAGAATATATTACGATTAGTGTTCTGATTGCCTTTTTACCTAGTTCCATTACTCTGTCAATAAAATGGTCGATTAGCCATGTAAACCTCAGCGAAATAACATGTCATGTCGTTTCTTATTTGAGATATGTCGGTGATGAATGGAGATCGGAGCGTTACCGCTTTTTCCTTTCATAACAAGAGATTGCCAAACCAACATTTGGAAGAAGGGATACTCTCAAATTCTCTAGCTTTTTCTAGGGCAGTAGGAGGCCTTGGATGAGCAGAACAATGAAAAACCCTCTGATCAGGGCTCACTTGACATTTAGCTTGTTTGGTCTGAGCTATGGTAAGGAAAGGAGAAATGTCATGAGCACATATGTAATATATTTCGAGTTACAACGAAATGATTTAGCAAGCTCTTCGTATCAGACATAAGTACTACCTACAATTTGGGCCACCCAAATCAATGCCATCAATCAACGTACCAAAAGTTTATCATCAAATTTTTAAGAATTTGAAAAGTGACTAAGAATAGCATGTCATGTGCACATACACAACTTATAAAATTGCAAGTCACAACGAAATTCTGTTACTCTTTGACATTCGAAGCTTAGTCCTTTTTGGTTCTAAGCATCTTTATTTTAAATGTTACATCAGTATGAAACTCACAAATTGTAAAAGGAATTCAACACGTTGGAAGGCTGATAAGAAGGTAAATGCAATTTATTCATTAGTTTCAAACATGGCGAGGAACCCTCTGAATCTTCAAGGTTCATGAGGTCTTCAGATTCTCCCCATTTTCTCGAGAGGAAGTCGCCCTCTGCGTTTGATATTTCAACACTGCTAGAAGGATAATGCATCTATATAAGCACTTTTGTCAAATATAATTGCATGAGAAATAGAGTTTCATCATATTTAAAAACTTTCAGTTGACCATGAGCAGTGTAATGGTGCATAAAATTTCCACATCCCTTCTAGAACTAAAACACGTCACCTTTGACATTCTTTTGTTATACCAAACCAGGTTCAATAACCTGGAACCAAGGCAAGTGCTGAACTAGAGATCCTTTCTGAGAAGGCAATGATAAAAGAATAACCAGCTCAAGAGAGATACCCAAAGTAGAAAATGTGTGCAGGACTTCTAATCACAAACAGCCGATGCATGGAAGTGGCCAGGCCTAGAAATGATAAGATTGTAACAAGCTCAGAAAAGAGCGCAATTACAAATATAAGTGCACTTTCATCCGGTTCATCACAATAGAATAGCAGCATAAATTGCCCTTAGCTAGTATATGGCCTAAAGTGACACGTCCGATGTTCATCCCATTCAACCTAAACATTGTCCCTATCAGTGAGCTCAAAAATGCGGACATCCCCTTCACTCGAGACAAGTTTCACTCACAAACTTGGAGCCACCAGCACAGAAGTTTGCTACATTGCAATGTCAATAGGTCCTGATGGTCACCAGCCAAAATGTGTCCGAGTACCTAAGAGTCCCAATTTGCTGGTTTTCTTGACATTATGTCTTTATAAATTCACAAGGAACGGTCTGCCCATGAAGACATTTGACCAGCTGATATATGACAAGGCATGGGATGGAAGCATAAACTGAAGAGAAAAGGCATATAAGATGTGCATTTATGCTAGTATTTGCTAATTTCTAGAGTCCATATTAGCAGTCTAAATGGCTTGATGAGATAGTCTCTAATCAAAACTTGCAGTCTCAAATCAAATATCGCAATCCTGTGCTCTAAGACTTTACAATAAGTACGTGTAATCAATATGGAGACATGCATGGGTTAGGTGAATATCCAAGTCACCACTCTTGCATTGTGATATGCATCGAACAAACATGTAAAGCTGCACCTAGGGTCCTAGATGGTTGCAAATACACAAAAAGGAAGTAATCTTCTTTTCCCTGGCAATAAAGAAGTAATCACCTTTGCTTCTTTTCATAGCACCGAGATGGTGGGACTAATTTTTGAGGTCTAGGGCCGCACTACCTTCCCTTCATTTCCAATTGCAAGTTTGAACCTGCTTGCAATAGTAGCTCTCGTAAGTGTTGCTTGCTGTTGTAGTGAGCTCAGTCAACCCAAGCCTAGGCCTGATGCAGTAGTTATGGCTCAAGCTGGACATTTCGTGTCGCCTCTTCTTCCCAAGCCTAGGCAGCCAGATAAAGTACCGAGTAGTCATCTTTGGGAGGAATTTATACTTAAAGTCGAAATCATTAAATTCTCAACTTATAGTTGTTATTGCCTTTTTAACCCTTTGACCTTGTCTCCACACCCACCTGTCACTAGGTTATTTCCTAATTACTGTCTGACTTATTGCTTTTCCCTTGTTCCTTCACGCAGTTGTTAAGATGCCTGTTTTACTCATATAACCATGAACACTTCAAGGAAGATAATATATCCCGTGGTTTTAAAGCAAATTAACGCGGGAAAAATTGCACAGTGGGGCGCATATATAGAATAGGTGGCATTCATAATTGACATATGCCAGTTATGAATGGAGATCTGAGCCTTACCGCCACTTCTAACTTAAGAAAGAAAAGGGATACTTTGATTTGAATTCTCTAGCTTTCTCAAGGTAGTAAGAGGCTATGACACTTGATTTCAAATTCAAGTTGAACAAGAAGAACGCATTAATCAAACAGGACATCCTGAAGCACATCCTTTTTGGTTCATTTAGATTTGGAATGTGGCATTAATGAGTGTTCGTCTAGATTATTATAAACCTCACAAACCCAATCGGAATAGAAGTACACTCCATTGTTAGGATATATACCTATTTTGAAATATATACCCATGAAGACTTAAAGGAAAATAACATGTCATGTGGTAAAAGTGACTCCTTATATTTTTGACAGCATGGAATTCTCTCTGAATATTTCCAAGTTTCATGATTTTTTCCATTTTTCATGATGGGGGTGATAATTACTGATGGACCCCTTCCTTAATCAGACCCTTTCTTTAAAGGCAGGATCATCTGGAAGGGGTGAGAAGAAGCGTCCAAACATGAGACTTTGAACACTATATATCATCTCCATTGATGAGAGCTCAAAGACGCAGAATCTCTCGCCAATGCTCGCGAGGGAAGCGCAGGAGATGTGCTTTAAGACCCTAATGTGGAAGGAATTTTGAAGAACATAGTCCTAGATGAAGAAGAAGAAGAAGAAGGCGAGGATTGAGGACGGTCTCTACGAAACCAGCTCCACGTAGGCCGCAGAAATGATGGGAGTATGATCTTATTCTTTGATGAAGTGAGTGGGGGACTGACTGTCCAGACCCAATGTCGCCCTTGCCCTTCCCGCCGTCTTCTTCGGCAGCAGGGTCTGGTGGATGATGGGCAAGACGCCGCCGTTGGCGATGGCCACCGAGCCCAGGAACATGCTCAGCTCCTGTTCTTCTTGTTGTCCCTCGCCGCATTCCCAGCTAGCTCCAGCACCTGGATCGACGCAACAAAGTCAATCGAGAGTGAGCAGACTTTTACGAAAAGAAAAGGCATTTGTCTTCATTGTTGCAGATTATGTGTGAAATGCTTGACTCACGAGATTTTGAGGAGCTCTGTGTAATGTGTCTGTGAAATGCTTGTGTGAACTGTATGATCATTTTAGATGACAATAATCGGGAAATTGTCGGGGCATCGTTTGTGGTTCTTCATTCTATTTTTGTCCCTAATTTTTCATTAGCCACTTTAGATATGTGGATGGAAGAAATATTTTACACATTCCATTTCTGACATGTTTTTCCTCAAATTGCATCTCACATCGGACATTTCTTTCTTCATATGTAAATTGAAACCAAGCAATAGAGAATGAACCCCACATCTAGGAATTTGATTGCTTAGATTGAGATTACTTTTCATGATTCCATGGCCATGAACCAAACATGGCCTCAAGTGGGTTTGAGCTGTCAGCCTAAAATCCCTCCCATACTTACATACCTTGATTTGCTATGCTCTGGGTGATCGGTCAATTCTAAATTGGTTGGATTAAACATGACTGAATCTTTTTCTTCTTCAGCCTAGCAAAATGTCAGTATTTCCAAAATATGCCCAATTGAAAGCAACTTTTATGGGGAATTTGACTTCTCTCCGAATTTTCCAAGGTTAAAAGTGTATCCAAAAATCGCTTACCCCGGTTGAACTCTTTTATGCTTACCTATGCAGGTTGCGGACACTGCGGAGGACACTGTCGACTTTATCTTGAGAAAGGAGTGCGGTTCTCAACACAAAAGACGCCTTTTTCTTTTTGTGGTTTCTGAACATTATCAATTCTTTGGAATCCGACACAATCTTCCCATGATGTGTTTTGCCATATCTTAATTAGTGACTATTAGTCGCTAGTCTTCGGTGTATTTATCTTATTGCGTTTCACATATGTCGTTCCCCAAAGGCAGCCAACATCCCATTTGAATCAAGTAGAATTAAAGGAATAATTTATGGTTCTTCTTGCTCTTTTCTCAACCTATGCAATGTCAATTACATACTTGATTTTTGGGAGATGTCCCAATCTTCCTTCTTACATGTACATGCGATGTGACATAATTGGGATAATTTTTCATAAATGTCGGGATATCATGTTTATCTATGGTAGACTTGTTAAAATGCGTTATAAGACTATTTTTTCGATTATATGAATGACTTAAATTCAAAATAAGATGAGTATTAAATAAGTTCACAATTTACTCTCACTTCATTTTGGATTTTCTTAAATTAATTTAAATATGAAAGTGTTTTAAAAATATGAATCAAATCGGATATGAATTATGTCGAGTATAAGTAACGTGATTTGTATTGCATGAAAATAAGTCAAAATAAATAAAATCTATTAATTTGAATTTGGCCATCTACGACTAGATTCAATTTATGCATTTGTCGGGTCTATCCGGCGTCTTTTGTCATGGCATTGGAACCATCATTGCGACGTAAGGGGAACCATCATTACATACTTGATTATTTTCTCGCCGCATTGGGGGGAGAAAACGATGTGATGGTGAATAAAATCGGAGGGACAAGATTCTAAAAACACACGATCGTGGCCGACGGTGACGAGACGACGGACTTTGCCTTCACGTCGTTTTTCCCACGTTTCATCTTTAATTCCATTGTTCTAATTAGCAGGCCACATGGCTGTCTTTTAATTTCGTTCGGATAGGAGTCCCGTGACCATAAGAATTGACAGTGGGTCTATTATATCCTTAGCAGGTTGGCTTTAAAATAAGTTCAACAATTGATCCCGTGGGCTCAGATCTATCTGATTAATGATTGAGATGATATTCGATCACACATTTTGTAGAGCATATAATAATTTCTCATTTTAGACCTGATTGTTTTTATTGGCCTTTCACCAAAATTTTATTCCCTTAGACCATATTAGTCAAACATGAGTATCATTTCAATGGGCCTAATTCTATGATTGAACATCACACATGAAGACGTGATCGAGCCTGGACAGTAGTTGAAGCTCGCCCTGTTCTTCCTGGACCTTCATTTCCAATGGTTGCTGGTGCCTAGCCGGCGGAAGAAGTGAGTGAAAGAAAATAAAATAAAATAAGAAAGAAAATAAAATATAAAAAGAAAAATAGGGATAAAAATTGAAAAATATCCAAATATTATTAAAAATTATCCAAGTATGTAGTCTGATAGTGCCCCATAAAACACCTTGTGTTCATTTTAGTCTTGGCGGCCAATTTTGATTGGACGAATTGAATTGATATAAATATAAAAGATTTAGTACTTAATTGATTAAAAAATATTTATAATTAAATTGGTATAATTATAATAGATTTATGATTTTTTTAAAAATAATTTTTGCAATCTTTGGCACGTGAATAAAATTTCCCAACTCTTTGTCCAGATGCTTCAATCATTACACTACATTAGGTGATGCACTGATTAAAACACTTACCTAACCCACCCCGTGAGGGAGGAAGCGGTGTGGGGCATATATAGGGCTATCCTCCACCAGGCGAAGATTCTCACTTCCTTGCGGTTTGCGTAAGCATTGGCGCAACATCATTCACCGATTTGCTTGGTTCTTCTTGTGAGGGTATATGTGCAAGCACCTACTTCCACTCATATTATATATCGCCGAATTCCGTCTTCAATCATTTCGATCTCGCGCTCGGATCATATGATCAATTCATCACGATAAAAAGGTAAATTGGCTCTTGGATTGATGCTTCATAATATGTTTGTAGACTCACCACTCGCATTGAACTACCTCCACAGAGTTTTCTTGATGGAAAACAATAACTATCCACAAACTCATCCGAGTTTCCAGTACTTTCCTCCTCCATCGACATGGATCGATCCAAATTCCGTATCATCCAATGACAATAACACTCCAACGTGGGTTATTGTTGGTTTAGTCATTGTTGCCGTCATGCTTTGTGGTTTCCTTTTCTACTACATCTACATCCGGAGGCGAGGGAAACCGGGGCCACCGGGGCCGCAGGGGCTACGGGGGCCGCCAGGGGCAGCCGGGAAGCCCAGGGCCATCGGGGCCGCTAGGGCCACCGGGGAAGCAGGGGCCGCTGGGGCCGCCGGGGCCACCGGGGCCGCCGGGGCCGCCGGGGAAGCAAGGGCCACCAGGGCCGCCGGGGCCACCAGGGCTGCGGCCATGCTGGTGAGGGCGGTGGTGGCAGTGGCGAGGGTGGCGGAGGCGGAGGCGGTGGTGACGGCAAAGTGAGGGTGGCAACGGCTGCGGTGGGGAAATTAGCCAGCATGGATGGCCCATTTATTTGCGAGAAGTGCAAGCATGGAAGAGTACTAGCTTTTTTCAAAGTAGAAATGCCCTGATTGGGGACACTGGATGGAGCGGCCTGTCTAATCTAGACAATAAATGAGACAGAAATTACAATAGTCTTTCTTATCTTATTGTGTGCTTATGAATTTAGAAGCTTCTATTTATGTTTGTGTGTGAAACTTGAATGATGCACGGTGATAGATCATCTACTCTACTAGACAATGTTGGAGATTCGATGTGATGAATAATCTTTGTGTTGGAGGGTTTTTTGAATTTCTTCTTATAATACATGAGCAGTTTTATGGTCATTGATAAATAAAATTTTTAATTATAACGAATTATAACTATTTGCATTTTTTCGTAATTTCTATACAAAATGTCGTAAATCGACCAATCAATCCAACATACATAATAAAAGAGTTCCTGCTCTTGGTGGAGAACCGTTTGACAGATTTGCTCTATTATTGCCTCATATTCCGAAGAGAGTCAACGGAACTAAGTCAGCTGGTGATACCTACAAAATAGAACGGACTATTTTATTTGATTTTTGGGGTGGGCTTCGTACTCCAATCTGTACGGGGAGAACTATTAATCCCTACTCAAAATGAAGTGCTGAGGAAGGACATATCCAAGAAATGTTCCATGAGTGAATGGAAGTGCGGTCGTGACATATAATCCTGAAAGTCGACGATCAATGGATGAGACGACATCAATTGTTTCTCATAGGATCCAGCTAGCACAACGATTCCTTAATTTATATCGGTGTTGTTGTGGCTACGGTTTTCCATTGCCAAAAGATGGAAATCAGAAGAGCAAAAGGAGCAGTGGGATGGGATCCTTATAGTTTATCTAAAGAAATAAAATCCTACTGATGATGCCTAATGAAACCCCACATTGCCTTTTTAGTAACTTCCATTGTTCATCTATGTAATTAGGCTTAGCCTCGTCGCCCTCTAAGGGACCATGTGCTAACTTGCGAGAAATCAAAACCTGTATCTTGTCTTTCCATATACTATAAACTTCTTTATGACGCAAAAAACAGAAAAGTAAAAAGATAAACAATTATCAAAAAATTATCAGGCTTAGACATTGCACTACTAGACAACCACACCACCAATCAAACATGAGGCTTGATACAGTCGGAAGATAAAGCAATCGAATGGCACGACCAGGCTATGCAGAAGATACAGTATATGATTAGAAAAAATAGAAAGAAACATCCTATGTAACAAGTCAAATGAGTAGAATCGAGTTTTTAATAATGGAGTTGAATCGAGTCAATTTCAAGCCCTATATACTATATTGAGTCGAGCTCGAGCACAGGGATTTGAAACCGAATTTTGTTCACATTCATGATTCAATGTCAAAGCGTTGATTTCAAGTTAGATTTTGCGTAAAAAAACTACTTCAAATCAATAAATACCTCGATCGCATCTTTATAATTTTTTTGTTAAATGAAATACCTTATCTTACAGTCTTTAGGGCATTGACCCCACTAAAAATATATGATGGTTCCATCCTTGCATGCTGACAAGTATGATGCGAGTCGTCTTTAAAATTTCACAAGCCTCCTCCGAAACATGAACATATCCAATCAAAGCACGACTCCCGAAAAATAAAACTGCAAATCAATCTTGCAAGAAAGTTTGAAAAAAAGGAATATTGGAGGATCTCTTCTTATCGTCCCCCTGGATGAAACCGAACATCCATTTCTCAGATCATAATATAACACGAATTGAAGTGTTATTGACTGGGGCAGTTCTGGGAAAAGCAAGTAAAATGCTTTGGGCCGATGAGGACACGACTGGGGCAGAAATCATACTTTTTCACGACGACGAAGACCATAAAATCAAATGCTATTGGTCGATGAGACAAAAAAATCAAGGCTGCCGATGAGGACGCGGTCGGGACAGAAATCATACTTTTTCACGACGACGAAGACCATAAAATCGAAGACCATACAATCAAATGCTATTGGTTGATGAGACAAAAATCAAAGATGCCGATGAGGACGCGATTGGGACAGAAATCATCCATTTTCACGACGACGAAGACTATAAAATCAAATGCTATTGGTCGATGAGACAGAAAAATCAAAGATGTGGCTGACGCAAGCTTTCGGGACTGAGTGCAGGGTAGTCAAAGGAAAGTGCGGAAAATTTCCCTTACTTGATGGATTTCCAAAATTATTGATACAAAGTTCGAGAGAACCGGCGACAATTCATCAAAAATTAACCTAATGTAGAGTCAATTTCTTCCCAAGATTAGATGGACCAAAATCGACTCCACCCCTATAATAACAGGCAATATATTCCCGCAATATAATCTCGTAATGAATAAAAATAATGCCAAAATGATAAAAACAGACAAAAAGCAAACAGGACAAGTTTACGTGGAAAATTCAATGCGAAAAATTATGGACGATTCAAAAACTTTCACTAATCACAAAAAATAGTAAGATGCACAGAGGTTCTTCTTTAGTAATATATTAGAGATTTAATATCAACAATATAATGATATTTTGTCACTGTAAAAGCGGATTAATATATATGAAGTAAGAAACCTTATTCGCGATTGGAGAAATTTGAGGTAATTTAGGAATGGAGATCACCAATATGAGATTTGGATCAGCCTGTTATTTGAATATATTCTAACGTTTTATGTGGTAATTCGTACTAGAGCAACTGGACCAGTGAAGAATAATCCTCGCTTGTCCAGTGCTCCAACATCTTCTTCTCCCTTCCTCCAGTCCGTGAAGGCACTGCAGAAGTTCCGAACATTGTTTCTGGCACCTATTATTTCAAGGATGTGGACTCTCTCAGCTTCGTTCTCCAAATTGCGGACTTCTTCCCGAAGACGATCGGCGAAGCTCTTAGAGGACATCGCATATCCCACAGGACGCTTCATCGCGGTAACTGCCCCCTTCAAGAGATCCCATGCAGTAGCAAAGCCACACTCGATCAACATTTCTCCTTGATTTTTTTCCTGATAAATAAAGAGCGAGAAAACAGAGAGAGAGAGAGAGAGAGAGAGAGAGAGAGAGAGAGATAATGGTGAAAAAAAAGCAGCAGATATTGAAGAAGCAGAAGAAGAGGAGGACGACGACGAATCAAGGCGCAGAGATTTGAGTGTAAATAAAAGGATGAAGGAGGGACCACGGAATAACAATGAATGGAGAAAGAGCAGTGTGCTGCGCATTGAATTTTAGTTATAGTTGCCTCATTTCAGAAGTTAAAGCCAGAGAACCCAAACTATGGTTTACAAAATGATATGGCGTAATGGTGATATAGCACAGCTTACTACTTTTGGTGTTAGATATGCGCAGCGGGGTTTAGCAGGACAAAATGGTCATGCCAAATCCAATAGTCGATATCAATTTTCTTTCATTTGATGGCTGAGATCATCCAAGTAACTTTTGGCCCATTACTTTGTTACATTAATTTTTGTCGTTAAATCTATGTATCCGTGCAATTACTCTTCTTTTCAAGAATGGTAGACAATGGTTGAAAGGATGTTGTGTAAACTTCAATCATGCATAGTATACTTCAATCAATTGCGAATCCTTTGGAGATATTCATATCATTGAAGTCTAAGAAAGGACGAACACATTGCTCAGTGACCGAGGCAAAGATGCTTGACCATGCATCATGGAAGTGAAGTGACGGAAGGAGCGATGAGGGGTTCAAGGAACGTGCAAAACCATTTTCCAACCACAAAGCTCTATCAGACAAAAAGAGTACGTGTGGACCTTACTTTTGCAAGCATGGTACAATCATGGGACTGTGGTAATAATGCATGGCTGCCTTCTTGAAAATAATAATTTTAATAATCAAATCGTTCATCATGCAATGATTATTGTTAATAGGAATTCATATTTTCAAATTCCTGCCCTTTGTAAAAGATGTGATTTAATTAAACACCAGTTAAAATGGTGATACGAGAAAAAAATAACTTATAAAACTTCAAGCGACATTACCAAACTCTTGTGATTGCAGTTATCACTTGGCAAAGAACAAGGAAAATTTAATTTAGTCATCATCCTTTTGATAAGATGGGATAGATCCTTAGTTTCGTCGTATACAATGTCTGAATGACACAAAGTTGTGGTTCAATTATTTTCCTCAATATATTCCTTGACGAATACAAAGGGAATTGTCTACCCACATGCATATTTGAACAAGTAATATATGCATATGAAAGACCATAATATAAGCACATAGAATGAGAGAATACGATAATATGTATATTCACAGCCTTCACTATATGAATGTGGACTCCCATGTTCAACTCATCTTGATTACTAGCTCAAGCCCCAAATGTAACAGCTCAAATAATGTTTCATCAACTATCGGTTCAATTTGACAAACTAAAGTAATCTTTTTTTTTTTCGTTTACATATCTTATTTGATATGACAAAATACAACAATATCTCCTATTTGATACTAAATTTATCAGCCATTAGATCTACAATGAATTTTCAGAATAATAGCTAGCCAACCCCTCATCTTTAAGGCTTTTCCCTTTAGTTATGGAGGCAGCGATATTCTTTGCAAATTGCTTGTTCGTATCAATGTAGGCTCCATGTGTGATTTCCATATATATTCTACTTTGATGACATTGAATGACTTTGTCAAATTTCTCTATATAATTTGCTTGGATTATAATTCTTAAGATTTACCTCAGCATTTGCTTTTCCAGCAATTCAAGACATTATCTTTGTGAATCGCCGACCAGCAGCTTATAAACAATCAAGTAATATGTACATACATGATATTAAAGCTCTTTGCTTGATATCTCTGCTATTATTAAATTGCACACACATCTAGCGGCTTAAAGAGAAAATAGAAAACAGATGATCATCAGCTGTAAAAGTACCAAAATAGTTTGACTTTAATCATCGCCCGTGTTGTAAGTACTTTATACCGTCTGTCATCATCGAAATGAGATTACAATTTTATATCGCCTGTGTAATAAATACCAAAATGGTTTGACTTTAATGTTAACTGTTAACTGAAGTAAGTCTTACCTTTCATGTGTTATCTTTCAAATTTTTGCAGGTTTGTTAGCAAAAAGCCTCTCAAGTTATCCCTTTAAGTGAAAAGAAACTTAATTATAAGGGGAAAAAAACGTAAAACTAATTCTAAAACTTGTCTATTTATTATGACCAATTTCTAACAAAAAAAATTCATGATTTATTAAATAACATGAGGGGCGTTCTCTTTGCAAGTATGTTGATGAGGATCTTTTGTGTGATAACTAACTAGTTTACGAGAAATAATTGTATAGTCCTGCAAATCAAACGGGTTAAGTAAGCACAATCTTTTTACCGTAAAGAATAAGTTAATTTTTTACGTATCTTTTCTTAAGAAAATGGCAGCATTAACATAAAATTATCATATTATTCATGTTGAATAAAATGCCAGGTAAAGTATAATTTACATTTTGTGGAGAACAAAAGAGTCATTTGCATTCTGCACAATTTCTTAGAAAAGATGAGGATTTATGGAATATTTGACGATTATTTTGAATCAAAATTTAAAAGGTAAGAGATTCATGGAGTACCTACAAATTGTTTTAAATATATATATATATATATATATATATATATATATATATATATATATATATATATGTATATGTATGTATGTATGTATAGGTTTTTCAAGAATTTTCTTTGTAAAATTGTGAAGTTGAATTGGTCATTGATTTTCTTAATCGACTGATTGACATATTTCAAAGCACACTTTTACAACAATACCAAGTTTAAAATATAGTCAGCATCGGTCTTTGAGTTGTATTTTCCCAAAACCTTAGTTTATCTTCTAAACAATATATCATACTATTTTCATTCGTACCATAGTAATCGTGAAAGTCTTACAATCTAAATTTTAATTCAAAATAATTGTCAAATATACCATAAATTTCTCATTTTGAGGTCATAAATATTTCTCATTTTAACTTTTGTCTATATAACTTATTAATCATATTCATATGTATAAAAAAAAATATTAACAAACAATCATGATACAACAAAATTTAATATTTAAATAACTAACTTAAAGTAGTAACAAAGGCAAAATCGATTATAAAATAACATTTAAAATAATATATGAAAAAATTATAGTCTTAGGAGTGAGTGTGCTTGGGACATGTCACCGACACACAAGTTAATCAGGTCTTTCAAGAGTCGTGAGTGGCCTTGGGACTTTCAAATAGTTGACGAACTATGGTTCCATTGCTAGTGTGAATGAGTGTGTGGTGCCTATTGATACTACTCCTTCCGTAATTTCATTTACCGTGAATTGCGGGATTGTTGTAGGCCAAAGTTAAAATAGAAAAAGACCAGCCACCTTAATCAAGACCACAATGTGGAATTATAAACAATCGGAGCACTAATGCGGGTAGGCTATTTGCAGGATTTCTTTGCATTTTAAAATTTAAAGTATGGTTCCACTACCATGAAAACCGTGAAATCGGACCTTCTTCCTTAGTAGCACAAGTCGTCATTGGCCAAATATTAAAATAAGAAAAGGCCAATCGCCTCAATCAACACCACAAAGTGGAATTATAAACAATCCAGAAATATTGCACGCACATCAAGTGGCTTAAAGATATAGAAAACGGACGCCTATCAGCTGTTAAAAGTGCCGAAATGATTCGACTCTAATCATTGCTCGTGCAATAAGTATTTTATACGATCTATTATCATCAATACAACAAAATGAAATTATTAAAAGAGGACATATAGATGAGGATGGGCCACACCCACATTACATGTACTTTTTACAGCACGTCATCAACTCAATTTTGATGTGCCTAGTTCTATTAAGCGGCTTGATATTTCATGTGGGTGTTCCCATGTTCAACTCATCTTGATTACTAACTCAAGCCCAAAATGTAACTATATGAGAGAGAGAGAGTGGTTTAATTCTACAACTCAAAGAAATATTAATTTTAATACATTTCTAGACTTTTTTTAGTCCACATTCAATATAAAATGGTATATAGATCGAAACATCTCTAAAATATAAAATGGTCATATTATTGATTTATTTATTGAATAGCAACCGTTGATAATGTTTAATTTAATAACACTCAAGATTTAGTACAAGCGATTCAACGGTTTAGAATGTTACCAGAGATCCAAATCACTAGAAAGGAGGAGGAGATAGTTATCGATTTTGTAGATCTGAAATGTAACCTGGTTAACTAAGCAACATCAAATCTTGGGAAGCTGAAAACTTTGCAGCACAATGTTCAAGTCGCTCACTGGCTGAAAATAAGAATAATGAATGAGCGCTCTTGGTATTCTCAATCAAGACAAAATTCGTGAATTTTAATTGATTTCTTCGCGTTACTAAATTTAAATTGCAGTTCCATCAAGTGGCCTAAAGAAGATAAAAACGAAGGATTGCCAACTGTTAAAGTATGAAATGGTTTGCCTAGGATTATCGCTTGTTTAATAAGTAATTTTATAGTTTGTTATTATCTATATAACAAAATATAATTAATAAAGAGAACAAATTGACAAGGACAGGCCAAATCCCCATACGCTTGTGATGAGAAGCATCTTTGATCTTTTTCACAATATTGATATTCTCGTCGATATGTGCATGTGGGCGGCTGTGGGAATCAATATGAAGCGACGATTAGGGTTTCAAATTTATTAAAAACCTTCAAAAAATGTGAATATTTAACTTGAAATATGAGCAAAGGCAAAATAGATTAAAACTCACATAAAGAATAATATAAAAATAATCATGTGCCCATGTGGTACCCAATGATATTGCTCTTCATGTGATTCCCTCTGTTATTAACTTTATGTCGTTTGTCGAGACCTACTTCAATCTCTGTTTCTTTGCACCTTTTTAAGGCTTTTTGTTTATTAGACTCTGTTTTGAAAACCATAATGATTATAATCAAATGAAAAGTTCCCCTTGGCATCTTAGTTTACCTGATTTCAAGGCTCTTGTTAGAAAGTAAAGAGTCATCGCGCTTATTTTTTCTCATAGACCCGAGTCGGTCAGGAACTTAAATGAAAAGCAAAAGGAGTCGCATGAGGATACCGTGAGACTAAAGTTGGACCGCCATCTAAATTAAGTGTCCAGTATAAGCCCAACTTCTTTTTTTTTTATAGCTTTTGAAATGTTTGTCGACCCCCAATTTATAACTTAACTGGAAAAGCACGACCCATGTTACTTTGATACCTTTCTAGGTTTAAGTCCCCTGTTGAACAGATCGAAACGTCTCTAAACATAAAATGGCTGTGTTATTGATTATATATTAAACGGCTGTATTATCAATAACACCCGAGATTTAGAATAAGAGATCTAACGATCCAGAATCTTAATGAAGATCCAAATCACTAGAAAGAAGAAAGACATAGATATCAATTATATCGATTATAGAGATCCGAAATGTAACCTTAGTTAAGTTAACTAAGCACCTTCAAATCCTTGGGATGCTGAAAATTTGGCAACAAACTATTCTAAGTTTGTCGTTGGCCAAGAATAAGAGTAAGAAATGACGGCTCTCGATCTTCTCAATCAAGACAAAATTTATGAATTTTAATTGATTTCTTGGCATTATAAAAATTTAAATTGCAGTTCCATCAAGTAACCTAAAAATAATAAAAAACATATGATTACCAGCTGTTAAAGTAGGAAAATGATTCGACTCGGAAGATCGCTTGTTTCTTTTTTCCTTTTTTTTTTTTTATTGGTCGAAACTTGTTTCTTGTTTAATAGGTACTTTTTGTAGTCTATCATTGTCTATAAAATGTAATTAAGAGAACAAATAGAGAAGAACAGGCCAAACCCACACACGCGCGTGATGACTAGGATTTCAAATGTATTTAACACCTTCAATGAAAATGCAAATAATTAACTTGAAATATTAACAAAGGCAACATATGTTAAAACTTTAGAAAAATATATGAAAAATTTAATCTTCGACCGGTGCAACGAATAGGCAAGATTGACGAATGGCCTTGGGTCTCTCAAATAATTTGCAAATTATGATTTAGCTACTGCCGCTGCTTGTGTGAGTGATTGGTTGATACCCAATAATATTACCCTTCACGTGATTCCATTTGTCATTACCTTCGCTTAAATTTTATGTTGTTTGTGGAGCGCCACACCTCCCCCGGCGCGGTGATCTTTGTATTTTTGTGGCTTTTAGGCTTTTTTATTAAACTTTGCTGTGAAAATCATAATAATTATAATCAAATGAAAGATTCCCTTTTGCGTCTTGGTTTACCGATTCCAAGGCTCTTGTTAGAAGGCCTAGTCATGGCACTTATTTTTCTTAGAATTCCGAATGGGCCAAAAACCCAAATGAAAGGCAAGAAGTGCATGGGGATACCTTATGACTAAAGCTAGACCATCATCTCAATTAAGTATCCTAAATAAGCCCAGATTTTGTTTTATGACCTTTGAATTGTTTGTTGGCCCAAAACATTAGGGTCGATATATTTACAACTGATCTCAAATTTGAGATTGGGTCTATAGTTTAACAAGAAAAGCATATCCATATTAATTTTAATGCCTTTCTAGATTTTAATTATGTAATGACCCAACTTCACCTCTAGGGGTCACAAGCGACAAAGTTATATCTTTGCAACATCTCAGTCGTGTTGCCATCTCATATTTCTTTCTTTTATTAATCTTCGAGTTAAGCCCATACAAAAGCAATACGACAACAACACTCGATCACCATAACATCAACAACATCAACAAGTAGTAGGAAAACACACGTGCAAACATATATACACGATAACTACTATATTTACATATTTCATTCCAAACATTTACAAGCCCATTCACTAGGCCAAGCTTCTTCTACAAAAGTAACCGATCCCTTCCAAAAGTTGTCAAGCTTAGGGATAACCCTATCTCCTCTAACAAAATGCTAACCAAAAGCAGTACCCCCACAAGGACCGACCACCTAGGAGTCATCTACGGTGCCATCAAAGGGCCATTGTCATCTGGTTCGAAAGCACCACGGAGGGGCCGACAAGGTTCCCAATCAAGCCACACATATCAAGCTCGGTAATTGTGGGGACGAGATCATTATAGCCTTCCTTAACCTAGACGATAGTAGTGGGACCCTTCACATATACCGAAACGCATGAAGCATGCAAGCGGTGAGTCCATACCTACAAGTTTGAAAAAGACAATAGATGAGTCCTAAACTCAGTAAGTAAACCCACTAATTTTTTAGTAGGAGAATGCCTCGCCTTTCAACAAATGCATAACTTATCCAAATCGATGGCAAATCAATAGCAACATAAAAGCCTTGTCTTGATTAGAACATGTTAAATCCTCACTCAATAACATGAGCATAAACCAAGATCTATTTCATAAGATGAGGAACTCATGCACGTGGATTCATTTGTTAATAGCCAAAAGTCATCAACTCTTCCAAAATCCACCAGCATCCGAAATCCATCGTGCAACGTCACCAAAATCTATTGGTTGATGGCTTGAACGAAATCCATATGGTAATGTTGTTGAAATAAAGGGTCAACGGCTAAAAATTGGTACCTCATCAAGCAAGGGCAACATTCCAAAAATTTCAAACAAGGACTCGCCGCACACTGGAATAGCGTAACATAATGCCCTAACTAAATATTAGCAAGTTCACTTACAACTATTTAAACCGGGTGGCCTAATGGCGCCCGAATGGCAACGGCCAATCGGTGGCAAGAAGGATGCCCAAGAAAGCGAGAGAGGAAGAGAGAGGGTGGTCGTGATGGAAAGGAAGAGTGGCATTTGTGTGTCTAAGCCTTGGATAAAAATGAGTCTTCTCCCTATTTATAGAGCTCTCTTCAATAATTGTCTTGTTAAGGGTTTTAATGACAAGGACTTAGGTGGCAAGTCTACTAAGCAAGGTGGCAAGGTTATAAGATCATCCTAAAATGTTATAGAATCCATGTGTCAAGCTTCTAATCGACCATCTAGGCTGTGACTTACCCTATAATGATGATCCTAAATTGATGAGGTGGTCTCCCTATTCCTTCCCAAAAGTAGCGCCCACAAAGCTTGCAAAACACCATTATTAGCTTTAATTTGTCTCAAGTCAAGAGGCATTAAAGGAAGACATTAATTGGATGGCAACTTGGTCTTCAAGTCTCATTCTAAGGGAAACAATTAGAGACACTAAGCATATGACTTAACTTGG